>OU911086.1:9187500-9787500 GCA_918358865.1 Melinaea marsaeus rileyi | reverse complement strand
ATGATACTACAGGGTATGAAATGATTTGTACCAAGCTCTGTGGTACCACTTGGTGGCATATCGCGGCTTTGGTTTGATGCTTCTGTCAGGGCTGCAGCAGCTGGCAAATGGTAGGTTTATCAAGCTTGGGCTGATGCGTTAGTCACTAAGGATCCGAACTGAAGAGGAAATATAATCGTGCCTCCAGATTCTTCAAACGGATAATTGCTAGAGCAAAGTTTAAGCATGTCATAACAATTGGGGATCAGCTGGCAAAGTACCCGCCTGGCACGCGCAAATTCTGGGTGCTATCTAAGGCCACTCTTGACAACTTTAGCCAGCCGTCCCTACCGCCGTTGCAAATGGGGATTGACTCTCTGGCCCACATGGCAAAAGAGAAAGCCGATCTCTTGGGCACTCTTTTTGCCACCAACTCGACTTTGGACGACACCGCCTATCATCCCGCGGTGTCAGAGCTCAATGCCTGAAATAATTTTTCGACAAAAAACTATCAGGCAGTCTTTATTTTCCTTGGACGTTCATAAGTTGAGTGGGCCGGCTGGCATTTCTCCATTAGTGCTACGAAGGTGTACATCTGAGTTGACTCCAGTGCTTACGCGTCTATTTTGGTACTCCTCCTCCTCTGTTATATCTTCCGCACCGTTGGGCAGCTGTTATTGAAAGCAAGGGAGAGAGTCTGGCAGTTAGTCTGTATATGGCGAAAGCCTTTGATTGTGTATGGCACAAGGAGCTTCTTTCGAAGCTACCTTCCTATGGGCTTCCCGAGAGTTTATGCAAGTGGATCACCAGCTTCTTCACTGGGTCGTTCGTTGTCGACGGTTTTTGGTCGGACCCCAAGCCCGTGAACGCTGGTGTGCCCCAAGGTTGCGTGCTATCCCTAAGTCTGTTCCTCCTGCACATCAATGATATGTTGGATATTTCAAACATACATTGTGATGCGGATGATAGCACTGGGGATGCGGTATATTCCAGCCGTGCAGGTCTCTCTCGGGAAAACGCACTCGGAGACCATCCCCAAGGAGGTCTCTATAGACCTCCTTGGTGTCTCCTTGTAGGGTGGTGTCTGAGTGGAGTGAACTGAATCAAGTTCAGTTCAATCCCCTAAAACACAGGTTTGCGCGCTTACCACTAAGAAAACCCCATTTGTCATATCACCGCTCTTCGAGAACACTCCTCTCATTGCCTTGCCAAGTATCAGAATACTGGGTCTCGACATTTCAAGCAATTTTCAGTTTCGTCGTCATCTGGAGAGCAAGGCCAAGTTGACCTTGATGAAATTGGGAGTGATCAATAGAGCGAGGCAGTATTCCAACCCTGGCCAAAGACTGACGCTCAATAAGGCCTCCAATACGGTCCGTACCACCTAGATGCGTGACGATCCTGCACTGTGCGGTTCTCAAGGACATTTTTTCCACGAACTACACGAATGTGGAACGAAATTCGTTCAGCGGTATTCCTAGATCGGTACAACCTTTAAAAAAGGCATTTACTCCCACCTTCTAAGCCGGCAACGCTCTTGTGAACCCTCGGACGTTGCAAGAGTTCAAGGGCGGCAGTGATCACAAATCATCTGTGATCCGCTAGCTCGTTTGCCCTCCTCTTACATAAAAAAATAAAATAAAATAATGATATTATTTTAGTCTCACAGGTAGCGTTAGTAGAAAAACGTAATTCAGCTTTTAATTTGGTGTAGTTGGTGACTGACTGCTAACATAATTTGATTTGCTTTGTATCCGTGCTCGTCAAATCCCAATTATATATTAATTATTTATTAGTTCGGGAGTTCCTTAAGTAATACGTATAATTAATTGGAAAGAAAAAAAGATGTTAATATTTACCAAATTATTGTTATTATAATATAATGTAGTATATATAGTCTTTTGGCAACAAACAACACACATTATAATAAAATCTTTATTTTAAACGATAAAATAACAGAAATATTTATTTTATTTATTTATCCTCGTCGTCATCAGCAGGTGGCTGTATGTTGAAGCGGGAGGATGCTTGTGTCTGCAACTCCTGAGGCTCCTCCACTGCAGGGATCCGGTATGCCATCAGCGCGGCTCCGTAGTTGCCGAGACCCGTGTCCCAGAACACTATCTAACAATAATATAAACTACAGTCCTTGTTCAAATCAATAAATTAGATAGTCATCATTATGTAACCACCTGTGAAGTTCGACCGAATGGTTAGGAATGAAAGAAGATAGTAAAATCTTTAATTTATATGCTCCAAAGCCCTATTTTATTAAACTATCGGAAGATGTAATCATAAAGATAGTTGGACAAATCAATGTTGTTATTTTATCTGTTCTATCCAACACAAAATATTGAATTCTTTTACGACGAACAATTCATATGTAATAAATGAAGTTTAATATTTAAATATCAAATAGAGACTATATGGGGGAAAATGACAGTTACATATAAAAAAAAATTAAACTACATTAATTCCTAAACTTACCTCATCGTCAATAATGTATTTCACATAATACATTTCGCTATATTTCTCGAAGCCGAGTTCTTCAGCGATCTGTTGGCCGCGCCCTGTTGTGAAGATACCCGCGACTGCCGGCACATTGGCGTTTGTGCTTAGCGCTATTGCAGCTTTTAACATTTCTTTTGCTATACCTTATGTTATTAATGATTATTATTAATATTAAAGAGTCTCACGAGTGGACTTTGACTAACCAGACTATTTTTCATTTTTATTTGCAGTTTTCGTTATTTATAATGACTATTCTGGCTAAACATTTATGTAAAAAGTTAATTAATTCGCAAAAATTTACTTTATCAGAGTGTATGCTTTTATATATGTATATAATACTAGCTGATGATAAACCTTTTGCTGGTCGTCAAATATTTTGACTTGTTGATATCATCTTTTATGAGTCATAGTATTGAGAGGTTAATACTTTATTCGTTTATTTTATTAGTAGTAGCTTTCGACAAAAAAATAATTTTAAAATCGTTGCAATATTTTTGAGATTAGTCAACACATACAAACATACAATCAAATCTTTTTCTCTTCATAGTAGTATAAATATAACCACGTACCCCTGTGTCGGTATCTAGTCTTCAAGGCCAGGATGTACACCTTAAAGTAACGCCTCACTTCGAGTTTATCGTACAAGTTAACTTCTTTCTCAATTTCTTTATAAAAAGTCATCACAGTTGTGTATTGTGGGTTATATGTTATTTTAACTCTACTGAAAGTCCGAGAGAAAGCGCCTGAAATATGTTTAATGTATAAAAAAATGTGTTGATTTAATACCTATTGATATGTCTTAAACAAATCACACAAATGAACATACATTACACATTTAGTTGAAACAATATCGTTACTCAAAGCCTACCTTTCATTATTCGTCTCGACATATCAACAACTTTCCCTAATACAGAGCTACCCTACTCCGAATCCAATTTACCTACAAATTGTATAGATTAAGTTAAGAGAAAGTCGTGAAATATTAAAATTATATTATTGCATAATTTCATAATATTATAATTTCATAACTATAAATTATTAGTATAATTTTAGAGTACCGAAGTCGAAGTCATCCAATTAGGCATACATTGCAGTTATCAAACATCAAACACTATTTGCACGGTTCCTAACAGCAAGACAAGCCAGCAAGAAATCATAAGAATAAAAATCTCTAATAATGTTAATCTGTTATTATCTCTAATAATAAAAATACACCGTTTTTAATATGTCGATTCATTTTAAAACCAACCGCAAACGCCTTTACCTTGTACCATACACGAAGTCTACAGCTAAATGAGAATTTCTTTTACGGATGCAGTAAAAATTTGGGCTCAAAGCAGTGAGGGAATCCACTCTTAATGTTACGACCAACGACACAGGAAAATCAAGTTTCATTCTCTTATTCGAATCGATGCGATAGATACGCAAATGGACTTAAAATAGTTTGAAACTTATGGGAATATAAATATATTTTGAAGAATGAACTAACATGTGATGTCATGGTGGTTTATATCATTTGTTATATCTATACAATATGTATATTTGTTATATCTGTTTATATAAATACATACATTGTCTGTTTCTAATTCTAAATATAAAGTAATTACATAAAAAAAATCAATTTCAAATTTTTGTCTAACTGTCTGTTTATTCCAGTTAATCTCTGAAACTGCTGGACTGATTTTAACAATACTATCACGGGAGGATAGTTGATGTTATAAGAATTAACTTAAACTACTTTTATTTAAAATAAACATATTCCGCACGAAGTCGTACGCACAGCTGGTTATAAAATAAAAACTTACTTTTCTCTTGTATTCTCATAATTAAAACACCGACAAGTTTGTCAGTGTCTTCTTCGACCGCCGCTATCGACATCTTGTCCTTCATCCATATCCTTACATTGTGGACGAACTCGTCCACTCCTTCCTTCTCTTCAGATATCTTCACTGATTTATATGTTAACTGAAATACAAGTATATTTATAGGCAAGCGAGCGGTCTATCTGCATGGTACCATCAGTCATAGACTAAAAATATATATAAGCATATATTAATATATTTTAGTATATTTCCTTTTCCAATATCTTTTTATCTTGTAGAATTCTTAGCCCTTTATACAATTGAAAATCCTTTCATCTAACCAAAGAATAAACGATAATGCCATCGTGAATTGGGAACGCATTATACGCGATTCTCTCAAATTAACCCCTTAACCTACGATTTAATTTCCATCAGGGCGGACCAAACTCAACACTTCGGTTGGTCACACATCGAGGCATTTCACTACTCTGCTGAGCTTTTGTACATACTGAACTTGGGCGCCCTATGATATGCAAATGCATATGTAACACAACTTTTTAATAAATTATTACGAACAATTTATTACTCAATATAAATTTATTAAATAAATGACACTAACAAATCAATTTTTTAGTTTTTAGTTTTAGAAAAAATTAGGAAAATTAATAATCTTCAGTCGTATGGAATCGCTCAAAGCATATTGGTAAATATAATGCATTTTTACATCTCTTACGTTCCCACCTTGTATCGTTACGTTTTTTATTTTTCGTGCACACTTTACAGGCTTTTGTTGGCTTTGATTTTGATGGTGTTAGATCTATATACTTGGGAAAATAACTCCAGTTTTGCGCGTGCAGTCTCTCTGGCAAATCTCCGTTTGATAATCGTCCTCATCGGTTATATTTCGGCGACGGTGCAATTCTCAGTAATGATTCCGCTATTTGAATACTATATTCCACGTAACTGTGCTTCTTTGTTGAATATAGTTTTTTAAACAAAATGTAGGAGTTACACAATGCAATGTCAAAAATATAAAAGAAGGTTTTGCGGTATCCTTTCATATATTTCCTCGTAATAGAATAGCAGGCTAGCATTTGGTCTTGGCGATCAATACCAATCATTCCTTTGTTGTATTCAATGACACATTTTGGTTTCAAAGTAGGTTTGAATTGATTTTTGTTTGGATCAGTCATTTCTGTTGTTCCGTGTTTTGTCGAAATATTATGCACGTCTCGCTTGTCTTTCTATTTTATTGATAATATTCCATTGTAACTTCTCATTATATATTCTCCCCGATTTAAATTTCTATAAACAAATTCTTCCGGCATATTTTTCTTATTCGCACGTACTGTCCAGATAGCATTAGTTTTACTATCTACTAAAGTTGCAAAAAGTTTAGGTGAAGAGTACCAGTTGTACAAGTATAAGGTATGTCCTTTATGTAAAACTGACTGCGATAACTCTTTCATAACATTTTCAGATACACATTCATCAGGATTTATTGAGCGAAGCGAACGAAGTGAGCGGAGCGTTCTACTAGAGACTTTTTCACATTCTTTGTCACGAATTGGCTCGAAAACTACTTGAAGGAAAATTATGAAATTTTGCGATCATAAACACATATTAGGTGATAGTTTTTAAATTGTAATTTTTTTAAAGTGTAGTCAAAAAATATTTTTTTTGAAAAATGTCATGTCAAAAACCTGATATTCTATTGAAGTCAATGGGAAACGATAAGCCAATACACTGGGCTCGCTTCACACAATATGCAAACGGCACCCGAGATTTCGCGAGAGCAGCGAGTCGAAATTGAGGGTCTGTTGGCGCCCCTAGTTTTATCACTACCTGTGTACATTTTAAATTCATAGCAATAACCTGATTCTGATTCACACAATTTATAAAACTTTATACCGAATCTCGCCATTTTTGATGGATTTTATTGTTTATAAGATAGGCATCCCTTAAACTTCATCAGCGATTCGCCGATTGTAATGTCCTCTTTCATTGTATACACTTGTTTCAATTTTTTATTTAAAAAAATTGTTACTGCTTTAATTTACGTAATTTATCTGTGTTGTCAGCTGCACCGTTGTTTGCAAAATGCAGAAGCACGCACGCAAGCACGAGCGAGTCTTGGTGTTATCATTTTTGTCACAACCGACCGACCCACGAGCAAGGCTTGATGTAATCATTTTTGACCCAATCGACTCACCACGAACGAGGCTCGATATTGTAAGTTAAGGGGTTAATTTAGTTAAATTGAAAAAAGATTTGGCTTTTTATTATAAATTGTGGTGATATCATAAAGCTACGTCTAGGATAAGTAAGAATGACATTCTTGAACTAGTTTTAGACGTACGTAAAAATATTT
This sequence comes from Melinaea marsaeus rileyi, assembly GCA_918358865.1. Lineage (NCBI taxonomy): Eukaryota > Metazoa > Arthropoda > Insecta > Lepidoptera > Nymphalidae > Melinaea > Melinaea marsaeus. Next base: position 9,780,837 of record OU911086.1, on the reverse strand, counting down.
AATGAAAACTTATCTTCAAGGATTAAATTCAATTCACTCGGAATTGGAAAACAATTTTTATTTAACAAGGAATATTTATTTAGCAATCTTTATTTTTCATACATATACAAATTATATTTACGGTCGGCCTCACCTCTTCGGGCAAATAATGTTTTTTCAACAACTTGATTGCATCTTCATACCTCCTGTCCTGCAGATCCTCGAACCTGATGCCGCAGGCGACTCGACCCCAGATTGAAGGTGCCTTAATGCGTTCTTCCAACAGCTTCATTTTTTCTGCTTCAGCACTTTTCGCCATTTTGAATTAAAGTTATCCAACTGGATGATGTAATTAAGATATGAAATAGTTTTAAATTATTTATTTAAAGTGAAGCATCTAATGAATTAATTGCATTTCTATAAGTGATAATTATAAAATCAACAAAACTAGATTGAACTCAGGTTAAATCAATAACATCTCAAAGCCTATAACAATCTATAATTGAATATCTTATAACAAAGCAATTTAAATTCCAATAATACAGTGTTATTATTAATTAAACTAGCTTATGCCCGTGGCTTCGCACACCTGGAAGAAGATAATTTAGAAAAGAGGAAGGTTTGAAAATAAATTTCATCTATTAAAATCTATTCTAATTCTAGATGGTAACCCGGCTTCGTTCGGATTAAATGTGAATCTCTCATCAATATTTTACATAATGTTGGTAGATTATTGTAGTTTTGAATAACGAAATCAAAATAGCCTCCGGGGTCAGTGACGTTTCGCTAGCGTTCAAAATGGCGACTGCGATTTGTCTGTCATCGTCATTAGAATTTAATAAAATACTCGACAATCCGTATTTTGCGGATACATGTTGGCGATTCGAAATTTTTATTTTTTTATGTTTTATTGCTGAGACGAAATTTTAATCAAAATTATTAATATAGATTTACCTTTGTGAGTGAAGGCTTCAGACAACGCAGTATTTTGACTCTTTCTATTATACGTTGAGTTTATATTCTCCAAACGATTTCCTAAACAGCGTAATATAAACAATTTGTAAACTTAGTACCAAGTTATACCTTTGATCTTTAATCTTTTATCATCTCATCTCAAACTATAATGTTGGACTAATTAAACTTGAAACGTTCCTTTGGAAACATTAAACCTTTGGTACAAAGACGAAAATACTAATAAATATTATGATTATATTTATATTTATTAAAAATAATAAAATTGTATTGAGATCATAAATACGATATAATAAATTATAAAAGGAATGCCATTAACAATACAGCATATAAAATGTCGTATGTATTATGAAAGAGATATTATTATGCGAAAATTTTCAGTATGTTTAAAATAAATTTAATATTAGCTACAAAGATAAATTAAAAGAATTATCATTTTATAAATTATGGCTTATATAAATAAGTTTGTAAAACTTTCCCAAACACTAGCTATCACTTCAATCATATCAGATATACAAACAGACCCCGGTCCTTTATTAAATCAAACGTACCTGACGGAGAGCTCTTAAGATAAGGGCAAATTAGTTGTCCTGTTTGATTTGCATCCACGTGGGTTTGATATCTCTGATTGAAGTTTAAATGATGGCTGATAAGTGCGAAGTGATGTCACTTAACCTTTCCCAGGTAAAGGTCGGAGATAAAGTTTCTTAAGCACTATGTCACTAATCAGATTTATATTGTTTTATTTTAATAAGACCGCAAAAAACAGACAGAAGTATATAAATATAAAATACGGAACACAACATTGAGTAAACGTAAAAATGTACTGACAATTTTTCGACTGAATAGCGACTGGTACGACCAGTATTGGAGTCTTCCGATAAAAGTTATAGAAGCTCCTTTAACTTTCTTGCTATTCGATTAGATAATGTTTAATCGATTTCAATATTATATGGTTATGTATAATTGTTTTAACGAACAAATAATCAATTTTATGTAGATGTTATTATCACCGAAACAACTTTTGAAAATAAAATTACAAGGATTCCGAAGGGCAGTAACAATAGTAGTTACAGCAGAGATGTGAAGGAAAAGGAAATGTGGGTCCTACAAAATACGTACCTTAACACTCACTTATAATATAATATATGCATACTAAATATTTTTTTATATTTCTTCATAAAGTTGTGCAATACTTTCCACACTTCTTCAGTGTGACGAGTAAAAAAAAATATCAATACATTATGTTTATAGCCTAACTGGAAAGTTTCTTTGAACGAAGCCACACGGAAAAATCAAGAAAGACTGCTGTTCCTTTGACGGGTTCCGTAGTATTAATATTGACACAAACTCATTTGGTTTTATCTAGATTATTTAGTTTAGTTTACTTACTTACTTCATGCTAAGTAATATTATAGAGAAGGTCATTGCGTTACTTTTCTTTAAATATTTTCTTGTTTAACAATGTATATTTGTCTAAATATATGGTTTTTATTAAAGTGTAATGTACCCAAATTACACTCGATCACTACAGTCGATATGTTGAAGGTAATCCATTGCTTTTTTGTTTATATTGCAAGATAATATCGCTGTTACAAAGAAAGATTCAGTATTTATAGTTTAATTTACCCTTTATTTTATATTGGTATTCCAGCTGTGTCCACGACTTCGATCTCTCGGAATATGTTTTTATACATACATTTTGTTTGTTATTCTAATTTATATTTCAATACTAGCTATGCGCTGTCGTTCGCGCAGCATGTTTTTAAAAATAAAAGTAACTTAAATTACTTATTATAACATCAGCTATCCGCTAGTAAAAGTCCTGTTAAATCGGTTTAGCCGTTTTAAAAATTAGCTGAAATAAAGAGACAAAGACAGAGAGACAACAATTATTAAAGACGTGTTTTTTGTATAAGTTCCATATATCATTTTATATGTAGTTAATAAAAAACTGTTAATTTAGAATTTCAAACAGACGCTTAAATTTTATTCATAGCGAAAAGTGGAAAAAAGACGAATATATTATCTTGCAAAGTTATTAACATACATTAAAATTTAATAAATAATTAATTTCATAATATTATTGAGCGGGAGCAAATGGAGTTACTGCCGAGATGAGCAAATATGGTGGGCTATGCGTCTTATACTTCTTCTTGTTTTCGTGCAATTTGTGCTGGAAATCAGGGGAGGTTCCAGACGATTGGCGAGGTGCAGTCATCGTACCTCTGTATAAAGGCAAAGGTTCACAGATAGACTGTGCAAGCTTAAGGGCTATCAGTTTGATTAGCTTGGGCGGTAAAGTTTATGCTGAAATATTAGCGAGAAAAATGCAAGAGAGATCTGAAAGGCTGCTGTGGGAGTTCCAAGAAGGTTTTAGACCTGGAAGAGGGTGTGTAGATGAGATCTTTTCCCTCCGCATGATCACGGAAAAGTTTTTGGCCCTAAACCAAAAGTAGTGAGCCAGTAGGAGCTGGCATGTTGCCCTGGTTTGACATCCATTCGGATGTTAAGCAAGGTCACGCTATGTCAGCTTGGTTGTTCAATTTGTATTTGGATAGTTGTCCCCAAGGCGTGAAAGACAGTGACATGGGAATGAAAGTAGGTGACCTTAAGGTCAATTGCTTGCTATATGCAAATGATGCAGTGCTCATTGCATCATCAGAATGCGACTTGAAGGCATTGGTCACAGTGGCGACCAATGTCTGCAAATATTTCCACCGAATTCGCAATGAAGAGATCCACAGAATGGCAGGTACTAGCGAAGATGTCACGGTGAGAATGAAGAAGAACGTGCTCAGGTGGTTTGGGCACGTCGAACGAATGAGTGATGAAAGAATGGTAAAAAAGATTTATACAGGAAAAGTGAGTGGTAAGAGAGAAAGGGGGAGGCCTCGAGTGACCTTCGAAAACACTGTATCTATGATACTGGAGGAAGGTCACGTAAAAAGCATGAGGACCCCCCGGAGGGCATGTATGAAGAGTTTGATGTCTGTGGCCGTGGCGAAAGAGGTATGCAGGGACCGTAGCGTTTGGCGCTCCGTCGTCTCTGGCTACCCTGTAGGGGATATGGTGTGAAGGTAAATAAATAAATAAATATATTAAATTATTTAAATTTTACAAGAAATCGCTAAAACTAATTTAGACTAAATCTACTAATCGGATTTTATTATTTGTAATGGGTTGTTTATTATCTAATTACCATTGGATATCTCTTTAAATCTGGAAAATTAATCACTTTTGCGGAAAAAAGTCAAAAATTCATCTGAGCTGTAATACTTTGTACGGTTAGCACAGCAATTAATCTGACACCACCAGATTATTCCAAACATATGATTTTTAATAAGCCTTTTAATCTTTTTTAAGGCTCTATCTGTCTTGCGTTAAAATATATGCTAAAATATAAATTACATTTTTGATTGACCGCTATTTGGTACAAAAATCATGTTAAGGTCATACACATGACTTGGACGTGTTGAGATATTAATATTTATAATAATAATACAAACAAACAAAACTGAATGGATCTAATAGATCACAAAGAAAAAAGAATTTTAGAATTTATTAAGTGCTACGGAACTATAAGTAATAGAAATCTGACTCGTACTTGGCTGGTTAATCGGTTTAATGAGGATGACTAATATACATTTTTTCAACTACATTTGTATGTAAGTATTATTTATATTTAAAATTTTTTTAAAGGCATGACGATATAAATTTATTTTATCAGAGAATATCATTAAAGAGTTATGATCAAGTTGTTTTTAATTTTTGTGTACGTGTGTGTTTCAACAATTGTTAATGAAATTCACTTTATTTCTCTCACAGCTCATTATAATTTCGAAGATCATCTTTACGTTATTCCTACACTCTCAAAAGTAATCTCTGGTAATCGACGAGTTTGATATAAAAATCCATTTTTTTCCGGCTCTTCTCCTTGAACCTCTCCTTTGGACCCGTGTAACTATAATGTGACAAAAGGAACATTAAAAACTGAGTACAAATTACAATCTTGAATACGGATAACTAAAAAGACAGAGTAATAGAATCAAAGTAATTAGCATTTTAATCTTTTAACGTTGCAAAACAACAGTATTTTAACAAAAAACCAAAATCCCAAGTCCAGCAGTCGGTTATTGCAAAATATATGTAAAGTTACAATGGGATTTCCAATAACAAATACGAGGCCAACCAACTGACAAGTAGTCTGGCTCCAATTTTACACTTTGCACATGCCCCGCTTCAGCGAGAATCAATGAAGTGAGTAAACAGATTTTTACTCTGTAAATTTAGAACTTCAATATATTTTTAAACAAAATCTAATAGGGTTAAGATTAAAATTTAATATAGTATTTTGTGGATTTACATAATAAATATGTAATCATCTCAGAGACTAAGGTATAAAAGGAATAAACGCGAATAATTCAAAATTGAGGTTTGTTTTTCCTTTAGTTGATTTAATCCAAAAACTTTTCTGCAGAATCTCGATTTCCTTAAAGACGGTATAAACAAAGATTGAATCATTCATACAAAAATCCGTGAAAGAAGACAATTCTTTTTCATCTTAATTTTGAACTGAGAAATTATCCATTCGTAAAAATATACGTAAGAACTTAATTGCGTATTATGTAAATTGTAAATGATATTGAATTTATACAATTGTAATAATTCTAACAAACGTAATTTATATTTTATTGTAATGAATAAATCTGAGAGTTATTTAAGACACGATGCAATTATGATCAGTTCTACATCTGGTGCAACGTTACTAACCCGAGCTTAATAAGTTAATTACGATACATCGTATGTTTCTCGTATTTTAGATTATTATTTATTAACTTAAAAAACCTCAATTTAAATTATAAAACATAACTTATCCTAAAAGCTATTCAGTAACGATTATCTTTGAATTGATTTAAATGGCAAAACAAAAGTCTCATCTCCTTTACAGTGCAATAAAACATGTTTTCCTAAACATACAATACTATTCCGTCAAATCAATAAACACTAAAATGGAGGTCTTATTGAAAGACACAAAGCAATAAACGTCTTTATCATCCTCCGAGTCAGACTGATTTGTGACTAAATGATGATAAAGTACTGACACAAATTCTGTTATAGTAAATGATATAATAACAATTTAACTTGTATTTTTAAGAGTCTACTATTATAGATATGTGATGTAAGGAAATGAAAAAACCTTGATCTAATAAAGTATTTTTACTATCAAGATTACGACCTTCGGACCCTTCCTCTTGGTGTGTGATATATTTTCAAATCTTCTTGATTAAATCAGCATCTGGTAGATTTTTTTTAACATTTTCTATGACAGACATAGAGTATAAATTTAATAAAACTACATGGTCTTAAACAAACACCCAAAAAATATGTATTAAATATCGTGAAGGAGTGACAAATAGCGCTACGCATTAAATTACATTAAATTTCATTGTTTTAGGTATCCCATTAAATAATAGAATATTTACAATAATTTCTTTAAACAAAATATTTTATATCATTCGAATAAAATACATAATTAAATATATTATTTAAACCGCATCCATTATTTTGCAAGTCCAAGTTTTAATCCAAAGCTCGTCGGCTACCTAATTAATATTATTGGAACAGATTGTTTCTTATTAGCCTTGTCTGTCCTTTTCTATTCTATGAGCCTCTACTTCCTTCTCTTTCTCGCCTGTCAAAGAGCTTTTTGGTAATATAACATCAAATTGAGTATTTACTCAGTAATTTGTCTTTCGACTTTAACTCGTTTCTGGAATGTCCGTCATTTCCTTTTAAGCCCTTTGGAGTAAACAAACTCCTTAATCTCGCTTAATTTACTTCAGCAACTCACCATTCCATATTATTATATTTATTATACAACAGAAACTTGGATGTTGTGACTTGAATTTTAGAAAAACAAATATAAAGTAAATTGAATAAATATTATTAATTAAACGTTTAATTAACCCCATAATTGAAGTCCCTTCTCATTCCTCAGTTGATAATAATGTTCAAATTTATTTCTATTAAGATATCTACAACACAAGTACAGGGTGGGCCATGAATTAGTTAACATTTGAAAAAATCGTATAAAAAAAACCATTAAACATATTTTAGAAATAGTTTATTTACGAGAAAGCTAATTAGTTGTAATTTATTTTTTAAAAATTATTTCGTCTAAATGACCACCGTTTCGGTTTTTGCACTCATCTAAGCGAGTCCTGAAGTTTTCGAATACTCTTCTGCAAAGAGACCGCGAGATCGCCGACATCTCTTCGATGATTTTTTCTTTAAGTTGACAGAGTGTTTTCGTTTTCGTTATCAATGTAGACACGACTCTTTAAATAACCCCATAAAAAGAAGTCTGCTGGGGATAGTCTGGACTTCTGGGCGGCCATGGGATGTCACCTCGTCTGGAAATCAGCTTTTCCGGAAACATTTCTTTGACCACCGGCAAGGACTCGTTCGATGTGTGACACGTGGCTCCATCTTGTTGAAACCATATGTTACGATTATAGCCAGCAAATTCCAGTAGCATCGGTGCTAAAAACTCCCGTAACATTTTCACATACTCGGCAGAATTAACAGTAACTGAACGGCTTCGAGAATCTTCAAAAAAGTAAGGTCCGATGATTCCTTTTGCTGAAATTGCAGCCCATACAGTTACCTTAGGAGAGTGAAGTGGCCTTTCATGTTTAGCTTTGGGATTTTCGCTGCTCCAATACCTGCAATTCTGTTTGTTTACATGTCCATTTAGGTGGAAATGGGCTTCGTCAGAGAATAAGATGTTGTCAAAATTACTGAATCGAGTTAACATTGTTTCGGCATATGACTTACGCAAATTTAAATCATTAGGGTTTAGTTCTTGCACTATCTGGATCTTATATGGATGTAATTTCAAATCTAATTTCAAAATACGGCGTAATGATGTGCGGGATAATCCTAATTCAGCCGAACGTTTGCGCGTCGATAAATCTGGATCACGTCGAACAGAAGCGGAAACTTGCTGCACGTTCTCTTCGCTTCGAGAAGTCCGCGGGCCGCCGGTTTCTTTCACATTTAGTGTAGATCCCGTCTCTTCGAACTTCTTCACCCATTTCTTTATTAAAGGAGCACTTGGACACTGACTTAAGTCGTGTAAACCATATTCAACGCGAAATAAGCGTCTCACAGTAATGAGCGAAAAGTTGTTTAAATAAAACTGTTTCACACAGTAAGCGCGTTGTGGCCCCGTGAAGCGATCCATTGCGACTAAATTTCCAAGAAGCGAGCTATTGCCCCCGCCCGCGCCCACGCCCCGCGCGGCAATAGTTTGCGTGGTAAGTTACATTTAAATGTTAACGAATTCTTGGCCCACCCGATATAATGAACAAACAAACAAGATGTTAAAATATAAAGAACATCTAAATATTAGTATAGACATTTCTCTTCCGACAATTTTAATCACATTGCGATACTATCGGGATATTTGTTGGAAGTTAGATTAAATAAGTTATTTTTCTTGAAGGAATCTAAGAGACTTCATTAAAAAGTTTCTGAGACAAAAAGGTGTGATTGAGATGACCCGAGACTCAATTTAGATATAGTTCATGTCGATGAAGCTTGGGCCTCAGTTTATTAAGATAAAACTAGTATAATTCTCCATTGGTGCTACGAACGTGTGCCCCTGAGTTGACTCCAGTGCTAACGCGTCTATTTCGGTACTCCTACCTTAAAGGCGTAGTCCCGGTCACATGGAAGCGTGCCCTTGTCCATCCGATCCCTAAAAAAGGTGATAGCTCGGAACCAGCTAACTACAGACCTATCGCCATTACCTCTCTGCTCTCCAAAGTAATGGAGAGCATTATCAATAAACAGCTCCTAATCTACCTCGAGGATCACCAGTTGGTCAATGACCGGCAATATGGCTTTCGCCATGGTCGATCGGCTGGTGATCTTCTGTTGTATCTTACACACCGTTGGCCAGCTGTTATTGAAAGCAAGGGAGAGGGTCTGGCAGTTAGTCTGGATATGGCGAAAGCCTTCGATCGTGTATGGCACAAGGGGCTTCTTTCGAAGCTACCTTCCTATGGGCTTCCCGAGAGTTTATGCAAGTGGATCACCAGCTTCCTCACTGGGCGGAGCATACAGGTCATTCTCGACGGTTTTTGCTCGGACCCCAAGCCCGTGAACGCTGGTGTACCCCAAGGCTGCGTGCTATCCCCAACTCTGTTCCTCCTGCACATCAATGGTATGTTGGATATCTCCAACATACATTGTTATGCGGATGACAGTACTGGGGATGCGGTATATTCCGGCCGTGCAGGTCTCACTCGGGAAAACGTCGACGAGTGCCGAAAGAAACTTGTGTCTTCAATAGAGACCTCCCTGGGGATGGTCTCTGAGTGGGGTGAACTGAACCACGTTCAGTTCAATCCCCTAAAGACACAGGTTTGCGCGTTTACCACTAAGAAAACCCCATTTGTCGTATCACCGCTCTTCGAGAGCACTCCCCTCATTGCCTCGCCAAGTATCAGAATACTGGGTCTCGACATTTCGAGCGACTGTCAGTTTCGTGGTCATCTGGAGAGCAAGGCCAAGTTGGCCTCGATGAAATTGGGAGTGATCAATAGAGCGAGGCAGTACTTCAAACCTGGCCAAAGACTTGCGCTCTATAAGGCGCAGGTCCGGCCACACATGGAGTACTGTTCTCATCTCTGGTCCGGATCACCCCAATATCAGCTTCTACCATTTGACCGCGTACAACGGAGAGCCGTTCGAATTGTCGGGGACCCGGTGTTCTGCGAACGGCTGGACTTTTTGGCATTGCGTAGAGACGTGGCTTCTTTGTGCGTCTTCTACCGCATTTACAACGGGGAGTGTTCCGAAGAACTATTCGATCTGTTGCCTGCCGCCGAATTTCATCACCGCACAGCGCGCCATCGCCTCCAATACCATCCTTACCACCTGGATGCGTAGCGATCCTCCACTGTGCGGTTCTCAAGGACATTTTTTCCACGTACCACTCGAATGTGGAACGAACTCCCTTCGGCGGTATTTCCAGATCGGTACGACATGGGTACCTTCAAAAAATGCATTTATTCCTACCTACAAGGCCGGCAACACTCTTGTAAATCCTCGGATGTTGCAAGAGTTCATGGGCGGCGGTGATCACGTCCATCCGTGACCCGCCAGCTCGTTTGCCCTCCTCTTACATAAAAAAAAAAAAAAAAAACCCTAACAATCTGTATCAAACAGTGATAATATTTTACACTTAAAATGTTTCCAGTACTTTATCTTATTTTCTAAGGTGCAGTGTTATTATCTCTATAACAACTAAATGGATGCAATTCAAATTCCACTGTAAGTCTCACACCGATGATGAGACTTGCTTGAATCTGTTAGGGAGCGTTCAATAATTTGAAAATATAAAAAAAAAACACGAAATACGAGGCTTATTGTGTTGTGTATAAATTTTAAATTTTTTACTCAATTGACAGACCGACGGAACGATATCCCAAGATTCGCTGGTTTGAGTCCTGCGTGTGTTGATGAATGTTACGTTCTGTATTTATTAAAAAAAAAAGAAACTTCACAATGTAAAACATGTTTGAGAATAATTTTCAGTTTGAATTTTAACACCTCTTCAAACCTGAATAATTTGTAATTTAATTGTTCAGAAATGATTTACACGGTTGTTAATCCAATAATAACGAAAACCCTCAATTTAGAGTCTGTCTCATAATCATGTACATCCACCACACACGTCACAACGCTTCGCTGTCGGCGATAGCATTCAATGCGCCCGTATGCACGCAATTTTGCTGTAACTAACATTGACACCATTTCTAAAACTGTAATAGAAATCCATAATGACACAGTGATTTATTGAAGTCATTGTATTTACTATTAGACGCTTAAATACATATTAGTAGGGTTACAATATTGACCAATATTTTATAATCAAACTATGCATCCTGGTATTTAATAATTATATATTTGACAATTATATCACCCATGTTAGTGAAAAATAGAAGAAAAACTTATGACTGCCAAACTTTTTGTTATGGATGTTATGTGTGATATTAATCCATAATAACCTTAAAGGATTTAAAGGACTTGAAGGGTTTCATCATCATAAGCATGCCATTCTTCTAAATATGTTTGTGTCAGCACAATCAATTTCTCCAACGTTTTTTTATCGCAGGTTAGCTCAGTGGAAATTTTCAGCTTGGTCATACTAGTTATTGTGACTCTCACCTGATTGCACAAAACATAATATATATAATTATGATTATAAAATAAGTATATAAAATATATAAACATCTGTTGCGTTGTTTGGAGGAACCAAGATACGATCTAAATCTTCTAAAATAAAATTGCCGTTAAAAGCCATTAATAACCTTAAAGTTAAGTTATAAACTGATATGGGTGTTCTATAACTCATCCCTAGAGTCCGGTCGAGTTCTAAAGGGTTAGGTTAAATGTATTGATTTATACCTATATTATTCCCTTATCATGGACGACTCCAAAATCATGGAAAGGAAAATTCAAAATAATTAAGGAATAACAGTTTTATTTATTTAATATCTGATAATGGGATATATTTGTGAAATTTTTTAAATAATGTCCATGGAACTCCCTACTGGTTCTGTTGCAGAATGATTAAATAAGTAATTAATTAAATAAAAATGTGTTTACTTTTGAGTACTGTGGGAAATTTGCAATATTTTGAATAATTCTGTAAATTTTTAAATAGCAAAAGTATTTTATCGCATACGAAATGTCTGTTGGAAGATAAAATCCTCAAAGTTTTGACTTCATTTCGTAAAATGAGTTCTTAAATTACGTTTATGACATCTTCAGGGAATAAACGTTATTTTGTTTCAGATATTTGCAATTTGAGGCCAAGTTTCTTTTTTTGTTTTCTATCATGCAGTTTTTTTTTTACCGCTAATTATTAATGACTAACACCCCGCCAGGGTTGACACATAAACTTAGGTATAGGTTTTTCGTAAATTTGTGCTATCTTCTAAGTTAAATTTAGACCAAACGGTAACTTAAGTCAAAATTGTAATTTAGATTTTTTTTTTGTGTCCAGGGACACTGATAACATAATTTTGATCTTGTATCCGTGCTTGTCAAATCCAAATTGCATATTGATTATTCATTCGTTCGGGAGTTGCCTTTTTGGAAAGGAAAAAGGTGTCAATCTTTCACTAAATTATAGTAATATAAAGAAGTATAGTCAGAACTTAGCAAATCTTTTGAAAACAAACAACAATCACTATAATAAAATTATGATCAAAATCTTTATTTATTAAATAACAGAAATATTATATTTTATTTATTTATCAACGTCGTCATCTGCAGGTGGCTGTATATTGAAGCGAGAGGATGCTTGTGTCTGGAACTCCTGAGGCACCTCCACTGCAGGAATCCGGTATGCCATCAGCGCGGCTCCGTAGTTACCGAGAACCGTATCCTGGGATACGGGTCTACTACTAACACTACCTAAAAATAATATAAACTACAGAAGCTTGTTCAAATCAGTAAATTATATAGATTTATCAGATATTAATTATCAGATAGCCGTCATTCTGTAACCACCTGTGATGTTCGGCCGAATGGTAAGGAATGAAACAAGATAGTAAAACCTTCAATTTGCTTGCGCCATAGTTCCTATTTTATTAAACTACCTGAAGATGTAACCATAAGCCTAAAATAACTGATTGTACAAATAAATCTAGTGTGTTTATCCGTTCTATCTAACACAAAACAGTAAGTTTGTTAACAAAGAAGAGTTAATGTATGATAAAAGAATGTTAAATGATAATGGGCGAAAGCTTGAAAGCTCAAATATCAAGTATAGACCACATGAGAGGGAATATCAATTAATTACTTATAAATATTATTCAAACCAACATTAATTGCTCAACTCACCTCATCGTCAATAATGTATCTCACATAATACAGTTCGTTATATTTCTCGAAGCCGAGTTCTTCAGCGATCTGTTGGCCGCGCCCTGTAGAGAAGATACCCGCGACTGCCGGCACATTGGCGCTTGCGCTTACCGCTATTGCGGCTTTTAGCATTTCTTTTGCTATACTTTATATAGACGACATCATAAAAGATGATATCAACAAGTCAAAATATTTGAGGACCAGCAAAGTGGTTAACATCAGCTCGTATTATATGTATAAAAGTAAACACTCCGGTGAAGAGAATTTCTTGCGCATTAAAAAACAGTAATAGTTTTAAAAAAATGTTTTGCCTGAATAAACTCATTATAAAAAAACGATATATCAAACAAATAAAAAATAAATATGGCTAGTCAAAGTGTACTCGTGAGAGTCTTTAAGATTAATAATAATCCTTAATAGATTTCAGTATAATACAAATTCCAGTTTCATTAAAAACAACTGTATAATAATATAAAGTATAGCAAAAGAAATGCTAAAAGCCGCAATAGCGGTAAGCGCAAGCGCCAATGTGCCGGCAGTCGCGGGTATCTTCTCTACAGGGCGCGGCCAACAGATCGCTGAAGAACTCAGCTTCGAGAAATATAACGAACTGTATTATGTGAGATACATTATTGACGATGAGGTGAGTTGAGCAATTAATGTTGGTTTGAATAATATTTATAAGTAATTAATTGATATTCCCTCTCATGTGGTCTATACTTGATATTTGAGCTTTCAAGCTTTCGCCCATTATCATTTAACATTCTTTTATCATACATTAACTCTTCTTTGTTAACAAACTTACTGTTTTGTGTTAGATAGAACGGATAAACACACTAGATTTATTTGTACAATCAGTTATTTTAGGCTTATGGTTACATCTTCAGGTAGTTTAATAAAATAGGAACTATGGCGCAAGCAAATTGAAGGTTTTACTATCTTGTTTCATTCCTTACCATTCGGCCGAACATCACAGGTGGTTACAGAATGACGGCTATCTGATAATTAATATCTGATAAATCTATATAATTTACTGATTTGAACAAGCTTCTGTAGTTTATATTATTTTTAGGTAGTGTTAGTAGTAGACCCGTATCCCAGGATACGGTTCTCGGTAACTACGGAGCCGCGCTGATGGCATACCGGATTCCTGCAGTGGAGGTGCCTCAGGAGTTCCAGACACAAGCATCCTCTCGCTTCAATATACAGCCACCTGCAGATGACGACGTTGATAAATAAATAAAATATAATATTTCTGTTATTTAATAAATAAAGATTTTGATCATAATTTTATTATAGTGATTGTTGTTTGTTTTCAAAAGATTTGCTAAGTTCTGACTATACTTCTTTATATTACTATAATTTAGTGAAAGATTGACACCTTTTTCCTTTCCAAAAAGGCAACTCCCGAACGAATGAATAATCAATATGCAATTTGGATTTGACAAGCACGGATACAAGATCAAAATTATGTTATCAGTGTCCCTGGACACAAAAAAAAAATCTAAATTACAATTTTGACTTAAGTTACCGTTTGGTCTAAATTTAACTTAGAAGATAGCACAAATTTACGAAAAACCTATACCTAAGTTTATGTGTCAACCCTGGCGGGGTGTTAGTCATTAATAATTAGCGGTAAAAAAAAAACTGCATGATAGAAAACAAAAAAAGAAACTTGGCCTCAAATTGCAAATATCTGAAACAAAATAACGTTTATTCCCTGAAGATGTCATAAACGTAATTTAAGAACTCATTTTACGAAATGAAGTCAAAACTTTGAGGATTTTATCTTCCAACAGACATTTCGTATGCGATAAAATACTTTTGCTATTTAAAAATTTACAGAATTATTCAAAATATTGCAAATTTCCCACAGTACTCAAAAGTAAACACATTTTTATTTAATTAATTACTTATTTAATCATTCTGCAACAGAACCAGTAGGGAGCTCCATGGACATTATTTAAAAAATTTCACAAATATATCCCATTATCAGATATTAAATAAATAAAACTGTTATTCCTTAATTATTTTGAATTTTCCTTTCCATGATTTTGGAGTCGTCCATGATAAGGGAATAATATAGGTATAAATCAATACATTTAACCTAACCCTTTAGAACTCGACCGGACTCTAGGGATGAGTTATAGAACACCCATATCAGTTTATAACTTAACTTTAAGGTTATTAATGGCTTTTAACGGCAATTTTATTTTAGAAGATTTAGATCGTATCTTGGTTCCTCCAAACAACGCAACAGATGTTTATATATTTTATATACTTATTTTATAATCATAATTATATATATTATGTTTTGTGCAATCAGGTGAGAGTCACAATAACTAGTATGACCAAGCTGAAAATTTCCACTGAGCTAACCTGCGATAAAAAAACGTTGGAGAAATTGATTGTGCTGACACAAACATATTTAGAAGAATGGCATGCTTATGATGATGAAACCCTTCAAGTCCTTTAAATCCTTTAAGGTTATTATGGATTAATATCACACATAACATCCATAACAAAAAGTTTGGCAGTCATAAGTTTTTCTTCTATTTTTCACTAACATGGGTGATATAATTGTCAAATATATAATTATTAAATACCAGGATGCATAGTTTGATTATAAAATATTGGTCAATATTGTAACCCTACTAATATGTATTTAAGCGTCTAATAGTAAATACAATGACTTCAATAAATCACTGTGTCATTATGGATTTCTATTACAGTTTTAGAAATGGTGTCAATGTTAGTTACAGCAAAATTGCGTGCATACGGGCGCATTGAATGCTATCGCCGACAGCGAAGCGTTGTGACGTGTGTGGTGGATGTACATGATTATGAGACAGACTCTAAATTGAGGGTTTTCGTTATTATTGGATTAACAACCGTGTAAATCATTTCTGAACAATTAAATTACAAATTATTCAGGTTTGAAGAGGTGTTAAAATTCAAACTGCAAATTATTCTCAAACATGTTTTACATTGTGAAGTTTCTTTTTTTTTTAATAAATACAGAACGTAACATTCATCAACACACGCAGGACTCAAACCAGCGACTCTTGGGATATCGTTCCGTCGGTCTGTCAATTGAGTAAAAAATTTAAAATTAATACACAACACAATAATCCTTGTATTTCGTGATTTTTTTATTTATTATTTACTTACTTACAGTGGAATTTGAATTACATCCATTTAGTCGTATTTTTTCTATTTTGCTACATTTCTTTAAGTTAAGCATATATATGTATATATTGTTGTATAGAAATCGGATTTACATCTACATTTATCATGTGATTATAGAGATAATAACACTGTACCTTAGAAAATAAGAAAAGGTACTGGAAACATTTTAAGTGTAAAATATTATCACTGTTTGACCCAGATAGTTAGGGTTCAAGTTATACTAGTTTTATCTTAATAAACTGAGGCCCAAGTTTCATCGATATGAACTGTATCTAAATTGAGTCTCGGGTCGTCTCAATCACACCTTTTTGTCTCAGAAACTTTTTAATGAAGTTCCTTAGATACCTTCAAGAAAAATAACTTATTTAATCAAACTGCTAACAAATATCCCGATAGTATCGCAATCTCATTAAAATTATCGGAAGAGAAATGTCTGTACTAATATTTAGATATTCTTAATATTTTAACATCTTGTTTGTTTGTTCATTGTACTTGTGTTGTAGATATCTTAATAGAAATAAGTTGAACATTGTTATCAACTGAGGAATGATAAGAGTTAGTTAAACATTTAATTAATAATATTAATATTCTTTTGTTTTCTAAAATTCAAGTCACAACATCTAAGGTTCTATTGTATAATAAATATAATAATTTGGCATGGTTCGTTGCTGAAGTAAATTAAGTGAGATTAAGGACTTTGTTTACTCCAAAGGGTTTGAAAGGAAATGACGGACATTCCAGAAACGAGTTAAAGTCGAAAGACAAATTACAGTTTACTGAGTAAATACTCAATTTGATATTAGATTACCAAAAATCTCTTTGACGAGCGAGAAAGAGAAAGAAGTAGAGGCACATAGAAAAGAAAAGGATAGACAATATTTATAAGAAACAATCTGTTCGAATAATATTAATTAGGTAGCGGACGAGCTTCGGTTCCAAACAAAGACATGCAAAATAATGGATGACGTATATATAATATATTTAAAAATAAACAAAAATATATTTTTTTCGAATGATATATATATAATATTTTGTTTCATGAAATTATTGTAAATATTCTATAATTTAATGGTATACCTGCGAAATTAAGATTTAATTTAGTTTAATGTCCAGTCCATTACTTTGTGTCAATGTTTTGAATTAATTTCTCGTTTATGCGAAGAAGGCCTTTAATTTATGAAAGTTAAATTATGTTTTTCCATTGTTTATTTGCTATTTGTCAGTTCTTCGTGGTATTGAATACATAATCAATTGCTATAACAAACATTTGTGTGAGTACTTTATCATCATTTAGTCACAAATCAGTATGACTCGAGGATAATAAAGACGTTTATTGCTTTGTTTCTTTCAATAAGACCTCTATTTCAGTGTTTATTGCTTTGACGCAATGTATTACATTGTATGTTTAGGAAAACATGTTTAACTGCACTGTAATTGGGATGAGACATTTATATTGACACTTAAATCAATTCTAATACAATTGTTACGAAATAGTTTTTAGGATAAATTATATGTTTGAAAACTCAAGGCTATTTTTATTTTATAATTAATATTGAGGTTTTTTAAAGTAAATAAATAATAATCTAACATACGAGAATCATAACATATAATGTAATGTAATGTAATGTAATGTAATTACTCTGTCTTTTTAATCATCCACATTCAAGATTGTCATTTATACTAAGGCCAACATAATAGTAAAACGCACATTCCTTCATTCATTCATTCATTCCATTCCTTTTATTACATTCGTATTTCTCAGTTTCAAAGGAGAGGAGAGAAATATTTTTTTTTTATTATATCACACTCGTCGATTACCAGCGAGTGTGTGTGTCCTGTGAGTGTTGGAATAACGTAAAGATGATTTTTGAAATTGTAATGAGGTTAGAAAGAAACAAAGAGAATTTCGTTGACAATCTTTGAAACACACACATACACAAAAATTAATGAGACTAATCAGACTTAACTATAACTCTTTAATGACATCAACGAAAATAATTTTATGTCGTCAATCTTATTAAAAAATGTTAAATATAAATAATACTTCAAGTGTAGTTTTATAAAAAATATTCGTTATCCTCATGACACAATGAAACCAGCCAAGTTTACTTATAATTCCGTAGCATTAAACAAATTCTAAAGTTCTTTTTTCTTTCTTATTGATTAGATTTACTTAGTTTTGTTTGTTTGTATTATTATGAGTAATTTCTAAATAAATAAAAAAATGGTTAATTTTATTTATCTTTTTAAAATATTTCCTGTATAGAATTTTAAATAACAAGATTTTCAGTGGAAACTTACAGACAAAGACATGATGGTTAAGTTACTCATAAACTAATATAAAAACTGATCACATAAGATATATTCATAAAAATAATTATAAGAAACCATTCTCAGTAATAGTATTTCTTGTAAAAACAAACAGATAAGCAGACGGATAAATAGACTAGATTTATAAGGTGTTTTAGTACTTGACCAAGGAACCCTAAAACAGGCTAATGAGTATTGTCGTTATACGTTACACAGTCAAATGACGTTCCCGTCATAATTCATCATATGAATATTAATATCTCAACACGTCCAAGTCATGTGTATGACCTTAACGTGACTTTTGTACCAAACAGCGGTGAATGAAAAATGTAATTTGTATTTTAGCAAATGTTTTAATGCAAAAGTAAAGCCTTTTAATCTTTTAATCATATGTTTTGAATATTCTGGTGATGTCAGATTAATTTGTGTGTTTACCGGAGTATAAAGTACGAGGGCCAAACTGAAAGTTTTTAGAACTGGCCACTTAAAAGCATTATATTAAAAAAAATAGTTTAAATTTTGAAAATAGAACTCTTTACCAATATTATTGAGTGTACATTTCATTCATTTGTCATTTGTTTTACGATTTGGCGGCAAATTGAAAATTGTCTGTGCACGTCAGAATGAATTTAAGCCGAGAAAATTTTCGTGCAATGATTTTTTATGACTTTCGATGTCATTTAAGTCAACAAGAAAGTTATGATAGACTTCGATTGGCTTTTCACGATGAAGCCCCATTTCGTGCCACAGTTTACAACTGGTTTAATGAATTCAAACGTGGTCGAACTAATCTCACCGATGATTTGCGTGAGGGACGGCCTTCTACAGCGACGACTGAAGATAACATCAGTGTTGTGCGGCGTATGATAGAGACTGACAAAAGAGTGACCTATCAGCAGATTCGGACAAGTCTAGGCATAGGTATGAGTCAAGTGCACAAAATCCTCCATGAACATTTAGCGGTCAGGAAGCTTTGTGCCCGCTGGATACCGCATAATTTGACCGAGGCTCAAAAACTCCGCCGTGTTGATTGGTGCCGAGAAATGATCCAAAAATTTAACGGAGGTGACTCAAATGCTGTGTTCGACATACTAACGGGTGACGAAAGCTGGATTTACTGTTATGATCCGGAAACTAAAAGACAGTCTGCTCAGTGGGTGTTTCCTTCCGAAGAGTTGCCAACTAAAGTGAAGAGAGGTCTAAGTGTTGGAAAAAAGATGGTGGCCTCGTTCTTCGGAAAGACAGGTCATTACGCGACAGTAGTCTTAGAGGATCAGAAAACGGTTAATTCTGAGTGGTATACTAACAATTGTTTGCCACTTGTCTTGGAAAAAGTTCGAGAGAAACGACCTCGCAGCAGGATCCTCCTTCATCACGACAATGCCTCGTCGCACACCGCCAGGCAAACGATCGACTATTTGGTGACCTCAGACGTGGAATTACTGGGTCACCCGCCGTATAGCCTCGTACCCTGCGATTTTTATTTACTTCCGAAAATAAAAGAAAAACTTCGAGGAAAACGTTTTATAGACGCCGAAGAAGCAGTGGCTGCGTTTCAAAACGCCGTCAAAGAGACCCCTAAGGCCGAGTGGGCAAGGTGCTTTTCTCAATGGTTCCATCGAATGCAGCGATGTATTGATGTAAATGGACGCTATTTTGAAAAGTTACAATAAAACTAATAACTTGCTAGAATGCTCAGTTTTTGATTTTCTAAGAACTTTCAGTTTGACCCTCGTATTACATTACTCAGATGAATTTTTGATTTTTTTCCGTAATAGTAATTAATTTTCCTGATTAAAAGAAATAGATATCTAATAGTAATTAGATAAAAAAGTAATCCTTCCACATAAAAAAATCCGTTTAATAGTTTCATTGTATTTTGATTGTAGTCCAAATCAGTTTTGGTGATTTCTAAATATGTAAATAACTTTAGCAGAAAAATCTTATAATGCATTATAATCACAGAATATTAATAAAAAACGCGTTGATTTTGAGTAATGCGAGAACATTCAAACAAATAGACAAAGAAACAAAGGAACATTCTAAAAAACAAGAAATAAAAGTAATTTACTACTAGTGTCTTTATACGTAAATACATTTAATTATTTCAATTATCCTAATATAAGTTATGTCCAGCAAGATTAATAATTTAAAACTAATATTTGTTAAAACATTGCCCATTTCCATATATGACATTCCAGAGTTCCATTTACATTATCTAATAGCAATGAAGCACTAGATTAGTGGAACATAACTCCTTCATCAGCTTCATTGATAATAATACACCATTTGTACTTGGAGTGAGTTATGATTCAATTGCTTTCCACTTCAACTATATTATGATATTAATTGTATATTGAATTTATAGTATCTTAATAATTTTGCATAATAATATACTGATATATTTTTTAAGTTACATTTTGTATCTAGACATATAAATAGACTTTAAGTGTCTGTTTGTAATTCTACATTATCAGCTTTCATTAAATGCATATGAAATTATATACGGTACTTATAGAAAAAACACATCTATAAAATTTTTTCCCTGTCTCTGTCTGTTTATTCCGACTAATCTTCAAAACGGCTGGACTGATTTTAACAAGACTTACACTTACTTACACTTACACTTACTTACACTGGCGGATAGCTGATGTTATAATGAGTAATTTAAGTTACTTTTATTTTAAAAGACATATTATTTGTGAACGAAAGCGCATAGCTAGTATTGGAATATAAATTAGCATAACAAAGTTTAGCTTTACGTGTTGTATATATTATTGCTAAATACGTATCTATATCCAAATGACCAAACCGCGAGATAGATGGACAATCATCCTCAGTGATGGACGAGCCGCTCCCGTGATTAATTATAGTCCTCTAATTGATTAGCGTTGATTTGATATCTCCAATCATCAATTATTGAAGTCATGTGTGACATATGACATATATGCATCACTATATATATGCTTATCTAGTTTGAGATGCAACTATACTAAGTTACCAGATGTCTTCGGTAGGAACAAAGATCCTACTTAATTAATCTTATAGCAGGACAACATACTGCAGATAACTTCAATTAAAAATATGTTACTTGTTACAACAATGTTTAACTTTTTAAACACGAACTTATAAGTTTCTTTTAAAAGTTCTAATGAAAATAAATTAGTTGCTAAGTTTACACCAGACAATAAACTGAACAACCGTTATAAAACCATTTTGTGAACTATATTAAGTACAAACAACTAAAAGTTATATATTTTGAAAGCATATGTTACACACGTTTATAAAAATTATAATCTGATCAAGGCAGTTAATATCTGACATTTTATTCTAAAGATTTGGCGTTTGTTCGAAAATTAGAGAAACACATAGTAAGTAATAAAAGTACACATACACATTAAGCAATAAAATATTCTAACAAAAATAACGCAATGGCTTCCTATATAATATTGTTTATCAAGAAGTAAGTAAACTGAAATATATAATATTGATATAGCCAAATGAGTTTGTATCAATATTAATATTACGGAACCCGTCAAAGAAACTACTTTTTCTTCCTCTCTTGATTTTTCAGTGTAGTTTCGTTCAAAGAAACTTTCCAGTTACGCTATAAGCGTAATGTATTGATTTATTTATTTTTTTACTCATTATATTGAAGGAGTAAAGAAAGTATTGCACAATTAATATAGAACTATAAATACTAGGCCAACGCCGCGCCAACCGTGCGCGGCGGGTGTTGAGCTGAGCCCCTCTACTTTCTTCTTTTCTTTATAACTTTGGAATGGCTAAATATTTTTCAATCTGTTTTCGCTATAACATCCGCGTTCGGCTCAAACATACATCAGAAAATTGTTAGCTAATTATCTCGTCGCATTTTGGAGACAACTACTCGTAAACAAAAAAAAAAAGTCCCAAAAAATATTGTACCAATACAATAATACATAGTTTTAGTGAATATTAAAGTACGTATTTTGTTGGACCTACAATTCCTTTCTCTTCATCTCTCTACCATAACTACTGTAGTAGTGCCCTTCAGTATCCATGTACCTTTATTGTGAAATCTAGTCTATGTAATACGTTGTTGCAGTTGTTTTGGTTACGATAACATTATATAACATTGATTATTAGTTCGCTAAAACTATTACATATTAAGAAAAATAATATAACTACAATATAATACTCAAATAAATTAAACATTATCTAACCGAATAGCGAGAAAGTTAAAGGAGCTTCTATAACTTTCATCGGAAGACTCCAATACTGGTCGTACCAGTCGCTGTTCAGTCGAAAAATTGTCAGTACATTTTTACGTTTACTCAATGTTGTGTCCCGTGTTACATATTTACTTACTTTGTCTGTTTTTGTGTGATCTTATTAAAATAAACAATATAAATCTGATTAGTGAAATAGTATTTAAGATACTCTATCTCCGACCTTCATCTGAGAAAGGTTAAATGACATCGCATGTCACTTATCAACCATCATTTAAACTTCAACCAGAGATATCAAACCCACGTGGATTCAAATCAAACAGGACAACTAATTTGCCCTTATCTTAAGAGCTCTCCTTCAGGTACGTTTGATTCAATAAAGGACCGGGATCTGTTTGTATATCTGATGGGATTGAAGTGATAGCTAGTGTTTGGGAAAGTTAGAGAAACCTATTCATATAATCCATTGGTAGTATTAAGTTTATATTAAAACTATTGTGAAAATTTTCGCAATAAAATCTCTTTCATAATACGTACAATATTTTGCATGCTGTGTTAATTTTGACATTTAATTTATTATTTATTATATTGTATTTATCAACCATAATATTTATTAGTATTTTCGTCTATGCATCAAAGGATTTATGTTTCAAAAGGTACGCTTCAAATTAATTTAGTTCAAGAAGATTATAGTTTGAAGATGAGATGATAAAGGATTAAAGATCAAAGGTATAACTTGGTACCGAGTTTATTAATTGTTTATATTACGGTGTTTAGGAAATCGTTTGGAGAATATTGAATTAATAATAACATTGTATTATTAGAATTTCAATTGCTTTGTTATAAGATATCTAATTATAGATTGTTATTGGCTCTGAGAAGTTATTGATTTAATCTGAGTCCAATCAGGTTTTATTGATTTTATAATTATCCTTATAGTGATACTGTTTATTCATTTGATGATTTACTTTGAATGAATAAATTAAAACTATTTCATATTTTAATTACATCATCCAGTTGGATGACTTAAATTCAAAATGGCGAAAAGTGCTGAAGCAAAGGTGGAAAAAATGAAGATGCTAGAAGAACGCATTAAGGCACCTTCAATCTGGGGTCAAGTTCCCTGCGGCATCAGGTTCGAGGATCTGCAGGACAGGAGGTATGAAGATGCGATCAGGCTGTTGAAAAAACATTACTTACCCGAAGAGGTGAGGCGACTATAGATATGATTTGTAAATAGACATGAACTCACATGTACAGGTACATAATATACATATATGACAGATATATAATATATGTAAAATAGAGATTCCTATTTGAATATTCCTTGTTAAATGAAAATACTTTTAGAGACTACTCTTGCTTGAAAACAAGTTTTATAAAAATATTTGTTTATTAATTTTCACAGACCCGAGAAAAACAAAAGAATATTTTTCAGATTTAGTATAAGCGTTTTTTTACTTTCTTTAAAGAAGCTTCTAAAATAAATTTACCTGCAAATAATATTCATTACGATACTCTAGTAAGTATTTGAAGAACTAATAAATGACTCTTTCATTGTATGATCTCAATTTATCTCATAACCGCTCTTCACAGTAGCAGAAAATGTTATTATCTTTCCGAAGTATTTGATAGAGTTTGATTTTAATGGCGATAAAAGAGGGTACTGTTTTCCCACTCAAGAATAATGGATTACCATTTGGTTACGAAGTAATTGAAAAAGTAAAGACTAAAAGAAATCGGTATCTTTATCTAAATTCATTAGAACTAATTCTATTGATATTATAATATTAATTAATTAAAAGATCGGGTCATTCGTAATATCTTCACAATTTTAAATAAACTCTAAAACTGAATATAGCTTTTAAATCATCTCCAAATCTCTTTTCCACTTAATTAAATTAATTTCAGGGAATCGCATAAAAATGCGTTCCCAATTCAGGTTGGCTTTGTCGTTTATTCTTTTGTTGGGTGAAAGGATTTCCATTGTACAAAGGACTGAGGACGCTACGAGATAGTGACTTTGGGATAGGAAATATATTAGAATATATTTCTATTTTGTATTTATGTATTGTAATTTTAACAAAGAAGTCGTGTTAAGACAAATTTTATTCTATGACTGGCCGATTCCAAGGTTATTTAAAGCGTATAGTCGCGGGAATACGAACTCTTTTACGCTATTTGTGCTACCATTGGCTATATGTAACCAACAACCGATTTCAACAGAAATATACGAAGATAACTAGTCGATCTTTGATCCGGATATGACGAAGATTTTAAAGAAGCAGTAAAAATAAATGACAATTTAATCTTATTACAAATAGATTTACAAATGTTATTGAAATTCATTAAAGATGCTTTATAACTCATTGTACCAAATGAATATCGGAAAATTAGTATTTTCTGACCACATTAATACATTACCACAATATTTAAGCAATATTTAGAAATTTGTCCACAAATTTTATCAGTTATTGTAAATAAGTTGGGTACATAACCATCAATTCGATAAACTTGTTTTGATTGTTCAATAATTGCACTGAACGTGTAATGGCAGCCTAATATACAAACTTTTAAATGTTTCCTGAACAGCTGGCCTAGTTTCAATACTTGATGGGGTTTTGCCGAAATTTTCTTGTTTTCTTTTGTTCATCTTTAAACTTGTTTAGTAATCACAAGATGGCGTTATAATTTAGGATTAAGGATCTTCTTAATAAGTGTATGGCATTCATTAAACGTAAAAAAATCAGTCAATCAATCAGTCAGTCAATGATTATGTCTGTAACATTACAAAGTGACAAATAGATAAAAATTGAATACATTATAAGCGGCTGTAAGAAGGTCTTAACAAGAAGGCAAACTATCATCTTATTTGAAAAATCGTCTACTAGTTACTAATACATTATAATATGAAGATGCATTCAAATTAAATATATAATCAATTACATCAAGATAAGTATTCTATTTAACAGTTTATATGGATTTTATGGACAATGTAAAAACATGTCGCTCAAGATACTTAACATCTCTTAATCTTTAAGTGTCATTTTAAACTCGAGTTTAATATCCATTTTATGAATCCGCATTCGAGTAGTATTTTTTAAACTGATCCCTGGATAACTATAAACTAGTTTGAGTTGGTTATCTCGTTTAATAGTGTTGTGTTCTTTTGTTACGTGCTTGTATTTTGGTGTTATTAAGGAGATTTTCACCAGAAATAAAATGGTTTGAGATATTTAGTTTAGAATTATCTTACGTGAGGAACATATAAATCGAAAGTATTATACAATTAATCTAATATAAAGGCGATCCAATCAAAACATTTACAGCTTAATATTATTTTAGATTTCACAGTTGTTATAGTTTATGTATAAAATCTTCAGATGTTACTCAGTGACTTGAAATTATATTTCTAATAACTTTGTTTAATTCTAAATCCCCTGTTTTTTTAACCCTTTTAGTTATTATTTATTAATTATTATTTACCTTCACGCCATATCCGTTGCGAGGTAGCCAGCGACGACGGAGCGCCAAACGCTACGGTCCCTGCATACCTCTTTCGCCTCGGCCACAGACATCAACCTCTTCATACATTCCCTCCGGGGGGTCCTCATGCTTTTTACGTGACCTTCCTCCAGTATCATAGATACTGAG
Organism: Melinaea marsaeus rileyi; assembly: GCA_918358865.1. Lineage (NCBI taxonomy): Eukaryota > Metazoa > Arthropoda > Insecta > Lepidoptera > Nymphalidae > Melinaea > Melinaea marsaeus. The sequence goes on along the minus strand of OU911086.1, from coordinate 9,754,576 downwards.
TTTTTGAAGGTCACTCGAGGTCTCCCCCTGTCTCTCTTACCGCTTACTTTTCCTATATAAATCTTTTTTACCATTCTTTTATCACTCATTCGTTCGACGTGCCCAAACCACCTGAGCACGTTCTTCTTCATTCTCACCGTGACATCTTCGCTAGTACCTGCCATTTTGTGGATCTCTACATTACGGATTCGATCAGATAGACTGACTCTGAAATCCTAATTAAAATTTATACCAATGTCACGTTAAAGTCATGGAAATGACGTAAAGATGATCTTCGAAATGAAAATATGCTATGAAATAAGTAAAGCATTTAAACACAAAACGTCAGTACAAAGGAACCCTAAAACAGGCTAATGAGTATTGTCGTTACACGTTACACAGTCAAATGACGTTCCCGTCATAATTCATCGTATAAATATTAATATCACAACACGTCCAAGTCATGTGTATGACCTTAACGTGACTTTTGTACCAAATAGCGGCGAATGAAAAATGTAATTTATATTTTAGCAAATGTTTTAAAGCAAAAGTAAAGCCTTTTTATCTTTTGGTATACTTAATCTGGTGAAGTCAGATTCATTTCTGTTTTTACCGGAGCTCAGATGAATTTTTGACTTTTTTGCTTAAAAATTATTAATTTTTCGGTTTAAAAAAGATAGATATCCAATAGTAATTAGATAATAAAGTAACTGTTAAATAAATTAATAAAATCCGTTTAGTAGTTTTATTGTATTTTGATTGTAGTCTAAATCAGTGTTAGCGATTTCTCTTAAAAATCTAAATAACTTTAGTAGAAAAATCTTATGTACTATAATCATAGACTATTAATAAAACACGCGTTGCTTTTGAGAAATGCCAGAACATTCAAACAGATAGACAAAGAAACATTCTAAAAAAGAAATAAAAGTAATTTACTACTAGTGTCTTTATACGTAAATACATTTAATTATTTTAATTATCCTAATATAAGTTATTTCAAGCAACAATGTTAGTAATTTAATACTAATATTTGTTAAAACATTTCCTATTTCCATACATGACATTCCAGAGTTCCATTTACATTATCTAATAACAGTGAAGCACTAGATTAGTGGAACATAACTCCTTGATCAGCTTTATTGATAATAATACACCATTTGTACTTAGACTGAGTTATAATTCAATTGTTTTCGTCTTCAATTATACTAATTACATCATTGAATCCTACTGTATTATAACTTTGCATAATAATATATTGACATGTATTTTCACTTACATTTTCTATTTACACATATAAATAAAATTGAAGTGACTATTTGTAATTCTTAATTAATTGTTTTTTCAAGAAATGCATCTGTCAGTACACATAAAATAATTTATTTGTACTTACATTAAAAAAAAGATTATAAAAAAATATTTTTGTCTTTTTCCCCTAAGTTCTGAAACAGCTAGACCGATTTTAACAGGACCTTAACTGGCGCATAGCTGATGTTATAATGAGTAATTGAGCTGATCGTAAGCGAAGCTCTTAACCGTTTGGGAGATCTTTTTTTGTGTTTAGTTGTTTCCAGAATGCGACGAGATAATTAGCTAAAACTTTTCTCATGTATGTTTGAGCCGAACGCGGGTGTGATAGCGAAAACAGATTGAAAAAATGTTTAGCCATTCAAAAGTTCTCAAGAAAAGAAAAAAGGAGAGGGTCTCAGCTAAACACCCGCCGCGCACGTTTGGCGGATCCTAGCTTATGTTACTTTTATTTTAAAAAATATATTATGTGCCAACGAAGTCGGGAGAAAAGCTAGTATTGAAATATGAATATACATATTAGAGTTAGGGTTTATGTGGTTTAGATATACTATAGCTAAATAGGTATCTGTATCCAAATGACCAAATCGCGAGATAGATGGACAGTCATCCTCAGTGATGGACGAGCCGCTCCCGTGATTAATTATAGTCCTCTAATTGATTAGCGTTGATTTGATATCTCCAATCATCAATTATTGAAGTCATGTGTGACTTATGACGTACATGCATCACTGTATATATGCTTATCTAGCTTTGAGATGCAACTATACTAAGTTATCGGATGTTTTCGGTAGGAACAAAGATCCTACTTAATAAATTTCTTAGTAGGACAACATAAAAACTATTGTGAAAATTTTATAATAAAATCTCTTTTTATAAAACATACGATATGTTGTATGCTGTGTTATCTATGACATTGCACTTATTATACATTTTTCGTATTTATAAACTCAAAACAATTTAAATTTTATTAATATATCAACCATAATATTCATTAGTATTTTCGTCTTTGTACCAAAGGATTAATGTTTCAAGAGGAACGTTTCAATTTAAATTAATTCAAGAAGATTATAGTTTGAAGATGAGATGATAAAGGATTAAAGATCAAAGGTATAACTTGGTACCAAGTTTATTAATTGTTTATATTACGCTGTTTAGGAAATCGTTTGGAGAATATTGAATTAATAATAACATTGTATTATTAGAATTTCAATTGCTTTGTTACAAGATATCCAATTATAGATTGTTATTGGCTCTGAGAAGTTATTGATTTAACCTGAGTCCAATCTGGTCTATTGATTTGTAATTGTCTTTGTAGTGATGCTGTTTATTCATTTGATGCTTACACTATGAATAAATACTTCGAAAGTCATCATCATCTTCCTGCCCATATCCCACTTTTGTGGTCAGCACAGTATGTTTTATCCATCCATTCTTTCCTGTTACTCGTCATCTCTGTACAGACTCCTTTCTTCTCCATATCATTTTTCACATAGTCCATCCATCTTTTCTTCGGCCGTCCTCTACCTGTCCATCCCTCCACCACCATACCCAGCACTCTTTTGGTCACATGCCTTTCATCTCTCATAACATACCCATACCATGACAGAAAACTACCTTTAATAAAATACTTCGAAAGTATTTGACATTTTATTTACATCATCCAGTTGGATAAACTAAATTCAAAATGGTGAAAAGTGCTGAAGCAGAGGTGGAAAAAATGAAGATGCTGGAAGAACGTATTAAGGAACCCTCAATCTGGGGTCGAGTTCCCTGCGGCATCAGGTTCGAGGATCTGCAGGACAGGAGGTATGAAGATGCGATCAGGCTGTTGAAAAAACATTACTTGCCTGAAGAGGTGAGTCACACTATAGATATAGTTTGTAAATAGACATGAACTCACATGTACAGGTACATGATATACATATATGACATATATATAATATGTGTAAAATAGAGAATCCTATTTGAATATTCCTTGTTAAATGAAAACACATTTATAGGACACTCCTGCGTAAAAACAAGTTTTTTTTAAATATTTGTGTATTATTTTCCACCGACCCGAGAAAAAACAATAGGCATTCTTTTAGATTTGTTTAAGTATTTTTTACTTTCCTTAGTAAAGCTTCGAAAATAAAATTTAAATTTATCTGCAAATAATATTCATTACAATGCTCTTGTAAGTATTTGAAGAACTAATAAATGACTCTTTCAATGTATGATCTCAATTTATCTAATAACCGCTCTTCACAGTTGCAGAAAATGTTATTATCTTTGCTAAGTATTTCATAGAGTTTGATTTTAATAGCGGTAAAAGAGGGCACTGTGTTCTGACTCAAGAATAATGGATCGCCATTTGGTCATTAAGTAATTGAAAAAGTAAAGACTAAAAGAAATTGCTATTTTTATCAACATTCATTAGAACAAATTCTATTGATAATATAATATAATTTAATTTAGTGCTCGGGGCATTCGTTATATCTCTCCAATTTTTAATAAACTCTAAAACTGAATCATCCAAATCTCTTTTAAACTTAATTAAATAAATTGCAGGGAATCGCAAAAAAAATGCGTTCCCCATTCACGTTGGCTTTGTCGTTTATTCTTTTGTTGGGTGAAAGGATTTCCATTGTACAAATGACTGAGGACGCTACGAGATAGAGTAACTTTGGGATAGGAAATATATTAGAATATATTTCTATTTTGTATTTATGTATTATAATTTTTACAAAGAAGTCGTATTAAGACAAATTTTATTCTATGACTGGCCGATTCTAAGCTTATTTAAAGCGTATAGTCGCGGGAATACGAACTCTTTTACGCTATTAGTGCTACCATTGGCTATATTTAACCAACCATCGATCTCCACAGAAATATACAAAGATAACTAGTTGACCGTTGATCGGGATACGATGAAGATTTGAAAGAAACAGTAAAATTAAATGACGTTTTAATCTGATTACAAATACATTTACTTCTATTATTGAAATTCATTAAAGATGCTTCATAACTCATTATATTAATTGAACATCCGGATATTGGTTTGTAATTTTGAACCACATTAACACAATGTTATAGCAATGTTTAGAGATTTGTCAACAAATTTCATCAGTTATTGGAAATAAGTTGAGGACATAACCGTCAATGCGATGAACTTGTTTTGAACGTTCAAGAATTGCATTGAACGTATAATGGCAGCCTAATATACAAACTTTTAAATGCTTCCTGAACAGTTGGCCTACTTTCGTTATTTGATGGGGTTTTGTCTTATTTTTCTTGTTTTCTTTTGTTCATCTTTGAACTTGTTCAGTAATTATGATAATATGCACATTATATTGTTATGGCTTTACAATCCCGAAACGTATCGCTCAAGATTCTTAACATCTCTTAATCTTTAAGTGTCATTTTAAACTCGAGTTTTATATCCATTTTATGAATCCGCAATGAAGTAGTATTTTTATAACTGATCCCTGGATAACTATAAACAAGTTTGAGTTGGTTATCTCGTTTACTTGTGTTGTGTTCTTTAGTTACGTGCTTGCATTTTGGTGTTATTAAGGAGAATATCACGAGAATTATCTTACGCGACGAATATATAAATCAAAATTATTATACAACTAATCTAATCAAACCGATCCAATCAAAAACTTTACAGGTAAATATTATTTTAGATTTCACAGTTGTTATAGTTTAATTATTATTTATATAAAAGAAACATTTGGGTGTGAAAATTAATGAAAATATAATTCCATACATATATGTGTATGTTCTTGTTTGTTTTATATTAATTATTTAATACTAGCTGCGACCGTGACTTCGCGCGGAATGTTTTTAAAATTAAATTAGACCAATTACTCCTTATAAAATCAGCTATATGCCAGTGAAAGTCCTGTCAAAATTGGTCCAGCCGTGTCAGAGTTTAGCCGGAACAAACAGAGAGACAAAAATTATAAAAATTGTTTTTTGTATATTTTCATATGCATTTAGTGAAAAGTTAAATTGGAATTATAAACGGATATTTCAACTTTATTTATATATATATTACTGGTGACTTAAATCAAGTAAAAGAAAAATGTCTTATTTCGAGTTTGTTCCATTTATACCTTTGACATGATTCCATTTTTATTATATAAGTCCTCAAAACACTACATTAAATTATAGTTTAAGCTTTTTAGACTTTGTTTAAGTATATATTGAAGTTCTAAATCTCTGACCGAGTAAAAATCTGTTTACTCACTTCATTGATTCTCGCAGTCGCTGGACATGTGGAAACTGGAAAATTGGAGCCAGACAACTTGTCAGTTAGTTGGGTCTGGTATTTGTTATTGGGAATCTCAGTGTTACCTAATATGTGTCTTATACTAGCTGACTGCTGGACTTAGTCATTATTATTACTATATTAAAATAAACGATGTGATATTAAAGTAAATGCACAAAGAAAATAAGATTTGAATTTGACAATTTTGAGCAACCTAAGAGCACACGTGTACACACACATATACAGTCGCACACGCACACGCACAAGGATTAAAATATGTATTATATTACACATGTCCTAGTTGACCGACTTTATTTTTAAACTAACTGTACCCACTTAGTTAGCTCTTAATGATTATTAAAATAACTTTAGCCTAGTAACTTATTCAGCTCTGCGCCAGCAAAATCCAATTAAAATCGGTCCAGTCGTTTCTGAGATTAGCCGAAACAGAAAAATAGAGCTAAAGTGTTTTCCTTTTGTAAGTACTTTATATACTTTCATATATATTTAGTGAACAGTTGCTAATTTGGAACAAACAGACACTTCTATTTTATTTATATCTATAATAATACTGTTTTTGCTCAATGTTTGTCAACTTTGTTTAATGCTAATTTCCTTGTTTTCTTAACCCTTTTAGTTATCAGTATTCAAGATCGCAATTAACATTTATACACATCACGTTAAAGTCATGGAAATGACGTAAAGATGATCTTCGAAATGAAAATGTGCTATGAAATAAGTAAAGCAAATTTCATTCAAACACAAAACGTCAATACAAAGGAACCCAAAACCAGGCTAATGAGTATTGTCGTTACACGTTACACAGTCAAATGACGTTCCTGTCATAATTCATCATATGAATATTAATATCTCAACACGTCCAAGTCATGTGTATGACCTTAACGTGACTTTGGTACCAAATAGCGGTGAATAAAAAATGTAATTTGTATTGTAGCAAATGTTTTAATGCAAAAGAAAGTCTTTAAATCTTTTAATCATATGTTTTGAATAATCTGGTGATGTCAGATTAGTTTCTGTTTTTACCGGAGTATAAAGTATTACATAGGTCAGATGAATTTTTGACTTTTTTGCTTAAAAATTATTAATTTTTCGGTTTAAAAAAGATAGATATCCAATAATAATTAGATAATAAAGTAACTGTTAAATAAATTAATAAAATCCGTTTAGTAGTTTTATTGTATTTTGATTGTAGTCCAAATCAGTGTTAGCGATTTCTCGTAAAAATGTAAATAACTTTAGCAGAAAAATCTTATAATATACTATAACCATAGACTATTAATAAAACACGCGTTGATTTTGAGAAATGCGAGAACATTCAAACAGATAATCATTTTAAAAAAGAAATAAAAATAATTTAATAGTAGTGTGTATATATGTCAAAATATTTAATTATTTTATTTATCCTAATATAAGTTATTTCCAGCAACAAGAATAACAATTTAAAACTTGACATTAAAGAGTTCCATATACATTATCTAATAGCAGTGAAGCACTAGATTAGTGGAACATAACTCCTTGATCAGCTTCATTGATGATATTACACCATTTGTACTTAGAGTGAATTATAATTCAATTGTTTTCGCCTTCAATTATATTAATTACATCATTGAATCCTACTGTACATAATAATATATTGACATGTTTTTTCACTTATATTTTCTATCTACACACATAAATCTATGTGTCTATTTGTAATTCTTAGTTAACAGTTTTTCAAGAAATGTATATGTTAGTACACATAAAACAATTTATATATACTTACATTAAAAAAAAGATTATAAAAAAATATTTTTGTCTTATTCCCCTAAGTTCTGAAACAGCTAGACCGATTATAACAAGACTTTAATTGGCGGATAGCTGATGTTATAATGAGTAATTGGGGACCGTTTGGGAGACCTTTTTTGTGTTTAGTTGTTTCCAGAATGCGACGAGATAATTAGCTAAAACTTTTCTCATGTACTTTTGAGCCGAACACGGATGTCATAGCGAAAACAGATTGAAAAAATGTTTAGCCATTCAAAAGTTCTCAAGAAAATAAGAAAGGAGAGGAGCTCAGCTAAACACCCGCCGCGCACGTTTGGCGGATCCTAGTTTATGTTACTTTTATTTTAAAAAACATATTATGTGCCAACGAAGTCGGGAGCAAAGTTAGTATTGAAATATGAATATAGATAATAGAGTTAGGGTTTATGTGGTTTAGATATACTATAGCTAAATATGTATCTGTATCCAAATGACCAAACCGCGAGATAGATGGACAATCATCCTCAGTGATGGACGAGCCGCTCATGTGATTAATTATAGTCCTCTAATTGATTAGCGTTGATTTGATATCTCCAAATCATCAATTATTGAAGTCATGTGTGACTTATGACGTACATCACTATATATATGCTTATCTAGCTTTGAGATGCAACAATACTAAGTTATTGGATGTTTTCGGTACAAAGATCCTACTTAATAAATTTCTTAGTAGGACAACATAAAAACTATTGTGAAAATTTTATAATAAAATCTCTTTTTATAACACATACGATATGTTGTTGTATGTTGTGTTATTTGTGAGTTTTCATTTATTATTTATTATATCGTATTTATAAACGCAAAACAATTCAAATTTTATTAATATATCAACTATAATATCTATTAGTATTTTCGTCTTTGTACCAAAGGACTATTGTTTTAAGAGGTACGTTTCAAGTTTAAATAGTTCAAGAAGATTATAGTTTGAAGATGAGATGATAAAGGATTAAAGATCAAAGATATAACTTGGTACCAAGTTTATTAATTGTTTATATTACGCTGTTTAGGAAATCGTTTGGAGAATATTAAATTAATAATAACATTATATTATTAGAATTTCAATTGCTTCGTTATAAGACATCCAATTATAGATTGTTATTGGCTCTGAGAAGTTATTGATTTAACCTGAGTTCAATCAGGTTTTATTGATTTTATAATTATCCTTATAGTGATACTGTTTATGCATGATGCGTTTCATTGAACAAATACTTCTAAATTATTTTAATTACATTATCCAATTCGATAACTTAAGTTCAAAATGGCGAAAAGTGTTGAAGCAGAGGTGGAAAAAATGAAGATGCTGGAAGAACGTATTAAAACACCTTCAATCTGGGGTCGAGTCCCTTGCGGCATCAGGTTCGAGGATCTGCAGGACAGGAGATATGAAGATGCGATCAGGCTGTTGAAAAAACATTATTTGCCTTAAGAGGTGAGGCGCACTATAGATGTGATTTGTAAATGAAAATACCTTTAGTGGTCATTCCTGCTTGAAATCAAGTTTTTATAAAATATTTGTTTATTAGTTTATTAAACAATAGAAATTCTTTCAGGTTTTGTATAAGCGTTTTTTTACTTTCTTTATAGAAGCTTCTAAAATAAATTTATCTGCAAATAATATTCATTACAATACTCTAATAAGTGTTTGAAGAACTAATAAATTGCTCTTTCATTGTAAAATATCAATTTATCAAATAACCGATCTTCACAGTTGCAGAAAATGTTATTATCTTTGCGAAGTATTTGATACAGTTTAATTTTAATGGCTGTTAAAGACGGCACTGTTTTCTAACTCAAAAATAATGGATCGCCATTTGATCATTAAGTAATTGATAAAGTAAAGACTGAAATAAATTGCTCTTTTTATCTATATTCAAATTCTATAGGTAATATAATATTAATTAATTTAGCTCTCGGTGTATTCGTGATATCTCCACAATTTTTTAAAAACTCTTAAAACTGAATACATCTTTTAAATCTTCCAAATCTTTTTTCTAAATAATTTTAATTAAATAAATTTCAGGGAATCGCAAAAAAATTCGTTCCCAATCCACGTTGGCTTTATTCTTTTGTTGGGTGAAAGGATTTCCATTGTACAAAGGACTGAGGACGCTACGAGATAAAGTAACGTTGTGATAGGAAATATATTAGAAAATATTTTTGTTTTGTATTAATGTATTATAATTTTTACAAAGAAGTGGTGTTAGAACAAATTTCATTTTACGATTTAAATTTAAAGTTATTTTATGCTTCTCTACAGAAATATACAAAGATAACTAGTTGATCTTCGATCAGAACATGATATGGATTTGACTCAATTCCTAAAAATAAATGACATGTTAATTATATTATGAAGTCTGCTTCATAACTCGATGTATTAATTTAATATCCGGAAATGGAAATTTCTGACCACATTAACACAATGTTATAGCAATATTTAGAGATTTGTCTACAAATTTCATCAGTTATTGTAAATAAGTTGAGTGCATAACCATCAATTCGATTAACTTGTTTTGAACGTTCAATAATTTCATTGAACGTGTAATGGCAGCCTAATATACAAACTTTTAAATGTTTCCTGAACAGTTGGCCTAGTTTCGTTATTTGATGGAGTTTTGCCAAGATTTCTTTTTTTTTTATTCCATCTTTACACTTGTTCAGTAATTCTGTAAATCTACAAATTATATTGTTATAGCATTACAATTCAGGATAAAAAGATCTTCTCAATAAGTGGACGATATGTATTACACTTAAATAAGACACGTACAAACGTGATTCAGTCAATCAATCAATGATTATGTCTGTAACATTACAAAGTTAAAAATAGATAAAAATTAACACATTATAAGCGGCTGTAAGAAGGTCTTAACAAGAAGGCAAATTATCATTTTATTTGAAAAATCGACTACTAGTTACCAATACATTATAATATGAAGATGCATTCAAATCAAATATATAATCAACAACATCAAGATAAATATTCTATTCAACAGTTTATATGGATTAATGGACAATGAAAAACGTATCGCTCAAGATTCATAACATCTCTTAATCTTTAAGTGTCATTTTAAACTCGAGTTTTATATCCATTTTATAATACCGCATTGAAGTAGTATTCTTAAACTGATCCCTGGATAACTATAAACAAGTTTGAGTTGGTTATCTCGTTTAATAGTGTTGTGTTCTTTAGTTACGTGCTTGCATTTTGGTGTTATTAAGGAGATTATCACCAGAAATGAAATGGTTTGAGATCTTTAGTTTGGGATTATTTTACGTGAGGAACATATAAATCAAAATTATTATACAACCAATCTAATCTAAAGACAATGCAATCAAAAAATTTAAAAGCTAAATATTATTTTATATTTCACAGTTGTTATAGTTTATGTATAAAATCTTCAGATGTTATAAACATTTTATTGTAGCTCATATCGTTATCTTGTGTATCTTGTGTTGGTACTTCACGAGACGGAGGTATAGTAGTGATGAGTAAGAATACGTTTTGTATTAGAGTAGGAACAGCAGTTTCAGAGAGTGGAACAAACAGACTGTCGTGCACAAATTTGAAAATAGATTTTTTTTATGTAAGTACTTTATGTTTAGAATTAGAAACAGACAATTTTATTTATATGTATGTAGTTATATTAAATGATATGAACCACCATGACATCACATGTTAGTTCATTCTTCAAAATATATTTATATTCACATAAGTTTCAAACTATTCTAAATCTATTTGAGTATCAATCGCATCGATTTGAATAAATAAATGAAACTTGATTTTCCTGTATCGTTGGTCGTAATATTAAGGGTGGACTCCCTCACTGCTTTGAGCTTACATTTTTACTGCATCCGTAAAAGAAATTCCGATTCAGCTGAAGACTTCGTGTATGGTGCAAGTTTAAGGCGTTTGCGGTTGGTTTTAAAATAAATCAATATTTTCACATTATTTTTTTTTATTATTAGAGATAATAACATAAATCTTATTATTCAAAAATAGACAATGAAAATGTTTACAAGACTCTATAATTCAGTCAAGTCAGTCCACAGTTATACCAGGTCACGGTCTAGTGCGAAAGCATTCTCACGACGTTCATCTAATGCGGAGAGTTAAACCATTGCATTTTAGTGTGCAATCTTAAAAATACAAATTCACAAAATTTCAAAAGACGGCTGTCCCTGTTCTTATGATTTCTTTTTTCTTTGGTCCAACTGTTAGGAACCGTGCAAATAGTGTTTGACGTTTCATAAGTACAATGTATGCCTAATTTGATGACTTCGACTTTAAGACTCTGAAATTATACTAATAATATATATTTATTAAATTATAATATTATGAAATTATATTATAATATAATTTTAATATTTTACGACGTTCTCTTCACTTATAATAAACAATTTGTAGGTAAATTGGATTCGGAGTAGGGTAGCTCTGTATAAGGGAAACTTGTTGGTATATAGAGACGAATAATGAAAGGTAGGCTTTGAGTAATGGTATTGTTCCACCTAAATGTATAATGTATGTTTGATTGTGATTCTTGTTTAAGATATATCAGTAGTTATCACATCAATACATTTGTTTTTATATTTAACATATTTCAGGTGCTTTCTCTCGGACTTTCAGTAGAGTTAAAATAACATATAACCCACAATACACGACTGTGATGACTTTTTATAAAGAAATTGAGAAAACAGTTGACTTGTACGATAAACTCGAAGTGAGGCGTTACTTTAAGGTGTACATCCTAGCCTTGAAGACTAGATACCGACACAGGGGCAAGTGGTTTTATCTATATTAATATATAGAGATAAGGGTTTATCGTATATCATATGTATGTGTTAACAAAGCCCAAAAATATTGGATCGTTTTTTTTTAATTATTTTCCTTGTCCAAAGCTACATTTTTTGCAAGTAATATAGGCCATGTTGTACCCCAATATTAAAAAAGGATCAGTACTTGTAAATACAAGTAAATTAAATATAAATAAAATATTAAACTCTCAATATCATGGACGATGTCACAAAAGATGATATCAACAAGTCAAAATATTTGACGGCTGGTGGTTATCGTCAGCTAGTATTATACATATAAAAGTCATTATAAAAAATAAAAACATCAAAAAAAAAAAAAAAATATGGTGAAGTAAAAGTCAAAGTGCACTCGTGAGAGTCTTTAAGATTAATGATAATCCATAATATATTTCCATAATACATATTCCAGTGTTATTAAAAACAACTGTATAATAACATAAGGTATAGCAAATGAAATGCTAAAAGCTGCAATAGCGCTAAGCACAAGCGCCAATGTGCCGGCAGTCGCGGGTATCTTCACAACAGGGCGCGGTCAACAGATCGCTGAAGAACTCGGCTTCGAGAAATATAATGAACTGTATTATGTGAGATACATTATTGACGATGAGGTGAGTTGAGCGATTAATGTTGTTTTGAATAATATTTATAAGTAAAAAATTACATTAATATTGAAATTTTACTTATAAATATTAATATTTATAAGTAAAATTGCAATTAATTGAATCAAAATAATGTTTGTTCCCTGAAGATGTTATAAACGTAATTTAAGAACTCATTTCACGGAATGAAGTCAAACTTTCACCATTTTATCTTCAAAGAGACGTTTCTTATGCAATTAACTGCTTGTGATATTTAGTACTATTAATAAGAACATGTTTTTATTACATTAATTACTTATTAAACATATTTAACAAATCTGCAGCAGAACCGGTAGGAAGTAGGTAATATACTACTAGTAATAATGTATACTATTAGCAAGTATTTACAATTATGAGATACTTATTAAAATTGACATCGTATATCTCATAATCAATATAGAGATATGAAATTCGGATACAATAAATAAAATTATTATTTTGCAATTATTTTTTTTGTGTAGTATTTTTTCCATAATTAACTAACGTATTAAGATACAGACAGAACATTCAAATTCTTTAATATTACATGTTATCATCGATCTCCACATGTACATATTTTTGTAATCTCTTCAAATCTATTTAATTGTATGATAACATAAAATACATTATATTCTACTAAGCCTGTATATTTTATTGGAAAAACAATTTCTTCAGCATTAACCATAAGACAGATAAAGCATCACAAACAAGAACTCATGATTAGAGGATTTGGATCGTATCTTGGTTTTATGATTACGCTAGTTCTTCCAAACAAAGCAACAGATGTTTATTTATATATGTTTCATGATATATTTAATTATACATACTCAATATTGTACATATATTGTTTTGTATGTGTAATCAGTTAAGTTATAAGTAAGTAGGGAACTGAATGATGGAATTAAATGATAGAAAAGGCTACCAATGCGTCGACTGGGATAATTAGAAGTCTGGCAAGTTGATGATGAAGAAACCTTTTTATTAAATCCTTTAAGTTTATTGTGGATTAATGTCAGACCGCTTTCTATAATAAAGGCTTTGGCAGTAATACGTCTTTCTTCCATTTCTCTCTTATATAGGTAATATAATTGTCAAATAAAAATAACACTTTAACTCCAGGTAAAATGGTTTGATTATAAAGTATTGGTAAATATCGAAACCCTACTAATATGTATTTATTCCTCTAATAGTCAATACAGTGACTTCAGTAAATCACTGTAATAATGTGGATTTTGATTACAGTTTTATAAATGGTATCAATGTTAGTTACAGCCAAACGGCGTGCATACGGGCACATTGAATGCTATCGCCGACAGCGAAGCGTTGTGACGTGTGCGGTGGATGTACATGATTATGAGACTAACTTTAAATAGAGGGTTATCACTATTATTAAATAAACATGACTTATAGTCTATTTCTGGAAGATTGAAATAAAAATTATTACTACCACTTACCGCTAGGATGTGAAATGAAATTCCTTCGGCGGTGGTACACTACTTAAAGTGTTTTAATAAGAATATGTGTCACTCGTTTTTTTAAGAACTTTTAAACTAGAAACTAAGTAAAGGTTTAAAGGTTTTATTCCAATTTAAAATTTATACCGTTATATAAAAACAATAAACATACACATATATAACAATATTGAATTCTGATGTACATACTTCTATCATACAAGAATAATATTATAAGGAGACAATAACACCGCACCTTTTTATATATACTTTCTAACCAGATACATTTCTATACAATCAATCAAAGTATCATTCTTTATTTATTAAATATCTAATATAATTTGTTACGAAATAAGATATACCTACTAGTTTTATCTTAATAAACTGAGGCCAAAGTTTCATCGATATGAACTGTATCTAAATTGAGTCTCGGGTCGTCTCAATCACACCTTTTTGTCTCAGAAACTTTTTAATGAAGTTCCTTAGAATCCTTCAAGAAAAATAACTTATTTAATATAACTTGCAACAAATATTCCGATAGTAGCGCAATCTCATTAAAATTGTCGGAAGAGAAATGTCTATACTAATATTTAGATGTTCTTAATATTTTAACAACTTGTTTGTTGGTTCATTGTACTTGTGTTGTAGATATCTTAATAAAAATAAGTTTGAACATTCTTATCAACTGGGAATGATAAGAGACTTCAATTATGGGGTTGATTAAACGTGTTTTAATTAAACCCATAATTAAATATTTATAAAATTGAAATATTTATTCAATTTACTTTATATTTGTTTTCTAAAATTCAAGTCACAACATTCAAGTTTCTGTTGTGTAATAAATATAATTATTTGGAATGGTTCGTTGCTGAAGTAAATTAAACGAGATTAAGGACTTTGTTTACTCCAAAGGGCTTAAAAGGAAATGACGGACATTCCAGAAACGAGTTAAAGTCGAAAGACAAATTACAGTTTACTGAGTAAATACTCAATTTGATGTTGGACTACCAAAAAGCTCTTTGATGGGCGAGAAAGAGAAAAAAATAGAGGCTGATAGAATAGAAAAGGACAGACAAGGTTAATAAAAAACAATCTATTCCAATAATATTAATTAGGTAGCGGACGAGCTTCGGTTTCAAACTTGGATTTACAAAATAATGAATGTGGTATAAATAATATATTTAATTATATATATTATTCAAATGATATATAATATTTTTGTTTCAAAAAAATATTTTAAATATTCTATAATTTCATGGAATACCTGCAACAACGAAATTTAATTTAATGTAACGCCCAGTCCATTGTTTTGTGTCAATGTTCTGAATTAATTTCTCGTTTATGCGAACACCTTTAATTTATGGAAGTTAAATTATGTCTTCTATTCTTTACTCGCTATTTGTGACTTCTTCATGATATTTAATACATAAACATAAATATGTTTGTAAGAAAAAATGAACTTTAATTGAACATACACTCAATTTTAGTGATATGAAATGTAAAGAGAAATGAATCAGGGGCTCGGTAATATCAAGAACATTTTTATTTAATTATTAAAGCGTGACAGTAACACTTTAATACATACATAATTATATAACTTGCGGCATCAAATGTTTTTCATATCCATATAATACATACCTGTATCAAAAATACAGTTTAAATTATAATTATATTATTTACAATAACAGAATTTGTCAATACTTTATTATTATTTAATCACAAATCAGTCTGACTCGGAGGATAAAATAATCGAATTGGTTATAAAATAATCGAATGAAAGAGATAGCCCAATTTTAATTTTCTTTATTACGAAACTAACTTTCAGTGGGTCATTTTATGTATAATGAATGATATAAATAAATAATAACATAACTTGAGTAGGGTTGTAAACTGAACTAAACTAGATAAACATAAATTAGACAGCCCTTGCTCTAATTATCAACGTGATTAACCCACATTCATCGTTTCCTCATCTCTGAACATCAACTGAACACCGATATCATCCTGTTTAATATTTGTAGTTCAATGCACACAATTCACGCACACAAGGATTAAAGTATGTATTATATTACATATGTCCTAATACGACTTTATTTTTAAAGTAACTGTGCCCACTTCGTTTGCATGGAATGTTTTTTTTTAAATAAATGTATCCTAGGAACTTAGGCGTCAGCTCTCTGCAGGTAAAAATCATTTTAAAATCGGTCCAGCAGTTTCTGAGATTAGCCGAAACATACAAATAGAGCTAAATTAAGAAATAATATTTCCTTGTGTAACTACTTTATATACTTTCATATGCATTCAGCTGCTAGTTTGGAACAAACAGACACTTCAATTTTATTTATATCTATAATAATACTGTTTTTGCTCAATATTTGTTATCTTTGTTTAATCCTAATTTCCCTGTTTTGTTAACCCTTTTAGTTAGCCGTATTCAAGATTATATTAACATTTATACCAACATCACGTTAAAGTCATGGAAATGACGTAAAGATGATCTTCGAAATGAAAATGTGCTATGAAATAAGTAAAGCAAATTTCATTCAAACACAAAACGCCAATGCAAAGGAACCCTAAAACAGTCTAATGAGCATTGTCGTTACACGTTACACAGTCAAATGACGTTCCCGTCATAATTCATCGTATAAATATTAATATCACAACACGTCCAAGTCACGTGTATGACCTTAACGTGACTTTTGTACCAAATAGCGGTGAATGAAAAATGTAATTTGTATTTTAGCAAATGTTTTAATGGAAAAGTAAAGCTTTTTAATCTTTTAATCATATGTTTTGAATAATCTGGTGATGTCAGAATTTCTGTGGTTACCGATGTATAACGTATTACAGCTCAGATGAATTTTTGACTTTTTTGTTTAAAAATTATTAATTTTTCGGTTTAAAAAAGATGGATATCCAATAGTAATTAGATGATAAATTAAGCTCTAAAAATAATAGAATCCGTTTAGCAGTTTTATTGTATTTTGATTACAGTCCAAATCAGTTTTAGCAATTTCTCGTAAAAATGAAAATAATTTTAGCAGAAAAAGATATCCTATATTGGACTATAATCATAGAATATTGATAAAAAACGCGTTTATTTTGAGTAATGCGGGAACATTCAAACGGATTAATATTCTAAAAAAGAAATAAAACTAATTTTATAGTAGTGTGTATACATGTCAAATATTTAATTATTTTATTTATCCTAATATAAGTTATTTCCAGCAACAAGAATAACAATTTAAAACTTGACATTCCAGAGTTCCATTTATATTATCTAATAGCAGTGAAGCACTAGACTAGTGGAACACAACTCCTTTATCAGCTTCATTGATAATAATACACCGTTTCAACTTAGAGTGAGTTATGATTCAATTGTTTTCGCCTTCAATTATATTAATAACATCATTGAATCCTACTGTATTATAACTTTGCATAATAATATATTGACATGTATTTTCACTTACGTTTTCTATCTACACATATAAATTAAATTGAAGTGTCTATTTGTTATTCTTAATTAACAGTTTTTCACGAAATGCATATGTTAGTACACATAAAACAATTTATATGTACTTACATTAAAAAAACGATTATAAAAAATAGTTTTGTCTTTTTCGGCTAAGTTCTGAAACAGTTAAACCGATTATAACAGGACTTTAACTGACGCATAGCTGATGTTATAATGAGCTGAGCGGAAGCGAAGCTCTTAACCGTTTGGGAGATTAGATATACTATAGCTAAATATGTATCTATATCCAAATGACCAAACCGCGAGATAGATGGACAATCATCCTCAGTGATGGACGAGCCGCTCCCGTGATTAATTATAGTCCTCTAATTGATTAGCGTTGATTTGATATCTCCAAATCATCAATTATTGAAGTCATGTGTGACTTATGACGTACATTCATCATTGTATATATGCTTATCTAGCTTTGAGATGCATACTATGTTACCCGATGTTTTCGGTAGAAACAAGGTCCTATTTAATAAGTCTTTTAGTAGGACAATATACTGCAGATAACTTCAATTAAAACTGTGTTACTTGTTACAACAATGTTTAACTTTTTAAACACGAACTTAATAACGAATAAGTTTCTTATAAAAGTTCTAATGAAAATAAATTAGTTGCTAAGTTTACACTAGACTATAAACTGAACAACCGTTATAAAACCATTTTGTGAACTATATTAAGTACAAACAACTAAAAGTTATCTATTTTGAAAGCATATGTTACACATGTTTATAAAAATGATAATCTGATCAAGGCAGTTAATATTTGACATTTTATTCTAAATATTTGGCGTTTGTTCGAAAATTAGAGAAACAAATTGAAAGTGATAAAAGTACACATACACATTAAGTAATAAAATATTCAAACAAAAATAACGCAATGGCTTCCTATACAATATTATTTACCATGAAGTAAGTAAGTAAACTAAACTACATAATATTGATATAGCCAAATGAATTTGTATCAATATTGGTATTACGGAACCCGTCAAAGGAATAGTAGAGACTACTTACTACTTACTTACTTACTTTTGATTTTTCAGTGCGGCTTCGTTCAAAGAAACTTTCCAGTTACGCTATAAACATAATGTATTGATTTATTTATTTTTTTACTCATTATATTGAAGGAGTAAAGAAAGTATTGCACAATTTATATAGAACTATAAATACTAGGATCCGCTAACCGTGTCCGGTGTTGAGCTGAGCCCCTCTCTTTTCTTCTTTTCTTGATAACTTTTGGCAAAACATTTTTTCAATCTGTTTTCGCTATAACATCGGCGTTCGGCTCAAACATACATGAGAAAATTTTTAACTAATTATCTCGTCGCATTCTGGAGACAACTAAACACAAAAAAGGTCTCCCAAACGGTTAAGTCCCAAAAACTATTTTACCAATACAATAATATATAGTTTTAGTGAATATTAAAGTACGTATTTTGTTGGACCTGCATCTCCTTTCTCTTCATCTCTCTACCATAACTACTGTAGTAGCCCTTCAGTACCCATGTACCTTTAATGTGAAATCTAGTCTATGTAATACGTTGTAATTTGTTGCAGTTATTTTGGTTACGATAACATTACATAACATTGATTATTAGTTCGCTAAAACTATTATATATTAAGAAAAATAATATAAAAACAATATAATACTCAAATAAATTAAACATTATCAAAAAAAATAGCGAGAAAGGTAAAGGAGCTTCTATAACTTTCATCGGATACTCCAATACTGGTCGTACCAGTCGCTATTCAGAAGACAAATTGTCAGTATATTTTTAAGTTTACTCAATGTTGTGTACTGTGTTATATATTTACTTACTTTGTCTGTTTTTGTGTGATCTTAATATAATATATAATATAAATCTGATTAGTGAAATAGTACTTAAGATACTTTATCTCTGACCTTCACCTGGAACAGGTTAAGTGACATCACTTCTCACTTATCAGCCATCATTTAAACTTCAACCAGAGATATCAAACCCACGTGGATTAATATCACACAGGACAACTAGTTTGCCCTTATCTTAAGAGCTCTCCTTCAGGTACGTTTGATTCAATAAAGGACCCGGGTCTGTTTGTATATCTGACGGTATTGGGGTTACAGCTGGTGTTTGGGAAAGTTTTAGAAACCTATATATATTATCTTTGTAGTGATAAATACATTTATATTAAAACTATTGTGAAAATTTCATTTAAAAATCTCTGTTTATAACATATATGATATTTTGTAGGCTTTGTTATTTGAGACATTTCATTTATTATTTATGATATATTTATCGTATTTATAAACTCAAAACAATTTAAATTTATTAATATATCAACCATAATATTTAGTAGTATTTTCGTCTTTGTACCAAAGGATTAATGTTTCAAGAGGTACGTTTCAAGTTAAATTAGTTCAAGAAGATTATAGTTTGAAGATGATATGATAAAGGATTAAAGATCAAAGATATAACTTAGTACCGAGTTTAGTAATTGTTTATATTACGCTGTTTAGGAAATCGTTTGGAGAATATTGAATTAATAATAACATTGTATTATTAGAATTTCAATTGCTTTGTTATGAGATATTCAATTATAGATTGTTATTGGCTCTGAGAAGTTATTGATTTAACCTGAGTTCAATCCGGTTTTATTGATTTTATAATTATCCTTATAGTGATACTGTTTATTCATTCGATGCTTTTCTTTGAACAAATACTTCAAAATTATTTTAATTACATCATCCAGTTGGATAACTTAAATTCAAAATGGCGAAAAGTGCTGTAGCAGAGGTGGAAAAAATGTAGATGTTAGAACGTATTAAGGCACCTTCAATTTGGGGTCGAGTTCATCAGGTTCAAGGATCTGCAGGACAGGAGGTATGAAGATGCAATCAGGCTGTAGAAAAAGAGGTGAGGCGCACTATAGATATGATTTGTAAATAGACATGAACTCACATGTACAGGTACATGGTATACATATATGACAGATATATCATATGTAAAATAGAGATTCCTATCTGAATATTCCTTGTTAAATGAAAACACATTTATAGGCCACTCCTGCTTGGATACAAGTTTTTAAAAAATATTTGTTTATTAATTTTCACAAACCCGAGAACAAACAATAGAAATTCTTTCAGATTTTATGTAAGCGTTTTTTACCATCATCAAAGAAGCTTCTAAAAAAAATTTATCTGCAAATAATATTCATTACAATGCTCTAGTAAGTGTTTGAAGAACTAATAAATTGCTCTTTCATTATAAATCTCAATTCATCTAATAACCGCTCTTCACAGTTGTAGAAAATATTATTATCTTTCCGAAGTATTTGATAGAGTTTGATTTTAATGGCGATAAAAGAGGGTACTGTTTTCCCACTCAAGAATAATGGATCGCCATTTGGTCATTAAGTAATTGAAAAAGTAAAGACTAAACGAAATTGGTATTTTTACCCAAATTAGTTAGAACCAGTTCTATTAATAATATAATATTAATTAATTTAGCGCTCGGGGCATTCGTGATATCTCCACAAGTTTTAATAAACTCTAAAACTGAATATAGGTTTTAAATCATCCAAATCTCTTTTCTACTTAATTAAATTAATTTCAGGGAATCGTAAAAAAATATGCGTTCCCAATTCACGTTGGCTTTGTCGTTTATTCTTTTGTTGGATGAAAGGATTTCCATTGTACAAAAAACTGAGGACGCTACGAGATAAAGTGACTTTGGGATAGGAAATATATTAGAATATAAATATATTTGCATTTTGTATTTATTGAGCGAAGCGAACGTAGTGAGCGGAGCGTTTTACTGTACACTTTTTGCATTCTTTGTCACGAATTGGCTCAAAAACTACTTGACGAAAAATTATGAAACTTTGCAAACAAAAAAACACCCATTAGGTGATGGTTTCTTAAAAAAAAAATTTGAAAAATGTCAAAAAAAATAAAAAATTTTTTTAATGTCCTGTCAAAAAAACTGATATCCCATTGAAGTCAATGGAAAACGATGAGTCAATACAATGGGCTCGCTTCGCTCAATATGCAAACGGCACCCGAGATTTCGCGAGCGCAGCGAGTCGAAATTGAGGATTTGTTGGCGCCCCTAGTGTATTTTAAATTGTACAAATTTTTTGTTGTACAATTGTAAATCTATGATTGGTTATATACAGCAATGGATACACAAACTCTTTTCTGCTGTTAGTGATACCATTGGCTATATGTATAATGTAACCAATTATCGACCACTATAGAAATATAAGAAGATTAAATAACTAGTTAATCTTTGATCAGGATATAATAAAGATTTCCCTAAAACAGTAATAATAAATGGCATTTGAGTCTTTTTATGAATTAATTTTCTAATATTATTGAAATTCGTAAATGATGCTTCATAACTCATCTTATTAATTTAATATCCGAAAATTTGTATTTTCTGACCACAATAACTAACATATTATCACAATATTATGGAAATGTTTAGAGTTTTGTCAACAAATTTCATCAGTTATTGTAAATAAGTTGAGTACATAACCATCAATCCGATGAACTTGTTTTGAACGTTCAATAATAGCATTGAACGTGTAATGGTGGCCTAATATACAAACTTTTAAATGTTTCCTGAACAGTTGGCCTAGTTTCGTTATTTGATGGAATTTTGCCGAAATTTTCTTATTTTCTTTTGTTCATTCTTAAACTTGTTCAGTAATCGCAAGATGGCGTTATAATTAAGGATTTAGGATCTTCTTAATCAGTTTATGGAATTCATTAAACGTAAATAAGACACGTACAAACATAATTCAGTTAATCAATCAGTGAGTCAATGATTATGTCTGTAACGGTACAAAGTGACAAATAGATAAAAATGAATACTTTATAGGCGGCTGTAAGAAGGTCTTAACAAGAAGGCAAACTATCATCTTATTTGAAAAATCGACTACTAGTTACCAATACATTATAATATAAAGATGCATTCAAATCAAATATATAATCAACATCATCAAGAGAAGTACTCTATTTAACAGTTTATATGAATTTTATGGACAATGTAAAAAGTCGCTCAAGATTCTTAACATCTCTTAATCTTAAAGTGTCATTACTCGAGTTGTATATCCATTTTATATTATAAATCCGCATTGTAGTAGTATTTTTAAAACTGATCCCTGGATACTATAAACAAGTTTGAGTTGGTTATCTCGTTTAACTGTGTTGTGTTCTTTAGTTACGTGCTTGCATTTTGGTGTTATTAAGCAGATTATCATCAGAAATGGAATGGTTTGAGATATTTAGATTGGAATTATCTTACGTGAGGAATATATAAATACAAATTATTCTACGACTAATCTAATCTAAAGTCGATCCAATCAAAATTTACAGCTTAATATTATTTTATATTTAACAGTTGTTATAGTTTATGTATAAAATCTTCAGATGTTATAATCATTTTATTGTAGCTCATATCGTTATCTTGTGTTAACTTTAGCGAGTTTCACTACGAGTACCAGGTACTACACAAGAAGGAGGTAAGGTAGTGAGGAGTTACAATAGCTACGTTTCGTACGTATTAGAGTAGCAACCTTAATTCGCTATCAGCATGTTGTAGTATCCTATATGAGTATCCTTGCTTTCTTTGTTGACGTAATGCTTATATAAATGTTTTGTCTATGACTGACGATACCATCTACCACCAGATGGACCACTCGTTTGCATATAAATATATTTGTATTTCAGTTAACATACAAATCAGTAAAGATATCTGAAGAGAAGGAAGGAGTGGACGAGTTCGTCCACAATGTACGGATATGGATGAAGGACAAGATGTCGATAGCGGCGGTCAAAGAAGGCACTGACAAACTTGTCGGTGTTTAACTTATGAAAATACAAGAGAAAAGTTAATATTTTAATTCATTATATAACTAGCAGTGCCTACGACTACGTACGCGCTGAATAAGTTTTTTTTAATACCTGTAGCCTTTGTTACTTTTTATAACATCAGCTATCCGCCAATGAAAGTTCTGTTAAATCCGTCCCGAACTTTCAGATATTCACTGGAACAAACATACATTCCGACAATTTTTTTTAATGTAAGTATTATATATTCGGAATTAGAAACACACAATTTTATTTATATGTATAGATACATTAAATGATATGAACCACCATGACATTACATGTTAGTTCATTCTGCAAAATATATTCACATAAGTTTCAAACTATTCTAAATTTATTTGCGTATCAATCGCGTCAATTCGAATAAAACAATGAAACTTGATTTTCCTGTATCGTTGATCGTAACATTAGGGGTGGATTCCCTCACTGCTTTGAGCCTACATTTTTACTGCATCCGTAAAAGAAATTCCGATTTAGCTGTAGACTTCTTGTATGGTACAAGTTAAAGGCGTTTGCGGTTGGTTTTAAAATAAATCAATATTTTCACTTTTTTTTTAATTATTATTAGAGATAATAACATAAATCTTATTATTCAAAAATAGACAATGAAAATGTTTACAAGACTCTACAATTAAGTCAGTCTACAGTCATAGGTCACGGTCTAGTGTGGAAGCATTCTCACAACTTTCATCTAATGCGGAGAGTTAAACCATTGGATTTTAGTTTATAATCCTAAAAATGGCCGTTGTTCTTATAACATTCTGTCATTTTATAAGGTAAAACAAAAGAAATTCACAATTTTAAAAATACAACTGTCCTTGTTCTTATGATTTCTTGCCAGTTTTTACCTTTGGTCCTACTGTTAGGAACCGTGCAAATAGTCTGATGTTTCATAAGTGTATGCCTAATTGGATGACTTAATGATTTTATACTCTAAAATTATAGTAATAATATATATTTATGAATTTTATAATCTTATTTTAAAATTTAACGACTTTCTCTTTACTTAAACTATACAATTTGTAGGTAAATTGGATTCGAAGTAGGGTAGATCTGTATTAGGGAAAGTTGTTGGTATATCGAGACGAATAATGAAAGGTAGGCTTTGAGTAATGGTATTATTCCATCTAAATGTATAATGTATGTTTGATTGTGATTCTTGTTTAAGATATATCAGTAGTTATTACATCAATACATTTTTTTATATATTAAACATATTTCAGGCGCTTTCTCTCGGACTTTCAGTAGAGTTAAAATAACATATAACCCACAATACACAACTGTGATGACTTTTTATAAAGAAATTGAGAAAGCAGTTGACTTGTACGATAAACTGGAAGTGAGGCGTTACTTTAAGATGTACATCTTGGCCTTGAAGACTAGATACCGACACAGGGGTACGTGGTTTTATTTATATTAATATGAAGAGAAAAAGGTTTGTCGTATGTATGTGTTAACAAATTTCAAAAATATTGCATCGATTTAAAAAAAATATTTCCCCTGTCCAAAGCTACATTATTTTCGAGTACAATAGGCCATGTTGTACCCCAATATTGAAAAAGGATCGGTACTTGTAAATACAAATAAAATAAACATAAATAAAATATTAAACTCTCAATACCATGGACGATGTCACAAAAGATGATATCAACAAGTCAAAATATTTGACAACCAGCGAAGTGGTTATCGTCAGCTAGTATTACATATATATAAAAGCATACGCTCTGATGAAGTACATTTTTGCGCATAATAAATAAATAATCATAATTTTAAATAAATGTTCAGCCTGAATAAACTCATTATGAATAAAAGAAATATTAAACAAAATTTTTAAAAGTACGGTTAGTGCACTCGCGAGAGTCTTTCAGATTAATGATAATCCTTAATATATTTTCATAATACATATTCCAGTGTTATTAAAAACAACTGTATAATTATATAAGGTATAGCAAAAGAAATGCTAAAAGCTGCAATAGCGCTAAGCGCAAGCGCCAATGTGCCGGCAGTCGCGGGTATCTTCACAACAGGGCGCGGCCAACAGATCGCTGAAGAACTCGGCTTCGAAAAATATAATGAACTGTATTATGTGAGATACATTATTGACGATGAGGTGAGTTGTGCGAATAATGTTGTTTAAATTTTTTTTATATGTAATTAACTGTCATTTTCTCCCATATAGTCTCTATTTTATATTTAAATATTAAACTTCATTTATTACATATGAACTGTTCTTCGTGAAAGAATTCAATATTTTGTGTTGGATAGAACAGATAAAATATCAACATTGATTTGTCCAACTATCTTTACGATTACATCTTCTGACAGTTTAATAAAATAGGGCTTCGGAGCATATAATTTAAAGATTTTTACCTACCTACCTTATTTGCTGATTTGACCAAGCTACTGTAGTTTGTATTATTGTTAGATAGTGTTCTGGGACACGGGTCTCGGCAACTACGGAGCCGCGCTGATGGCATACCGGATCCCTGCAGTGGAGGAGCCTCAGGAGTTGCAGACACAAGCGTCCTCCCGCTTCAACATACAGCCACCTGAAGATGAGGACTAGGATAAATAAATCAAATATAATATTTCTGTTATTTAGTCTCTTAAAATATTTTTTATTAAATATTTAATATTAATTTTATTAAATATTAAATATTTTTTCTAATTACGTTTTTCTACTAAAGCTCCCGTTGAGCCTAAGATAATGATATCTTAAACTTAGACGGCACAAGTAAATATATGTATTAGCCCTGGCGGGTTGGTAGTCAGGAATAAAATTGGTGAGAATAAAAAAAGAAATTGGCAAAGAAAACAGAAATAAAAGACTACTTTGAGTATAAATTATTGTATATTCCAGTTTGTTTTTAGTTATGCTTAAATAATTAGATTTGGAATAAATATTAAATAATGTAAATAAACCTAAATGGATAACATGTTTCAAAATCTCTTCCAGGATACGTCTATAACTTTAAAAATATTAAGATAAATAAATCCACTACATAACGTTATAGGAAAGCAGCCAATTGCAATTATCTGAAGAAAAATGATGTTTGTTCCCTGAAGATGTTATAAACGTAATTTAAGAACTCATTTTAAGAACTTTCACCATTTTATCTTCAAAGAGACATTTCTTATGCAATTAAACTGCTTTTAATATTTACTACTTACAAATAATAACATGTTTTTATCACATTAATTACTTATTAAACAGATTTAACCAATCTGCAGCACAACCGGTAGGAAGTAGGTAATATACCACTAGTAATAATGTATATTATTAGTAAGTATTTACAATTATCAGATACTTAATAAAATTGACATCGTATATCTGATAATAAATATAGATATATGGAACTCGGATAAAATAAATAAAACTATTACTTTGCAATTATTTTGTTATGTAGTAGTTTTTCAACAATTAGCTATCGCATTAAGATACAGAACATCCCAATTCTGTAATATTACATGTTATCATCGATACCCACATGTACATATTTTTGTAAAGTGATGTAATCTCTTCCGATCAATTTAATTGTATGATAACATAAAATACATTATGTTTTACAAAACTTGTATATTTTATTCGAAAAACAATTTCCTCAGCATTAACCATAAGACAGGTAAATCATCTCAAACTAGAACTCATGATCAGAGGATTTGGATCGTATATTGGTTCTATGATTACGCTTGTTCTTCCAAACAACGCAACAGATGGTTATTTCTATATGTTTCATAATATATATACATACATTGATGATAATGGAACCCTTTAAGTCCTTTAAATCCTTTAAGTTTATTGTGGATTAATGTCAGACTACTTTCATTAATAAAAGAGGTTATCTTATCACTTATATAGGTAATATAATTGTCAAATAAAAATAACAATTTAACTCTAGGAAACATGGTTTGATTATAGAGTATTGGTAAATGTCGAAATCCTACTAATACATATTTATGCCTCCAATAGTAAATACAATGATGTTAATAAATCACTGTAATACTGTTGATTTCTATTACAATTTTATAAATGGTATCAATGTTAGTTACAGACAAATGGCGTACATACGAGAGCATTGAATGCTATCGCCGACTGCGAAGCGTTGTGACGTGTGTGGTGGATGGTGCGGACAATTATGAGACTGACTTTAAATAGAGGGTTATCCCTTTTATAGGATATGCATGACTTTTATCTGCTTCTTAAAGATTAAAAAAAATCGATGATACACTACTATAAGATACACTACTAAAATTGTTTTAATAGGATTACACGTTTTTTTAACAACTTTTAAACCCCTCAACGATCTCATGATATTTGGTGAGGCTTCAAATTATCCCTCACCCCTATTCAAAATACCTTGTGTTTTTTTGACAGAAAGTATCTTATTTTTTTATTTTCGTATTATTTAATTTAATTCTGCCTTATTAGGGTTGCACATTGTTTCTGACTGCCATCAAATTAGTAATTAAAAACATGTTTGAAACAAAAAAATATATTTATTTATTTTTATTTATATCTTTTCCACTTTGAGTCATTATCAGTGATCACTTGTGTACGTCAAAATGGAAGTATCAGGAGGGCCTATTTCGATATCAGATTTATAGTAATAAGCCCTTCTGTAAAAGCACTGTACAACTTAATGTTAAAGCTATGAGGGTTCCAAACGCGTCCTAGTCTGAGAAGAACCACACAACAAACTCAGCCGGATTTATATTTTTTTATATTGTGATCACTGTTTCACAAATGTCAATCTTAAAAGCTATTTTGGAACAACTAGAACCGTCGCAATATAATGAAAAAAAAAAATAATAAAAGCAAAAAAAAAATTATAATGATAATAATAATATAAAATAAAAATAATAATAGGCCTGCTACACAACCAGTCACCGCAAGCAGCACCCGTTCACGAGCAAATAAAAATGATAAAGACCCTTGATACTTCACTACGCCTACCCTTGAAGTATTTTGTGGTTTCTGAACCCCCCTTTTGAGTCTTAATTAACGATTCCTAACAAGGGGTGACAGTGACGGTGTTAGTGGCCTTTATTGCATGTGTTTAGTTACTTAAGTATAGTTATTTTAAGCATTATTTTAGGTTTAAACGTACTCATACATAATAATATTGAATTCGGATTTACATCCACATCTATAATACAATAATAATATTGTTAAGGAGACAATGACACTGCACCTTTTTATATATTTACTATAAGTAATAATTAATACTATTTTTTTCTTAATTAATTTTGACCAAAGTTTCATCGATATGAACTGTATCTAAATTGAGTCTTGGTCAGTCTCAATCACACCTTTTTGTACCAGAAACTTTTTAATGAAGTTCCTTAGATACCTTCAAGAAAAATAACTTATTTAATATAACTTACAACAAATATCCCGATAGTATCGCAATCTCATTAAAATTGTCGGAAGAGAAATGTCTATACTAATATTTAGATGTTCCTTATATTTAACATCTTGTTTGTTTGTTCATTGTACTTGTGTTGTAGATATCTTAATAAGTTGAACATTCTTATCAACTGAGAAATGATAAGAGTTAGTTAAAACCTTTAATTAATATTATTTATTCAACTTACTTCATATTAACCTTACATTGTTTTCTAAAATTCAAGTCACAACATCCAAGGTCTCTATTGTATAATTAATATAATAATATGGAATGATTCGTTGCTGAAGTAAATTAAGTGAGATTAAGGACTTTGTTTACTCCAAAGGGTTTTAAAGGAAATGACGGACATTCCAGAAACGAGTTAAAGTCGAAAGACAAATTACAGTTTACCGAGTAAATACTCAATTTGATATTAGATTAACAAAAAGCTCTTTGATGGGCGAGAAAGAGAAAGAAGAAGAGGCTCATAGAATACATAAGGAGAGACAAGTTTAATAAGAAGCAATATGTTCCAATAATATTAATTTGTTAGCGAACGAGTTTCGGTTTCAAACTTGTGTTATCGCCAGTAATTTTCGGAGGGTATTTTGAACATTCTCAATACTTGGTACGTGAAGTTGACCATGATTAATTGTTAAAGAGGGTAGCACCGCTATTACGATACTTGCCTCATAACGATATATAAGTCACTCGCTGGTCAGTTGAGCATCTTGGCATCGATAAAACTGCTAGAAGTGAAGTGATTAGTGAGTGTTAACGTGAAAAGAACCTTACCCTTTAATCTGTGTTGGTGACTATAGTGCTTAATAAGTTATACCGCCGGAATAAGTCTTCTAATACTTGTATTTACAAAATAATGAATGAGGCATAAATAATATATTTAATTTATTCGAATGATGTATAATATTTTGTGTCACGAAATTATTTTAAATATTCTATAATTTAATGGAACACCTGCAGCATTGATATTTAATTTGGTTTAATGTCTAGTTCATTGTTTTGAATTAATTTCTAGTTCGTGCGAAGGAGACCTTTAATTTATGAAAGTTAAATTATGTTTTTCCATTGTTTACTCGCTATTTGTGACTTCTTCGTTATATTTAATAGATAAGCTTATTATTGAACTTTTATTATAGAGTAATAGATAAATAAAATAAATAACCACATAAATAGATCTGTTTAAGGAAATGTAAAAAAAAACAGGTTGTCAGTTAACCAAGAAAATATTTTCAATAACAAGGTGAAGGAACCGAAGGTCTTAAATCTTGACAGTAAAAATATTTTATTAAATCAAGGGTTTTTCATTTCCGTACATCACATATCTGTACCGTTGTATACGATTGCCTCGTAACTGTGCTTTTAGTATTTATTAACAGACACTTAAAATACATTTAAAATTGTAATTATATCATTTACTATAACAGAATTTGTGTGAGTACTTTATCATCATTTAGTCACAAATCAGTCTGACTCGGAGGATGATAAAGACGTTTATTGCTTTGTTTCTTTCAATAAGGCCTCCATTTCAGTGTTTATTGCTTTGACGCAATGTGTTATTGTACGTTTAGGAAAACATGTTTTATTGCACTGTAAATGGGATGAGACAAATTGATATTGCCATTTAAATCAATTCTAATACAATCGTTGCTGAATAGTTTTTAGGATAAGTTATATGTTTTAATACTCAAGAACATAATATATTAATAATTAAAATTGTGTTTATGAAATATAATGTAAAATACGAGTTATAAGAAATATAAGATATATCGTAATTAACTTATCAAGCTCGTGTTAGTAACGTTGCCCCGGATACAGAACTGATCATAATTGCATCGTGTCTTAAATAACTCTCAAAATTGGTTAAAATTATTATAAATCAAATGAAATAATTTTCAAATTTAATAAAATTTATTTTTGAATACTATAATTTTAAATATACTAGTAAATAATATATATTAAGCTACAATACTTGGAAAGTATTATATTTTAGTAAAACCACTTTTACTAACAGTTACACGTATGTATCTTTAAAGCAAAGTTAATAAGAACATGGAAAATATTATTAAAATATTGAATTTATACAGGATAATATTGATAAGGCACTAGGAAAAAAATAAACTTTTTCTTAATTGCCATCAATAATTTTTCTCAGATTGGAAAGACCATTGGAAAAGTTTTGCCGCTTTCAAAGATCTCATCTGGAAAACATTAATCGTGCTACAGCAGCGGCTCCAGTTCTTGACAGACGGTTTTGATAGTATTCTTGAAGAAATATCTTACTGTTCCACAAGTTACCAGAATATAATAATGAGAAGAACTGCACTATTAACAATTATATATAAGCACATTGGGGACTTAGCTTATTTGACTGTGGAATACTAGTGAGTAAGTATTAAATAAATAGTGTAAAGTGCTGTGAGTGGCTAATTAACCAATTTTCTTTGTGATAAAATGGGTATAAATGACATTGATTTCTCTCATCTTGATGTCATCGCTTGGGAGTACAAGGATAAACTCAGGCCAAGGTGTGGAATGTTACTTTATTGATTCGGTAACAGTAAAATATCCCTCCTCCATTCCAATGCACTTTCGCCCCATATCTATACTGCTGTTTTTTATCTAAAATTCTTTTTGCCACCAATCTAATAATAATCTAACTTGTCTAATCAGGTTTTCATAGTACCACGACAGCACTAAATCTTTTCCAAGAGATAAGCTATCCCATGTGCATATTTTATCTTTTAAATGTCTATGTAAAGATGAGTTACATGTATAAAATAAATACATAAAAATGTTTATTTAAAGCATTCACCTGGCCATTATTATAAAAAATGTATATATTATGTTTGAAAACAGTTGAAAGAAAAAAAATATTTATAAGCCTGTATCTTATTCAGAAGCAATTTGCCGCCATGTCAAACATACGTCGGGTTTTGCTAGTCACTTGTCGATCTAATAGGAAATAAATATATATTCAAGAAATGTATTACATTTTTTATAACATTTGTAGGGAAAGAAATTTATTTACATTAAGAAATAATATCCATTATAATGATATAAATTAGTAGATTAATTTAAAACAACTTAGTCTTTATAGTTTATGTATTCTTTTATTTTACATAATGCTTGATAGCAAAGATGTAACTGATAAGTCTCTTATAAAACATAAGGGGATAAAGGCTTAGTTATAGTGTAATAAAATAGGAGATAACGTTTATTTTTAGAAATCAACAATTTCATTTCATCAAGAAAGAAGGTTTTGCCGTTAATAACATAAGTTATATTCTTATGTTGTCAATTAATTTTATATTATAACAAAGACCTTCTCTATTCTTACCGATTTATGTATTTGGATACAGTGGAATTAACTTAACGATTATTATCTCTTATATTCATCTAACACTATGATTTTTATTTTAATAAGAATGTAATAAATATATAAATTCGGTGCAGTATGTTTTGTGATTACCAAATGATGATGATGATTACATGAAAGCATACTCGTACAATCAAACCTTTATTAAAGATTTATAAAATTCAATAATTCTCATAAGACACTGAATCATCAGTTTTACTAGATTCTAGTTCGAATAGTTTTGAGAATACTAAAATGTACGTTAAGAAAAAAACTTTAACACATATATTTCGTGGACACACTAGTTTACACTCTAATTTTACTGTAAAACGTGTTTTTGGATCTTTGCAATCATGTAGAGTTAATTACAAAATTATTTTGTAACTGATTAAACATTCGATTAAATAAATCTCTAGCTTTCAAATAAAACCAGGAATCGAAATTGAAAAGAAAATGATATAAACTTGTAGGTTTACAATTATAATTTATTAAAACGGATAACATTTTATTACAGAAATATTTGTAAATTTAGGTATTACTTAGTCAGAATATATATATATATATATATATATATATACGAGTATACGATATATACGATATCAAAATAGGCCCTCCTGTCACTTCCATTTGACGTACACAAGTGATCGCTGGTATGGATTCAAAGTGGAAAATATATAAATAAAAATAAATAAATGAGTGGTTATTAAATAGAATATCAATTATTCTATTTAATAACCACTCATTTATTTATTAGGAATAAAAGGAATATAAAGTTACGTTATCACCCAATTATATTAATAAATGTTATAATCAGCTTAATTTATTGTCATTGGTCACGTGATTGCGTGACTTGTTTCATTAAATGGTATCAATTACTTTATTTGTTAATTATGATAGTAACGATTTTATGACTTCAATTCTATTAATGAAATAATAAATGTTTGGGGCTACTTATAAAAATGTTTTGTACTTCTGAAAGGTGTACAAGTAATTATACAACTGGAATCCTTAACTATTTAATTATGTATTTATATAAAAGGCATAGATCTGGTTTAAATTTGATGTTGTAAGTTGATTAGCCTTCTTTAATTCCACGTTAAAATCGTAATTTAAATAACAAAAACCATGAGTTCGTGTTCCACAAAAAATAACTACTATATTAGTTACGGTTTGTCGTTAAGCTTTGTATGTAAAAATAGCTAATTTATGTTTCAGACGCCAGTGTAAGAACTAGAGCGAATACCTTGATGACTCTTACTCTGACCTGCTTTACAATAATGTGATAAATAGTTGCATATTTTGTTATGAAAATCTGTATAAAATTGAAGGCATAATTTGAATGAACTATAAATCTAATTATAAAATTTAATTATTTAAATAATTGACGAGGACGAATGCTGAGCGTAGCGAAGCGTTTGTCCGAAGGACTACGTTCCTAGTAGATAGGCCCATTCTGCAATTTTTTCCGTATGTATTTGAGTATGTTTGCTGCTTTTGTTTTGGCGTAGCAAGCGTATTTTTCATGCAATCGTCACGAAAATTGGTAGGTGTGTTCTTTGAATTATTTAAAATTTTTATTTCATCTACTGACTGTACTGAGTAACATACTGAGGTCTACTGTTCACAGAACGACTAGTATTAAGAAAAATATTTTATGTTTTTGTTCATATCAGAGATGACAAAAATGATTTGAATTATAAGACAAAAATTACAGACATTTATCTTACTATTACGATGAAGAGCTCCATTAATTTTTATTTTCTTTGGTTTTCCACAAAACGTGTACCTTAAGATGTTCTCGGTACAACCTTTGGGTTACTACGATGTGTTTGTCTCGCTGGAAGTTCACGATGTTCTAGTATCGAGTAAATTGGTATTTTTGTCTCAACAACTTGCTGCAAGTAACTTTTAAGAAACTCATTAACGGGAGATTTTTCCGCTGCAACAACGCAGTACTACATCAATCTAAATGACAAGTGAAAATTAAGTCGACGAGTGGCCTCGAAGCATAAATTATCGAAATGGACTATGACTGTTAACTCCATTGTATCAACTGTCAATTACTTACATACAGCATGTCGATGGAATACTTTTTGGCGTTACAAAGAGATTATCACTATAATTGATTCCTAAATGACAGTTTAAATGAAAAAACTACCCATATAGAATACGTAAAGAGTCCCAAAAATTCTTTGATAAAATGATAAGCTAACATCGATATCGCGTCTCTTGAATTTAGTAACGCGTAATATGATATAATTTATGACGTAATAACTGTTTTCCCGCCGCCTAATAAATAACTTTTACGCTCACGTTCCTTTAGTTTTCGATAACATTGGACACTATGTCCATTGTCATCCGTCATTAAGATCAAAATTAATTCAAATAGATTGAGGGATAATTATTACAGAGATAATAATTACACAGGCACACAAAAAAAAAAAAAACATCATGAACCAGAGGGGAGACCCCATTATTCTTAGGTTTTTGGGATCGCTGAAACCGAATATGACAATAAAAACTAATTTTAAATGCCCGTTTTCCGGCTAGCACCCCCTTACTACCTCTTAAGGGGTGAAAATTGAAATTTTTGTATAAAATCAAGATAGATGTGTATTTCTACGTTTTTTGGGATGCTGAAACCGAAAATGATAACTAAAAATAAATTCATGGCCTCTATCACCCCCTTACCACCCGTTACAGGGGGTGAAAATTTAAATTTTTGTATAAAATCAAGAAAGATGTGTATTTCTACGTTTTTTGGGATGCTGAAAACGAAAATGATAACTAAAAATTAATTCAAGACCTCCATAACCCATTAACACTTTCTTACTACCCCTTATGGGGAATGAAGTTTTCCATTTTTGTATAAAATAAAGATTAATGTGTATTTCTATGTTTTTTGGTATGGTGAAACCGAATATGACAACCAAAAATGAATTTGATACCTCTTTTACTCAATACCATCCCCTAACCACCCCTTACGGGGGGGGGGGCGCTATTTTCAATTTTGTATAAAATCAAGATGTATGAAGAAATTTTAACGATAAATGACATGTTTATCAAACTAGTTTGAGGTTACTCTTAGCTCTTATATTAGAAATTCAAATGCTTTATCGATCAGAAGTATCTGATATATATTCATGATTTAATTCTACTGCTCTTTTCTGTTCTGGCAAATCTTTTTTTAAATTCCAACAGTAGTCTGCTAACATATTGACATCCCATTTACCCTGATAGCGCTGTTCCTTTGTCTTAAGATCCTGATGGAACCTTTTACCTTGCTCCTCACTGTAGTCTCCAAAATTGTCAGGAAAATAGTCCCTTCTATTTCGGAGGCATAGAA
This sequence comes from Melinaea marsaeus rileyi, assembly GCA_918358865.1. Classification (NCBI taxonomy): domain Eukaryota; kingdom Metazoa; phylum Arthropoda; class Insecta; order Lepidoptera; family Nymphalidae; genus Melinaea; species Melinaea marsaeus. The sequence continues at coordinate 9,718,833 of OU911086.1, read as the reverse complement.
TTAGGTTCTGCATCTTTTAAGCGTTTTACAAGACTGCCGGATGGATAACAGTATAAGTAGAATTAAATAGAAAAAAAAAAAAAAAAACAAACTTGTTAAGAATAGGACAAAAATCATGATTCAGTCTTAGCATCATAATAACAAATATATGCATACAATGAGGTTACCATATACTTTATAATCATTTTTTGTCTCAGCGTCTTGAAAAACAGAAATTCACATCCATCTTTATTTTATATAAAAATTGAAATTTTCACCCCCCGTAAGGGTTGGTGAGGGGTGTTAATGGGTGATAGAGGTCTTAAATTTATTTTTAGTAATCATTTTAGGTTCCAGCATCGTAAAAAACGTAGAAATACACATCTATCTTGATTTTATAGAAAAATTGCAATTTTCACCCCCTGTAAGGGGTGGTAAGGGGGTGATAGTGGTCATGAATTTATTTTTGGTTATCATTTTCGGTTCCAGCATCCCAAAAAACATAGAAATACAGATCTATCTTGATTTTATACAAAAATTTCAATTTTCACCCCTTAAGAGGTAGTAAGGGGGTGCTAGCGGAAAAACGGGCATTTAAAATTAGTTTTTATTGTCATATTCGGTTTCAGCGATCCCAAAAACCTAAGAATAATGGGGTCTACCCTCTGGTTCATGATGTTTTTTTTTTTTTGTGTGCCTGTGTTATTAATATTCACAATTGATACGGCAAGGAATACAAGTTATTAAAATTGCATGCAATAATCACAACCTGTTTGTTATTCACTTATAATCCATAGAAAATATATCTTTTAAAAGTTTCTATATAATATATTTAATTAAAAAAAAGAAATTTCTAACAACGGAAACAGTTTCTACAGATTTTCGGATATTTGTTGTGTTAAAGATTATGGGAGGCTTCGGTTAAATATTATTAAGAACAATCAAATATGCTGTGGATTATAAAATATTGTTTTTCCATAAATAAGACTGGTATTTATTTCCAAATATATGATTGTTTGTTTATGTTATTTTTCATTGCTCGTTGTACGAATTTATAATATTGTTAAATTATTATATTTTATTCTTATCTAAATAATGGAATCATTATCTGTTAGGTTAAGAAATAATACTTTTTTTGAGTATATATTTCTGTAGCGGATGTTTTGTGCATACAATTAATGTGTTAAATATAGTTCGTAAATACATACACAACTTATCATTTAATAGAAAGATTATGGAAGGATAGAGCCAATACATGAAGGTGGATCCAGAAATAAAATAGAAAACGATGTACTATATCTTGTATCTATATCCATTTTTATCTACGTTAAAAGGTCACGGATTTTGAGAAAGCATTCCTTCAGATCGATCAAATAATGTTATTAGTAAAACTTCAACCACTTAGCATTTATAATGGCCAATTCCGGTGGTTTTAGTCGTACGTAAGAATAATAAGGTAGGCAATTATTGTAGGAATCGCAAATAGCACAGTCCTTTAAATATTTTCTGGTATATCTCAAGGTGCAATCTTAGGTTCCTTAAATAAATAAAGAAATATTTTCATTTTTATAGCTTAAATATTTTTCTTTCCTAATAATCTATAAATTGTTTTCTTTTTTTCATATATTAAGTATTGTTAAATAGTATAGGCCTATTTTAGTCTTACTTAATGTCAATTTGATTAATTGTATCTTTAAAACTACACTAATAAACTACATAAAATATAAACCTTCTTAAGTCGACAATTTTGTTCAGCAAATATTATTAACAAAGTGCAAACTTCGTCAATTTTGCAATTAGTTTCTGACATACAGATCCCTGAAACTTACTCATCATAGACAACTACTTACAACTAGTTACATCTAGTTAGAGTTCAGGATATGAAAATTTGTTAATTCTGTCAGAAGTTCTCAATATCTGTCGCTGCGTTCATTTTAATCATAAATTACTTTTTATAACAAACTACTGTCTTATCAAAATAAAAACGATGTTACACTTTAAGCAAAACTCATGATTGTCAGTATGGAGGTTGGGGGACCATTGAATTTCTTCTGAAATATGCGTTTTTTTTCTTTGAACAGACGCAAACAAATGTAAGTATGGATCTCACAAATATTTTATTAAAACCCGATCGAAAATACATCACTGCAAATATATATTTAATTAAATTATACATTCCATGTCTAACTCACCAGAGTAATCATAGTTTTAGTAGTCCCGAGTTTAACTAACGTTAATCTTTTAAATTTTTTGCATCAGAAGATAAATATTATTTATAATTATTTTTTCGTAACAATAACATGTAATACTAAAGCTTCATATCCAACTTTTACTACAATATAAGCTTAAATTAATATGAAATATCATATTACACTTATTGCGATATTTGAAGCGTGATTTTTGCGTAAAATGTTAAAAACAGACTAAAAGCCGATATTAGTAATGTTTTATTTATTTATTTATTTATTTATATCTTTTCCACTTTGAATCATTATCAGTGATCACTTGTGTACGTCAAAATGAAAGTGTCAGGAGGGCCTATTTGGATACCAGATTTAACGTAATAAGCCCTTCTGTAAAAGCACTTTCCAACTTAATGTTAAAGCTACGAGGAACCAAACGCATCCTGGTCTGAGAAGAACCACACAACAAACTCAGCCGGATATATTTTTTTTATATTATGATCACTGTTTCACAAACGTCAATCTTAAAAGCTATTTTGGAACAACTGGAACCGTCGCAATAAATCAGCAATGAAGCCTAAAGATTTCAGGTAACGAAAATGAAAAAAAAATAAAAAAAACAATAAAAATAGCAAAAAAATAATAATGATAAAAATAATAAAAAATAAAAATCGGCCTGCTACACAACCAGTCACCGCAAGCAGTATAAAGTATCAAGTCAAAACAATTAAAAACAACAAAAACCACCAAAAGTCAGAATATATTTTATCCAGCAATTGCCCGCGGCTATTCCAGGTGTAAATCCTTTCAACTTTCCAATCCACATTTCAATCAATCGAGTCGTTTATAAATCATGAGTGAACATCCAAATAAACAATATTTATTTTATTTATTTATTTATTTATATCTTTTCCACTTTGAATCATTATCAGTGATCACTTGTGTACGTCAAAATGGAAGTGTCAGGAGGGCCTATTTCGATACCAGATTTATCGTAATAAGCCCTTCTGTAAAAGCACTGTCCAACTTAATGTTAAAGCTATGAGGGTTCCAAACGCGTCCAAGTCTGAGAAGAACCACACAACAAACTCAGCCGGATATATATTTTTTTTATATTGTGATCAGTGTTTCACAAATGTCAATCTTAAAAGCTATTTTGGAACAACTAGAACCGTCGCAATATAATGAAAAAAATAATAATTATTATTACAATAATTATAATAATAGCAAAAAAAAATTAATAATAATGATAACAATAATAAAAAATAAAAATAGGCCTGCTACACAACCAGTCACCGCAAGCAGCACCCGTTCACGAGCATAACGCAAGAGTCAGCCATCACCCCCTTCGCACATATTTGAGGGACGAGCGCAACCCGACTCCCGACGCTACCGCAAGTAATGACTTCTAAGGAATCGGTGTGATGCAACAGGTCGATAAAACGAAATTAATCTACAACAAAAATCAAATTGCGGAGATTACTAGTTATTCGCAATATAATACAATTCATTCCCAGGCCATACCGTCGTTGATGTAATCCTGTACACTATAGTAGGATTTTTTTATCAAATTTATTTTTATATATAATTTAAATTTATTTAACGATAAACTTAAGGCTTCATTTGGGAGCTTATTATAAAAACGTATACAATTAACCTTAAAGGATTTACCTATTTTATGGAGCCTAGTGTTGGGCATAGCGAGTTTATTTTTATTTCTCGTATTAATTTTATGAAAATCACAATTTTTTTTGAACTTAGAAATATTTTTATGAACGTAAATTAAATTTTCATAAATATATTGATTATAAACCGTCATTATTTTAAATTCTTTAAATTTGTTTCTTAAGGATTCTCTAGGTCTCATATTATATATTGCTCGAACAGCCCTCTTCTGCAGTGTGAATATGGTATCGATGTCGGCTGCATTACCCCATAAGAGTATACCGTAAGACATTATACTATGAAAGTAACTAAAGTAAACTAATCGAGCAGTTTCCATATTTGTCATTCGACGTATTTTTTTAACCGCGTATATAGCAGAACTAAGTCTATTTGATAAATCAAATATATGAGGACCCCATTGCAATTTTTCATCTAAGGTAATGCCCAAGAAAGTAGTAGATTTGACCAAGTCCAATTCCTCATTGTTTAATTGTACATTGGTTACAATATATACAGTTTTTTTCAAAACACCTTTTTACTTTGCATTCTACCTTCATTGTAAGTTTTTATTTATTTATTTATATCCGTCACCACAAATGAATTGCTACAAGAATTCAATACGTAGACAAAAAATTATTTGGGGGCCTGGTGCCTGTGTAGAATAAACCAGTGTCATAGGTCACCAGGCCGCCATGACAATGTCGATGACAATAAATCTAACAAACTTGGATGCAGCTACAAAAATATATATTAAGAGAAACCACAGAGGTATATCTCATAATAAATATTACTATGAATTACTATTAAATATTACTCAATATTATTTAATGTTAAATTAAAGTTTGAAACAATTCTTTGACAATTACATAAGGAGTCATAACTTTTGACAACCGTGAGGAATAATTGCAAATTTCTGGGAAATTAGATTTTCTGGTAGCAAAAGTCATATATTTACGAGTAGTTTTAGCATAGTTGAGTGGCATTTAATTATTTTGTAGCCATGCACAAACTATGTTTATCCAATTTTGAGCAACTTTAAATGTTTTAGCCCATGTGTCACCAGTGAACAGAAGAACAATATCGGCGTCAAAAGTAATGAACTTATCGGCAGAAAGAGTTAGGTCACAAAGTTCATTTATGATGGTTAAAAAGAGTAAAACCTTCCGCTTATTTTTAAAAGTGCTTTAAAAACTATTGCCTCGAGCAATTTTATTGTATTTTAAAATAATGTTCTTTCCCATGTTGGACTACAATAGATTAGTGTATCATAGAGCTAAGGAGACGGGTTCTGATGGGGATGGTTTAAATTGTCTGCTGAGGAAAATTTAACTCGTGTTATGAGTAAGAACAATGTATATGGCATAAGGTTATTCACCCATTTCTCCTTCGATCATTGGAATTCAGTAGAAGGAGGATTCATAAGTTAATATTGTGACTATCTACTCGTATTTAGCTATCGGTTCATGTTTTGAGTTTATTATGACCAAACAGATACATATACGTAAGCGCATCTCTATCACAAGAATAATTACTTCATTGTTTCCGGTATTATACTATATTGCATTATATTACTATTTAAAATGAAGTAAAAAAATAACGATAACGTTTACGAAAATGACTTGCCAGGGAATGGTGCCAGTCAAATTAAATAAACTTTTCTTAGAATCTCGAATCTCAGTAGTCGTTGTAAACAAGTATTTTCCTAAACAGAACCATAATTTTGAATCTTAATTACCCATTCGTGAGATGATACGTAATTCGTAATTATAAGACTTAATTATGTGTTATTAAACTATAAATACTACTATACTAATTCTATAGGTGTTCAGTCGGATGTTTAGAGATGAGGAAACGATAAATGTGGGATAATCACGTTGCTAATTAGAGCAAGGGTTATCTGATTCGAGTTAATTAATTTAGTTGAAATTACAACCCTACCTACTATTATGTTATTATTTACTTATACCATTTTACAATACATAAATTCATAGCCTTAATGCTAAAAGTTAGTATCATAAACAAGAATATTAAGTTTAGTTTACCTATTTGCCAACCAATTGTACAATTATTGTACCCAATGTAATATATCTTTTATTATGAGTGTTATTTAAGACACGGTGCAATTATGATCAGTTCTATATCTGGTGCAACGTTATTAACACGAGCTTGATAAGTTAGTCACAATATATCTTATATTTCTTATAACTCGTATTTTCGATTATATTTAATAAACACAATTTTAATTATAAAATGTCATGTCTTTGAGTATTAAAACAACTGATCCGACTTCCTTCCGACGAGCGCATAGTATTTGAAGGGGCTTTCCAAAGCTACTTTAACAATGCTGTGGGGCACTTAAGCCCACTGGTGGTTGAAGACACAAGATACGCGGCGCGTAAGACTCCTAAAGTCAGAAAGAGAAGACCCAAGTCGGTACTCTTTGACCCTGATGACGCGATCACGTTAGGGAACGCGACGTAAAAGCCGCAGAGCACAAAATACAAAACATTTGCAAACAAAGCGTCTTCGCCGACGAAGACTCCCAACAAATGAGCTGAGCTGTGGTCCAAGCCTCACAGGAGGCGCCATCAGGTCGCGCGTTCCCTGGGGCCCTTCAGGCCCCCTGTCTCAAGTGCGCGTCTCCGTACCCGTCCACTCCTCCTGTGATGGCCAGTGAGCTAACAGCACAGACAATAAAAAAAATAATAAAAAAAAATGACTTGTCCTAAAAACTATTCAGTAACAATTGTCTTAGAATTGATTTAAATGGCAATATCAATTTGTCTCATCCCATTCACAGTGCAATAAAACATGTTATCCTAAACATACAATAACACATTGCGTCAAAGCAATAAACACTGAAATGGAGGCCTTATTGAAAGAAACAAAGCAATAAACGTCTTTATTATCCTCCGAGTCAGACTGATTTGTGACTAAATGATGATAAAATACTGACACAAATTCTGTTTTGAAAACCCTTGAAGAGACAAATTATATTATTATATATGTATTAAAATGTAACTGTAAAATTTTAAAACATTTTATTGATGGTAGGTATCGAGCACCTTATTGATTTTTCTTTACATTACACTATTATTACAGAAGTAGAGGACAAGTAATTTTTTTCAAACAAACATTCCATGATTGTGTATTAAATATCACGAAGAAGTCACAAATAGCGACTTAATAATGGAAAAACATAATTTAACTTTCATAAATTAAAGGCCTCCTTCGCATAAACGAGAAATTAATTCAAAACATTGACACAAAGCAATGGACTGGGCGTTACATTAAATTAAATTTCATTGTTGCAGGTATTCCATTAAATTATAGAATATTTAAATAATTTTTTGAAACAGAATTATTATATATCATTCCAAAAAATATATTATTGAATATATTATTTATACCGCATCTATTTATTATGTATCCAAGTTTGAAACCGAAGCTCGTCCGCTACCTAATTAATATTATTGGAACAGATTGTTTCTTATTAACCTTGTCTGTTCTTTTCTATTCTATGTACCTCTACTTCCTCTATTTCGCCCGTCAAGAAGCTTTTTGGTAGTCCAACAACAAATTGAGTATTTACTCAGTAAACTGTAATTTGTCTTTCGTCTTTAACTAATTTCTGGAATGTCTGTCATTTCCTTTCAAGCCCTTTGGAGTAAACAAAGTCCTTAATCTCGCATAATTTACTTCCGCAATTATAATTATTCTATGCTATGAAATTAATTATACAATAGAACCTTAGATGTTGTGACCTGAATATGAGAAAAAGATAAAGATTAATAAGTAAGTTAAACTAGGCCACGCAAGTGGGGTCGTGAGCTGAGCTAACTCTTGCTCTGTGCACGGCAAAGCATCGAATGTTCGTACATCAGAAATGTTTTGAATCCAAGCTATGATGTGAACATGTCCTGATCCCCTGTGCTGCCATTCAAATCTGTACCAAAAGTCTTTGAGATTTAGAATTTTCTCGACTTCTTTCATGAAAATAAGCACCCGTTTCTCGATATGCTCAGCTGCCATTTGTGGGTTGTCGTTTAAATGTCTTTGCTTATGCTTTGCAAGACTCTTCTCGTTTTCAAAACCACTATCGTCTACTGAGAACAGTTTTTGAATGTCTGGCCACCACAGATCAGCAGCGCTTAGTGTAAGGAAAATTGTTGGGAGGCCAAGTTGATCATTGCTTCTAATTCGCATCTCCTTTGATACCAGTATGGTGGTGTGCCTCTGATTCCTGAATTGAAAGCGAGAAGGTTATTCAATAGCGAAGGCTGCAGTTCAAGACGTGCAGCTAGTTGTTCAACAGTTCCAGTGCAGTATTGCTTGTTTGCGTACATAGAGATACAATTGAGCACTTAGTAGCACTATCATGTCTTTGATCTGTATTCAGGCAAAGGAACCAAAATCTGGGATCTGGATAATGCATCCATTCTTCAAATTAACCCATTCTTTAAATTCTACTTTTTGTGTTCGTCTACTGCTGTTAAAAGGACCCTTGCCGGCCGGGAACAGGAGTGGAACACATTTTGCAATGTAGCCTTCCTCTCTGTATTCGTTAATCGGCTGAGCAGTTGACGATGGTCACGCTAAGCGATTTGTTACTTGTTGATCAGTCGTGACATAAGGCAAATTAATAACTGCAGTTTCAACTACGTCATCATCTTCGGTAACGTCGTCCATTCCGCTGTTTCCTTTTTCTGCATATGTAAGGAGGCTTGTTTCATCTGTATCATCAGACGGTAGCCTGTCCAGTTCTCTCAAATCAATCGAAATGTCTTGATAGAATTCGTTATTTTGTTTCAGCCACCGGAGAGCGTCGAGCACTTTCTGACCTCTTATATGAAAGTCTTGAAAGCCTGTTGCTGCTTATTTGCTGCGATAGTAGGAAGCGTGATATGTGTGGCAGCACTATCTCGATACTGTTGTGAACGGACACAAGTTGCTGTGTATCGCGATATGCCACATACACGCCGTCTGCCTCTTCCACTGCCTCGTCCACGTTCTGTTTTATGATAATTTTAATGACACTCGTATTTTAAATTTATTATTATGATTTCGGTATTTTACTATTTTTTTAAAATTATTTATTTATTAATTTTTTTTTCTTTACATTTTTGACATTTTAGTTTAATTATAATGATTTGAATATTTTAATTGATATAGTTATCAACATTTATCAGAGAATGTTAATTAATGTAGTGAAGTGTAAATTATACTTTTGACGACTGATTTGGAACGCCTTAACCGGCAAATTTATATTTTTGGAAATAGTTTTAAGAACATTGTAAACCAAAAATATTACCAAATAAATATGAATATGAATGAAATGATGTAATAAGATTGAGCAATAATTAAATGGAAACTTGATGAAACTCGATGAAATGTATAGCGAGTGGATATAAAATATTAAATTGGGATAGCAAAATGAAAAATAAAAGTGAAAGAAAATATTCGGATGGAACCTTGCCTGTTCGAAGCCTCACACGCAACTGAAGCGTTCGTTCAGTTGATCCTTCTATTTTGCTATTCTTTTAACTTGGTATGAGACGTTCCATATGATAAGTCTATGGACAATTTTATGGTGAATTGAAACTTTTTTCTGTAATTCGCAAACTTACCATTCTTTTAGTGTGCTTTGAGCTCAATGTGAACTGCATTCTGACGAATTTATAGTCTGTTCTGTTATGTATGAGAGTAGTTACAAACTTTCTTAGATTTCAATCCACTCGTAACTCGTGCATCGAGCATGCGGGCGCTGGTGAGTCACTAATCGAACTAAATTAGTTCTGTTAATTGTTCAAGATCTGTCGATCGAAATTATCTGAAATTTTGCACAGTAATAAAGCAATGTGGCATCAAAAACCATGCCGAGTTTTGAAACTGTGGTATGCGTAGTTTCTGAGCTAGCACGTAAATTTCCTACACTGAATTAGTAAATTATACTGAATTTAGAATAACGATAAAAAAAATATATATATGCTTAGCGCCTTATGCTCGCAATCGTTGGGGCGAGTTTTGTTAACGTAGCTCGAAAAGTTTTAAAGAACAGAGAGTTCTCATTTTTTGCGATCTGACCAGTAAAGAGCTTCGCTTCGCTCAGCTCAATAAATATTATTAATAAAACGTTTAACTAACCACATAATTGAAGTATCTTATCATTCCTCAGTTGATAAGAATGTTCAAACTTATTAAGATATCTACAACACAAGTGTAATGAACTAACAAACAAGATATTAAAATATAAGGAACATTTAAATATTAGTATAGATATTTCTCTTCCGATAATTTTAATGAGATTGCGATACTATCGGAATATTTGTTGAAAGTTAGATAAAATAAGTTATTTTTCTTGAAGGGATCTAAGGCACTTCATTAAAAAGTTTCTGAGACAAACAGTGATTGAGATGTCCCGAGACCCAACTTACATCGACACAGTTTCTATCGATAAAACTTATACTGTAACTTATCCCTATAAGATATTGAATTTATAAACAATGAAACTTTAATTTGACTATTCAGAAATGTATCTGATGAAAAGATGTATATTTTTCCCTTAACAATATTATCGTGTGATAAATGTTTATGTAAATCCGAATTCATTTGTTATTCATGAGTATTTTTAAACTAAAATAATGCTTAGAAGCGATTTACCACTCACTGACTCATCACAAAGACTCTGAAACTATCTGTCTGATTTACTTCAAATTTTACCTAGTTACTTCTTTCATGACGAAGACGTCCACTAAGAACGGATTTTACGGAATTTCTTTTTGCATTTCGCCAAGTTTTAAACCTGTATGAGCTATAAACTTAACGCCCCCCGCGTTAAGTTAAGAGTTACTATATCAACGGTTACCATAGCAACGGTTACGATGACAACGGATAATATGACAAAGGCATAGCAACATTAGTTCACATCCAAATTAATAGTGTGTACAGCAAAGCAGTATGGAATAAGTTAGGAAACATTGTTTTATGTAATCAGGTGAGAGTCATATATAACTAGTATGACCAAACTGAAAATTTCCACTGAGATAACCTGCGATAAAAAAGCGTTGAAGAAATTGATTGCGCTGACACAAACATAATAGGAGAAAGGCATGTTTATAGGGATGAAACCCTTTAAGTCCTTTAAATCCTTTAAGTTTATTATGGATTTATGTCAAACTGCTTTCCAAAATAAAAATTTTGGCAGTCATACGTCTTTCTTCCATTTCTCCTTTATATAAGTAACATAATTGTCAAATAAAATTAACACTTTAACTCAGGACACATGGTGTAGTTATAAAGTATTGGTATATGTTGTAACCCTACTAATATGTATTTATGAGTCTAATACTAAATAAAATGACTTCAATAAATCACCGTATCGTTATGAATGTCGATTACAGTTTTTGAAATGGTATCAATATTAGTTACAGACAAATTGCGTACATACGCGCGCATTGAATGCTATCGCCGGCAGCGAAGCGTTGTGACGTGTGCAGTGGATGGTGCGGATGTACACAATTATGAGACAGACTTTAAATAGAGGGTTATCGCTATTATTAGATAAATATAACTTATAATCCGTTTTCAAAAGAATAAAATAAAAATGATTTCTTCACATCACCTCAAGCGAGTCTCGCTGGTGTGGGACTCGCATCGAAATTAAATTGCGCACGTTAATTTTTATTTTGCTATTATTATATATTTTTATAGTGGCCATTAATGCATTTAGTTTATTTACCCCAATAATCAAAAAGAAAATAAAAGTAAATTCTACTTACTTTTACTGAACGGAACAATTGTAACGTAAAATAGTTGAAATATTCAAAATTAAAATTTAAAACATGAAAAAGTTACTATCTGTTTAGTTGTAAATTTACATTTATATTAATTCATATTCTATAATTATGATTATAAAATAAGTATATATAATATATAAACACCAAGATACGATCTAAATCTTCTAAAATAAAATCGCCAGTAAAAGCCATTAATAATCTTAAAGTTAAATTATAAACTGATATCGGTGTTCTATAACTCATCCCTAGAGTCCGGTCGAGTTCTAAAGGGTTCGGTTAAATGTATTGATTATACCTATATTATTCCCTTATCATGGACGACCCCAGAATCATGGAAAGGAACGCCATAAGGAAAAAAAGCACCAACATTAAAAATAATTAAGGAAAAACAATTTTATTTATTTAATATCTGATAATTTGTGGTATTTTTAAAATAATGTCCATGGAGCTTCCTACTGGTTCTGCTGCAAAAGATTAAATCTATTTAAAAATGTAGATAAGACGAAGGTTCTGATATTTGAAAGAAATGAAGAAAGAACAGAATGTAACATCAACGTGAAGGGTAAGATAAGAACAAGTGAATGAAGCGGTATATTTAGGAAGTATGTTTAGCAGAGACGGAAGATACGAAATGGATGTGGAAAGGCGTATTGCTGCCGGAAATAGGGTCAAGGGTGCTTTGGCTGCATTGTTGAGACGACGAAACGTCAGCATAGCTGCACGTTTGGCTGTACACAATGCAGTTTTGCTACCGACTTTGTTATACGGCAGCCAAACGTGGGTAACACAGAAGAAGAATGTAAGAAAGATGAATGCTGTGGAGATGCGATCTCTTCGCCGAATATGCGGAGTCAGTTTCGCTGACCGAATCCGCAATGAAGAGATCCACAGAATGGCAGGTACTAGCGAAGATGTCACGGTGAGAATGAAGAAGAACGTGCTCAGGTGATTTGGGCACGTCGAACGAATGAGTGATGAAAGAATGGTAAAAAAGATTTATAAAGGAAAAGTGAGCAGTAAGAGAGACAGGGGGAGGCCTCGAGTGACCTTCGAAAACTCAGTAGCTACGATACTAGAGGAAGGTCACGTAAAAAGTATGAGGACCCCCCGGAGGGCATGTATGAAGAGGTTAATGTCTGTGGTCGAGGCGAAAGAGGTATGCAGGGACCGTAGCGTTTGGCGCTCCATCGTCTCTGGCTACCCCGCAAAGGATATGGCGTGAAGTTAAATAAATAAATAAATAAAAATGTGCTTACTTTTAAGTCCTGTATGTAATTTGCAATATTTTAAATAATTCTGTAAATTTTTAAATATCAAAAACAGTTTTTTGCATACGAAATATTTATTTCAAGATAAAATGGTGAAAGCTTAATTCCGTAAAATGAGTTCTTAAATTACGTTTATGACATCTTCAGGGAATAAACATTTTGCTTCTGATAATAGCAACTTGTAGCCAAATTTCTCCTTCATTTCTTTTTTTTATAATTATGCAAATTGTTTTTATTTTTTACCGCTAATTATTCTCGATTAACACCCTGCCGGGGTTGACACATACATATAAGTATAAGTTACTCTTCAATTTGTGCTATCTTCTAAGTCTAGGATGTTCTAAATTTAGACGTTAATGGAAATCGTAATTTTTATTTGGTGTGGTTGGTGACCCTGACTGCTAACATAATTTGTATATGATTCAAACACGCCTGGATTTGCTTTATATTCGTGATTGTCTAATCCCAATTGCATTTTGATCATTCATTTGTTCGGGAGCTGCCTTACCTAATATGTATATTTCTTTGGAAAAGGAAAATAGTGTTAATTCTTTATCCAATTATAGCAATATAATGAAGTGTAGTTAGATCCGCTTGGCAAATATTTTGACATCAAACATGATGGTAAATAAAATTAAAACCTTTATTTCGCTTTAATCGATTTAAATAAGAGAAATATTAAAATTTATTATTTATCCTCATCATCATCTGCAAGTGGCTGTATGTTGAAGCGGGAGGATGCTTGTGTCTGCATCTCCTGAGGCTCCTCCACTGCAGGGATCCGGTATGCCATCAGCGCGGCTCCGTAGTTGCCGAGACCCGTGTCCCAGAACACTATCTAACAATAATATAAACTACAGTAGCTTGTTGAAATCCATAAATTAGATAGCCCTCATTCTGTAACCACCTGTGATGTTGAGAAGTGAAAGAAGATAGTAAAGTCTTAAATTTGCAGGCGCCATAGACCCAATATTATTAAATTATCGGAAAATGTAATCATAAACTTATACGGATGGTTACAAATCAATGTAGTTTTTATCCATTCTTTCCAACACAAAACAGTGTATTCGTTCACAAAGTTCACAATTAATTTCACAATTAATTTATGATAGAAGAATGTTAAATGATAATGGGCGAAAGCTTGTAAGCTCAAATATCAAGTAGGGACCACATGAGAGGGAATGTCAATTAATTACATATAAGTAATATTCAATACACAATTAATCGCTCAACTCACCTCATCGTCAATAATGTATCTCACATAATACAGTTCATTATATTTCTCGAAGCCGAGTTCTTCAGCGATCTGTTGGCCGCGCCCTGTAGTGAAGATACCCGCGACTGCCGGCACATTGGCGCTTGCGCTTAGCGCTATTGCAGCTTTTAGCATTTCTTTTGCTATACCTTATATAATTGTACAGTTATTTTTAATAACACTGGAATATGTATTATGGAAATATATTAAGTATTATTATTAATCTTAAGGACTCTCACGAGTGCACTTTCACTTTTACTTCACCATACTTTTTTTATTTGTTTTATGTTTGGGTTTCTTATAATGACTTTATTCAGGCTAAACATTTATGTAAAATAATAATTATTATTTAATGCAAAAAAAAACTTTATTAGAGTGTATCCTTTTATATATACTATGTTATTTGATAGTTATTCACTGTGACGGTTAATAATATTATATTAACTGATTTGACCTCGTTACGAGGAAAAATATGAAATCAGACAAAAAAAATGATGTTTTTTTAAAGCCCAATTTTTCTAGCACTGTAAGGGTTATAATTTTTTTTTCGTGCTTGTATTTAGTTCTACTATTAGCCTTTTAGAGGTAGGTTATCTATTGTTTTTTGGACACCCTGTATAATACTAGCTGACGATGACCACTTCACTGGCCGGTACATATTTTGACTTGTTGATATCATCTTTTGTGACGTCGTCCATGGTATTGAGAGTTTAATATTTTATTTATGTTTATTTTACTTGTATTTGCAAGTACTGATCCTTTTTCAATATTGGGGTACAACATGGCCTATATTACTCGCAAATAATGAAGCTTTGGACAAGGGAAATAGTTTTAAAAAAACAATCCAATATTTTTGAGATTTGTTAACACATACATACGATATACCATAAACACTTATCTCTATATATTAATATAGATAAAACCACTTGCCCCTGTGTCGGTATCTAGTCTTCAACGCCAGGATGTACACCTTAAAGTAACGCCTCACTTCCAGTTTATCGTACAAGTCAACTGTTTTCTCAATTTCTTTATAAAAAGTCATCACAGTTGTGTATTGTGGGTTATATGTTATTTTAACTCTACTGAAAGTTCGAGAGAAAGCGCCTGAAATATGTTTAATGTATAAAAAAATGTATTGATGTGATATCTACTGAAATATCTTAAACAAGAATCACAATCAAACATACATTATACATTTAGGTGGAACAATACCATTACTCAAAGCCTACCTTTCATTATTCGTCTCGATATACCAACAACTTTCCCTAATACAGATCTACCCTCTGAATCCAATTTGCCTACAAACTAAGTAGGTTAAGTTAAGAGAAAGTCGTGAAATATTAAAATTATATTATTGTATAATTTTATAATATTATAATTTCATAAATATAAATTATTAGTATAATTTTAGAGTACCGAAGTCGAAGTCATCTAATTAGGCATACATTGTACTTATGAAACGTTAGACTCTATTTGCACGGTTCCTAATAGTAGCACTAAAGGAAAACACAGGCACGAAGTCATCAGAACAGGAACAGTCGTATTTTTTATAATCGGTATTTATTTTGTTTTATTTTGCTTCATAAAATGACATGTTATAAGAGATATAAGAGTGTTATAAGAGCAGCTTCGATTGAGAATGCTTTCTCACTAAACGGTGAATTAGTATGACTGTAGATTGACTTAATCGTGGAATCCTGTGAACATTTGCATCGTCTATTTTTAGATAACAAGATTTATATTATTATCTCTAATAAAAAATATAATGGTAGGTCAAAATATTTATTTATTTTAAAACCAACCGCTAACGTCTTTAACTTGTACCATACGCGAAGTCTACAGCTGAATCGAAATTTCTTTTACGGATGCAGTAAAAATTTAGGCTCAAAGCAGTGAGGGAATCCACCCTTAATGTTACGACCAACGATACAGGAAAATCGAGTTTCATTCTTTTATTCGAATCGATGCGATTGATAAGCAAATAAATTTGGAATAGTTTGAAACTTATGTGAATATAAATATATGTTGAAGAATGAACTAACATGTGAGGTCATGGTAGTTCATATTGATAATACTTTTACTAAATTTTATATTAACAATAAATAAATAAAGATGATCTCTTTACTTTTTTAAATAATTAGCAGACATCATTTAATATATCTATACATATAAACAAAATTGTCTGTTTCTAATTAATTCTAAATATAAAATAATAACATAAAAAAAACAATTTTAAAATTTTGTCTAACTGCCTGTTTGTTCCAGTTAATCTCTGAAACTGCTGGACAGTTTTTAACAGTACTATTACAGGTAGAGAGCCGATGTTATGAGGAGCAACTTAGGCTACTCTTATTTTAAAAAACATATTCAGCGCGAACGAAGTCGTAGGCAAAGCTAGTTATATAATAAACTGAAATACTAACTTTTCTCTTGTATTCTCATAATTAAAACACCGACAAGTTTGTCAGTGCCTTCTTTGACCGCCGCTATCGACATCTTATCCTTCATCCATATCCGTACATTGTGGACGAACTCGTCCACTCCTTCCTTCTCTTCAGATATCTTTACTGATTTGTATGTTAACTGAAATATAAGTATGTTATAGACATGCAAGCGATCCATCTGGTGGTAGATGGGACCGTCAGTCATAGACAAAAAAATTATATAAGCATTACGTCAACAAAGAAAGGAAGGATACTCATATAGGATACTACAACATGCTGACAGCGAATTAAGGTTCTTGCTCTAATATGTACAAAACGTAGCCATTCTTACTCATCACTACTATACCTCCTTCTCGTTAAGTACCAACACAAGATACACAAGATAACGATATGAGCTACAATAAAATGTTTATAACATCTGAAGATTTTATACATAAACTATAACAACTGTGAAATCTAAAGTAATATTTAGCTGTTAAATGTTTTGATTGCATCGACTTTAGATTAGATTAGTTGTATAATAATGTTATCTATTTAAATAATTTAAAAGTTTATCTATTTCACTGTCACTTTGTAATGATACAGACATAATCATTGATGGACTGACTGATTGATTGAATAAATTACGTTTGTGACGCCTTATTTACGTCTAATGAATGCCGTCCACTTATTTAGAAGAAAGATTTTTAAATCCTAAATTATAACGCCATCTTGTGATTATAGAACAAGTTTAAAGGTGAACAAAATAAAATAAGAAAACTTCGGCCAAACCCCACCAAATAATGAAATTAGGCCAACTGTTCAGGAAACATTTAAAAGTTTGTATATTAGGCTGCCATTGCACGTTCAGTGCAATTATTGAACGTTCAAAACAAGTTTATAGAATTGATGGTTATGTATTCAACTTATTTCCAATAACTGATGAAATTTGTGGACAAATCTCTAAACATTGCTATAACATTGTGGTAATGTGTTAATGTGGTCCGAAATTACCAATATTCGGATTTTCAATTAATATAATGAGTTATGAAACATCTTCAATGAATTTCAATAATATAATATAAGTAAATTTATTTTTAATAAGACTAAAACGTTATTAAATTTTACTGTTTCTTTCAAATCTTCATCGTATCCCGATCAAATCAATGGTAGCACTAATAGCGTAAAAGAGTTCGTATGGGTATACGGGTGCGACTATACGTTTTAAATAACTTTAGATTCAATCAATCCTAGAATGAAATTTGTCTTAACACGACTTCTTTGTAAAAATTATAATACATAAATACAAAATAGAAATAGAGTCTAATATATTTCCTATCCAAAAGTCACTTTAATCTCGAAGCGTCCTCAGTCCTTTGTACAATGGAAATCCTTTCATCCAACAAAAGAATAAATGACAAAGCCAATATGAATTATTGCATTTATTTATCTTCACGCCATATCCCTTGCGGGGTAGCCAGAGACGACAAAGCGCCAAACGTTACGGACCCTGCATACCTCTTTCGCCTCGATCACAGACATTTACCTCTTCATACATGCCCTCCGGGGGGTCTTCATGCTTTTTACGTGACCTTCCTCCAGTATCATAGATTCTGTGTTTTCGAAGGTCACTCGAGGCCTCCCCCTGTCTTTCTTACTCTCACTTTTCCTTTATAAATCTTTTTTAACATTCTTTCACTCATTCCTTCGACGTGCCCAAACCATCTGAGAATGTTCTTCTTCATTCTCACCGTGACATTTTAGTTAGTACCTGCCATTCTGTAGATCTCTTCATTGCGGATTTGGTCAGCTAAACCGACTCCGCATATTTTGCGAAGAGATCGCATCTCCACAGCATTCATCTTTCTTACATTCTTCTTCTGTGTTACCTACGTTTGGCTGCCGTATAGCAGCGACGGTAGCAAAACCGCTTTGTGTACAGCCCAACGTCCAGCTATGCTGACGTTTCGCCGTCTAAATAATACAACCAACGGTGCTTCGTTGACTCTGCTACCGACTGCAATGATTCTGTTCTTTCTTCATTTCTTTCAAATACCAGAATCTTCGTCTTATCTGCATTCAGGTTTAGACCATTGTTTTCACACCCATCTTTCAGAGTGGTGACCAATGCCTGCAAATCGCATTCTGATGATGCAATGAGCACTGTATCATCTGCATATAACAATCGATTGACCTTAAGGTCACTAACTTTTACTCCCATGTTACTGTCTTTCATGCCTTGGAGACAACTATCCAAATACAAATTGAACAACCAAGCTGACATAGCGCAACCTTGCTTAACACCCTATTGGATGTCAAACTAGGGCGACATGCCAGCTTCTACTCGCACAAAGACTGAGCGATCTCTGTGAAAGGGACTTTACAGCCTGTAGCAAGGGTCCGCTCACATTATATCCGGGCAGTATCTCCCATAATTTCTTTCTCACAACCCTATCAAACGCCTTTTCTAAATCCACAAAAGCACAGAAAATCTTTAGTTTAGGTTTAGGGCCAAAAACTTTTCCCTAATCATGCGGAGGGAAAAGATCTTATCTATACACCCTCTTCCAGGTCTTAAAACTCCTTGGGCCTCCAAAAACAGCTTTTCAGATCTCTCTTGCATTCTTCTCAATAATATAAGCTAATCAAACTGATAGCCCTATAGCTTGCACAGTCTATCTGTGAACCTTTGCCTTTATACAAAGGTACGATGAATGTGTCTCGCCAATCGTCTGGGACCACCCCCGAACTCCAGCATAAATTGCACAAAAACCAAAACAAGTCCAAGACGTGTGGCCCACCATATTTGATTCTCTCGCCAGTAACTTCATTTGATCCCGCAGCCTTACCACATTTCAGACTTCGAATCGCGCTCTCCATTTCTACCAAACTGATTTCACCATCGGCTATATCGGGACTCAGCATTTCGCTGGTACTCAAGGCCGAAGCGTCCTCACATTTATACGTCTCCTTGTAGAATTCCGCCCACCGCTGCAAAACGTGTGCTTGCTTCGATATTTCATCGCTCTTCGAAAGCATCCCTTTTAATCTACAGGTTACCGAACGACCCCGGAAATTACTAACTCTAGCCAGAAAAGCTTTGTTTTTTCGCGGATGTTGTTCGTCAATCTTTCATCCCTTTCTCTCTCAGAATTTTTACGCTTCATCTTTTTAAGTGCAGCTTGTACTCTCTTTTTCTTATCTCTTTTATATTTTTATCCTTACTCGAGGCTTTATAATCCAGCCATGCTTTCTTCTTTAACTCTATAGCGTCTTTCACTTCACCATTCATCGCGCTTTTTACTAAAACCTCTTTCCCTTTTACCACATACCTCTGTCACTTCTTTTACCATACCATTTCTAAGGTTCTACCAGCATACTTCAACACTTTCATTTCCAGAATCACAGCTATCGAGCTTCTTGGAAACTCTTTCTTGATATTCTTGTCTGATCGGTGGATCTTGAAGTTTCCAGCTTCTTATGCGATTATTCGACTCTAAGCTTGGACAAGTCGTGCTGCTGCGGAAAACTGCAAACAGACCTCTTATTCTAGCAACGACTAGATAATGGTCCGTTCCCAGATAAGCACCCCTAAACACCTGCGTGACCATAACTTGGCTTCGAATACACTGATCCATTAGGAATATATCAATCATACTTCTTTCTTCCGCTCACTCTCATGTATCCATGTGAATTTGTTTGTGATCAAAAATCGTGTGTGCCACAAATATATTTTTCTCCTTATAAAATTCCTAAATTAGGTTTCCAGTTTCATTTACTCTCTTATCACCGTACTTGCCTAGCACGCTTACGTAACCACTTCACGCGGTTCAAACTCATTCATAATTATCTCCACATACCCCAGCTGAGAAAGCGACCTGATTGTCAGGGAAATCGGTCGTAGCATTGCCTTTTCGCTTGGTCTCAGACACGCAAATAACCTCCAGACCTTTGTCATCACATCTAATAATTCCGCATTCGTTCATATGGTTATAATAAATTAAATATTTTCAAAACATTAAATAATAATTACCAAAAGTAAATAACAACAACAACAACAATAAATTAAATATTTTCAATATATTAAATACCAATTATAGAAAAAATAATAATAATAGTGAATTGGGAACGAATTTTTATGTGATTCCCTCAAATTTGTTTAATGAAGTAAAAAAGAGAGTTGGAGATGATTTAAAAGCTATATTCAGTTTTAGAGTTTATTAAAAATTGTGGAGATATCATGGAGATATAAATTAGTTCATATTATATTGATAATAGAATTTGATTTGAAGAATTTAGATAAAAATACTAATTTCTTTTAGTCTTTAATTTTTCAATTACTTTATGACCAAATGGCAATCCATTATTCTTGAGTGGGAAAACATTACCCTTTTTTACGGCCATTAAAATCAAACTCTTTGATAGTGTTTGACTTCGGAAAGATAATAACATTTTCAATAACTGTGAAGAGCGGTTAGTAGATAAATTGAGATTTTATAATGAAAGATCAATTTATTAGTTCTTCAAACACTCGAGTATTGTAATGAATATTTTTTGCAGATAATTTTATTTTCGAAGCTTTACTAAGGAAAGTAAAAAACACTTAAACAAATCTAAAAGAATGTCTATTGTTTTTCTCGGGTCTGTGGAAAATAATAAACAAATATTTTATAAAAACTTGTTTTCAAGCAGGAGTGGTGTCTAAAGTTATTTTTATTGAACAGGGAATATTCAAATAGTAATCTCTATTTTACACATTATTTCGTTCATAGGTAGTAGAGCATAGCTGTAGTAAGTAAGTGTAGCTGTAACTTATCTCAACGGTGTCTATCGACTGCAAGTATGAATACTTAAAAATGTTGTAACAACCAAAATTAAAATGGATTGCGCCCACAATGAGAATGTGTTAATTAAAATTTGTAAAACCCTCCTTATACACCAACTTGTAAGTTGCAATTTTCTTAAGGAACAGTTTTTTAATTTAGATAAAATATCGACACGTCAAATAACAAATAAAAAAATAATTATACCTAAGCACAAAAATACCTACGGGAAGCGCACTAGCGCATATATGATACCTTTTCTAATTAATGAGCTCGGCTTAGAATAAAGAAATAATATCAACTTGTCAAATATAAAAAAGAAACTTAAATGCTATTTTTTAAGCGAGTTGTAACCTCCTGTATCATTCGTTTGTCATAACTCGTGTAAGTGTGTGATCTGTCGCATTTCTTTGTTTACTGGGCTGCTCAGCTTGGATGAATAATTTTTTGTAGTAATACCTACATATTTTTATAAAGTAATCGTATTTTTTTTTATTCTATTATTTTATAAAATTGTTACATTATGATTATTTTATAAAGGCGAATGTTTGTCGAACGACGCATTCCTGGGTAAACCTAATTCGTTTTTTTTTGTGAATGTGTGTTATGTATTTTTGTTATATGTTTGTAATGGTAATAAAATAATATATAAAAAAAAAATTTACTGCTGCTCGTATTGTGCGGGCTCGACCAAGGAAGGACCACCCTCTCACAGAAGACCGACGTGTAGTAACCAAATTCATTTGGTTATGTTTCGTTGGTAAGTGAGGGAATCCAGAAGCCCACCCCCTTCCGTAAAATATGAAAGCGATGCTTCAAAAAAATATACCCCAGGAGGGTACCGGATGGTACAGGAGGGAGGCTTTGACGAAGCCGGGGAACCCCTTCCCGAGCAAAATCGGGGGAGTGATTCCCGGATTTTGCTCGGGCTGCCAATCGTATCTTGGGCGGGCAAAGCATCGCCTTTTATGTTTATTGAGGGCAAACGACGAGTCAACACAGCGGCACCCTGTCCCACTCTAAATGTGGACTCACTGGGCGGAGCATACAGGTCGTTCTCAACGATTTTTGCTTGGACCCCAAGTCCGTGAACGCTGGTGTACTCTAAGGCTGCGTGCTATCCCCAACTCTGTTCCTCCTGCACATCAATGATATGTTGGATATCTCCAATATACATTGTTATGCGGGTGACAGTACTGGGGATGCGGTATATTCCGGCCGTGCAGGTCTCTCTCGGGAAAACGTCGACGAGTGCCGAAAGAAACTTGTGTCTTCTATAGAGACTTTCCTTCCTTTCAAAAAAGGCGTTTACTCGATTCAAGGCTGGCAACGCTAATGTAAATCCTCGGATGTTGCTAGAGTTCATGGGCGGCGGTGGTCACAAATCATCTGTGACCAGCCAGCTCGTTTGCCCTCCTATTCCATAAAAAAAACATATATATCTATCATATATGTATATCATGTACCTGTACATAAGTGTTCACGTCTATTTACAAATCATATCTATGGTCGCCTCACCTCTTCGGGCAAATAATGTTTTTTCAGCAGCCTGATCGCATCTTCATACCTCCTGTCCTGCAGATCCTCGAACCTGATGCCACAGGGGACTCGACCCCAGATTGATGGTGCCTTAATGCGTTCTTCCAGCATCTTCATTTTTTCCACCTCTGCTGCAGCACTTTTCGCCATTCTGTATTTAAGTTATCCAACTGGGTGATGTAATATAAATCATTTTGAAGTATTTGTCCAAAGAAAAGCATCAAATGAAAAATTAATGAAATCAGATTGAACTCATGTTAAGTCAATAACTTCTCAGAGCCAATAACAATCTATAATTGAATGTCTTATAGCAAAGCAATTGAAATTCTAATAATATAATGTTATTATTAATTTAATATTCTCTAAAAGATTTCCTAAACAGCGTAATATAAACAATTAGTAAATTTGGTACCAAGTTATATCTTTGATCTTTAATCCTTTATCATCTCATCTTCAAACTATAATCTTCTTGAACTAATTAAACTTGAAACGTACCTCTTGAATCGTTGATCCTTTGATACAAAAATGAAAATACTAATAAATATTATGGTTGATAAATACAATGTAATAAATAATAAATTAAATGTCAAAATAAGCACACAAAATATTGTATGTATTATAAAAAAGATTTTATTGCGAAAATGTTCACAATAGTTTTTATATAAATTTAATACTCGCTACAAAGAAAATTTAATAGAATTATCGTTATATAAATCCTGGCTTGTATAAATACGTTTCTAAAACTTTCCCAAACACTAGCTCTCACCCCAATCCCATCAAATATACAAACACTTCCCGGTCCTTTATTGAATCAAACGTACCTGAAGGAAAGCTCTTAAGATAAGGGCAAATTAGTTGTCCTGTTTGATTTGAATCCACGTGGGTTTGATATCTCTGGTTGAATTTTAAATGATGGCTGATAAGTGAGAAGTGATGTCACTTAACCTTTCCCAGGTGAAGGTCGAAGATAAAGTATCTTACGTACTATTTCACTAATCAGATTTATATTGTTTATTTTAATAAGATCACATAAAAACAGACAGAGTAAGTAAAATTGAAAAATGTTGTGAAAAATTTTTATACACAATGTTTATAGCTTTTTGGAAATGGAAATATTCTTTGAACGAAATGACACGGAAAAATCAAGAAAGACTACTTAATTTTTGACGGGGTTCCGTAGTATCAATACTGATGCCAACTCGTTGGCTATGTCAATTTTATTTAGTTAAGTTTACTTACATCCTTATTTTATTATATTACAGGTTATATTATAGAAGAAGTCTTTGCGTCGTTTTTTTTATTTCCCAATGTGTATTTTTTGTATATTTCTGTTTTTTGCGTATGTGTATGATACTCAAATTACGGTCGATCACTACAGTCGATATATTCAAGGTAATCCATTGCTTTCGTGTTTATATTACAATATAATATCACTATCCGAAAAACAGACTAAGTGTTCAGAGTTTAGTTTACCCTTTATTTTATATTGGGATACTAGTTGTGCCCACGATTGCGTTCGCACGGAATATGTTTTTAAATAAAATTAGCCGGAAAACATCAACTATCCGCCAGTGAACTCCTGTTAAAATCGCTACAGCTGATAATTTGGATTTACAAACAGACACTTTAGTTTCATTTATGTGTATAGATTCATTACTGGTGTATGTTAAAAATTTAAACCATATTTACACAATTCATTTGTTTTATACAGATAGTAAGGTTAATATTCTGATCTGTTATAGTGTTGGGATTGGCCTCAGCTCGTATACTAACTTGTATGTGTACCGACGTCTAGTCCTTTGTCTCTCTCCATTCTTTAGTAACAATGTTTAAATGTCCAGTAACGATAGCAGTGCTTACCACCGAGTGAATCGTGTGATAATTTGTCCATGTGTGTATAAAATACAACATTCCTATAGACGGACCTACGATCGCGTTACTGCGTATTGTATATTCTTGATCAAAATGGCGAACCAAGGCCTAACATTTACTATAATATGTCAAATATTAACTGCTTTGATGAAATTAACATTTTGTATAAACGTATGTAATACGAGTATATGCTTTCAACAGTTTACTTTGTACTCACTGTAATCCAAACAATATTTTTTTATAATGTTCGGTTTATTGTCTGGTGAAAATTTTGCAACAATTTTTTTTCTTTAAAAAGTTTTCAGGAAAATATAAAGTTCGTGTTTAAAAGTTAACCATTGTTGTAACAAGTAACATAGTTTTAATTGAAGTTATCTGCAGTATGTTGTCCTACTATAAGATTTATTAAGTATGATCTTTGTTCCTGAACTTAGTATACCTGCATCTCAAAGCTAGATAAGCATATATACAGTGATGCATGTATGTCATAAGTCACACATGACTTCAATAATTGATGATTTGGAGATATCAAATCAACGCTAATCAATTAGAGGACTATAATTAATCACGGGAGCGGCTCGTCCATCACTGAGGATGATTGTCCATCTGTCTCGCGATTCGGTCATTTGGATACAGATACATATTTAGCTCTAATATGTCTAAAACGCGTAAACCTAAACTTTATTATGTATATTTATTATTTAATACTAGCTAGTAGGCCCAGAATATGTTTTTAAAAATATAAGTAGGCTAAGTTACTACTTATAACATCGGGTATCAGCCATTGAGAGGCCTGTTAAAATCGGCCAGGCTGTTTAAGAACTTACTCGGGACAGACAGAAAGACGACTTTTTTAAATCGTTTTTCTTATATTAGTAAAATTGTTAATTTAAAATTACAAATAGGTACTTCAATTTTATTTATATAATAAATAGAAAATGTAAGTGAAAAAACATAAATTATTATTCCAAGTTATTAAACACAGAAGATACTTTAAAATTCCATAAGTACTTAAAATCGTAAAATAATTGAAAGCGAAAGCAATTGAATAATAATTCTCTCCAAGTCCAAATGGTCTATTCTTATCAATAAAGCTGATCAAGTAGTTATGTTCCACTAATGTAGTGCTTCACTGCTATTAGATAATGTAAATGGAACTCTGGAATGACATATATGGAAAAGGGAAATGTTTTAAATTATTATTCTTGTTCCAGGAAATAACCTATATTAGGATAAATAAAATAATAAAATATTTTTACGTGTATATATACTACTATTCAATTAGTTTTATGCCGTTTTTTAGAATGTTTCTCTGTTTCTTTGTTTATCTGTTTGAATGTTAGCGCATTACAAAATCAACGCGTTTATTATTAATATTCTATGACATTGTATTCTATTATCTAATTATAGTACTATTGAATTTCTATCTCTTATAATCTAGAAAATTAATCACTTTTACGAAAAAGGTCAAAAATTCATCTGAGCTGTAATACTTTGTACTTCGGTAAACACAGGAATAAATCTGACATCACCAGATTATTCAAAACATATGATTAGAAGGCTTTACTTTTGCATTAAAACATTTGCTAAAATATAAATTACATTTTTCATTCACCGCTATTTGGTACAAAAGTCACGTTAAGGTCATACGCGTGACTTGGCCGTGTTGTGATATTAATATTTATATGATGAATTATGACGGGAACGTCATTTGACTGTGTAACGTGTAACGACAATACTCATTAGCCTGTTTGAGAATTCCTTAGTCAAATACTAAAACGCCTTATCAGTGATGAATTATAAATGACATAGTATCTTCAGATACAAAATGATGTTTTTTTAAGTACAAGTGACCCATCATTTTTTTTGTCTGTAAGTTTCCATTAAAATCTTGATATTTAAAATACTATAAAGGAAATACTTTATAAAGATAAATAAAATTATCCATTTTTTTTTTAGAAATCATTAATAATAATACAAACAATCTTAATTAAATAAAGACAGAAGAAAGAAAAAAGAACTTCAGAAATTATTTAATGCTACGAAACTATAGGTAATAAAAATCCCACTCGCACTTGGCTGGTTTTTTCTGTTTCATGATGACAAATATAATATTTTTTTAAAACTACAATTGAAGTTTTATTTATATTTAACATTTTTAATAGGCTTGACGACATTAAATTTTTATATCAGAGAATGTTATTGAAGAGTTAAGATCAAGTATTATTATTATTATCATTTTTTGTGTATGTGTGTGATTCAAAAATTGTTAATGAAATTCACTTTATTCCTTTATCAGCTCATTATAATTTCGATGATTATCTTTACGATATTCCTACACTCACAAGACACATCGCTGGTAATCGACGTGTGTGGTATAAAAATCCATTTCTTTCCGTTCTTCTCCATGAACCTCTGCTTTGGAACCGAGTAACTTGAATATTACACGGTAAAAAGGGACATTAAAAACTACTCTTACTTGAGTTTTACTTTATGTTGGTCTAAGAACAAATTACAATGAATACGGATAATTGAAGACAGACTAATAAGAATAAAAGTTATTAACAATTTAATCTTTAAACGCGTCAATACAAAACAGTAGTTAAAACAAAAACCAAACACAATCAATGAATCCTAATATATCCATATTTAATCTCAAGTCCAGCAGTAAGCTATTGTAAAATATATATTAGGTAACACTGAGATTTACAATTACAAATACCAGAGCCAACTAACTGACAAGTTGTCTGGTTCCAATTCTCCAGTTTCCACATGTCCAGTAACTGTGAGAATCTACAATCACGGATTTTTTTAATCGGTACTATTGTACCGTACGTGGGTAGACCTCGTGTGTAACTTGTTTAAAATATAACTCACTACCTAAGAATAACACCCCTTGCGAGAATAAACTGTGATAATTTTATTTGGCTTATTCAAAGGAGTACCTACTGCGTTGCCTTAAATTTAGAGTAAAAAATAACCTTTCTATTAAAAATATTTGCGAGGAGGGAATGTTTACCAGAAAAAAGTTGCCGTGGTTTTACCTACCTTAAATGTTGAAACTTTACCTTTTGCGGAAAGACTTTTGGTACCTTAATTTAGAGTAAAAAATAACCTTTCTATTAAAAATACTTGTGATGTAAGAATGTTTACCAGAAAAAAGTTATGAATATTTTTTCAAAAAATTTTCGGTGTTTACCCCTACCCCTAAGTTATTGAAGTTAGGTTTTCGGTTTATCTACATTAGTTATTCATAAAATACATCATATAATATGTACGCCATTGATCTACTTTGTATAGGGAAAAATTTATGGTCGAAAAACTGAAATAAGAAACAGTGAGGCCCTAGCGCCCCCCGTGGCCGGACTT
This sequence comes from Melinaea marsaeus rileyi, assembly GCA_918358865.1. Lineage (NCBI taxonomy): Eukaryota > Metazoa > Arthropoda > Insecta > Lepidoptera > Nymphalidae > Melinaea > Melinaea marsaeus. Next base: position 9,690,661 of record OU911086.1, on the reverse strand, counting down.
CTCTGGTTAAAGAATTTGAACTTCATTTTTGGATGGTTGATTTTTGTGCAAAGTTTAAAAGCGATCCGAGCAAAACTGCGGCCGCTATCGTGCTGACAAAAGTCGAATCTGAATGGTCATTTCGGACTCAGGGGGTCATAAAAAGACTTCCTGTGAAGAAATTTTTCCAAAATTCGAAAGTCGGGTACACCTGAATGGGCAGACCGAATTCTTCGAGGTCTACCCAAAAATATTTTACCATTAGAATCCTATATTATCATCCCAGATGAACATAGGCTATTAAATATATGAGGAAAAATAGGGATCCGACTGAAAATTTCAACAATGTAACCCAACGTGTAAAAAAGTACTAAAAATCCTTATATCGCGTACGCTGTGGAAATTATTGACAATAGAGCAAAGTAATTTACTACAGTTTTATAGAAGACATCAATATCTATAAAAATGTCTGCAATACCATATGTCTAACTATTATAGTTATGCCAAAATAACTACTTTTTCATAAAAAATGTGCAATAGTAACGTCACGCCGGTACAAACTACACCATATTATCGTACCACAGTAATAATCATATTTCATCATGATTTTATTAATTATCAAAACCATCAGTTACATTAACCATGTACATACACAACATTTTTTTTACTTTTTCTATCTTTGTTAATTCATCAACTAGCTACTGTCCGTCTTCGCTGTGATGTCTCTCTCGACGTTCACGCTCTAACCACTTCCTGCTTTTGCCCCCCGCGCCCCACCCTCATCCCTATCGGCTAGGTAGGCAGCACCATGCGATCTAAGCGTCGCTGTGGTGCGGGAGAAGCATCGCTTTAGCAATGCCCTTTACGACTGAGAAAGCTGTTTGTCGTCATACTTTTATTTTGTCAGCCATCAGAACCATTAAAATTTTGGGACAGTTTCAAAGGCGATCTGTGTGAATAAATTATACATAGAAACAGAAAACAAAATCAACACCTCACCTTACCATATAGTGAGGACATTTATATGGAAGATTTGATATAAATCAAAAATAAACTTTTTGTATTATTATTTATTTATTTAGCTTCACGCCATACCTCTTGCGGGGTAGCCAGAGACGACGGAGCGCCAAACGCTACGGTCCCTACATACCTCTTTCGCCTCGGCCACAGACATCAACCTCTTCATACATGTCCTCCGGGGGGTCCTCATGCTTTTTACGTGACCTTCCTCCAGTATCAGAAATACTGTGTTTTCGAAGGTCATTCGAGGCCTCCATCTGTCTCTCTTACCGCTCATTTTTTCTTTATAAATCTTTTTTACCATTCTTTCATCACTCATTCGTTCAACGTGCCCGTTTGGGGACGTTCTTCTTCATTCTCACCGTGGCATCTTCGCTAATATCTGCCATTCTGTGGATCTCTTCATTGCGGATTCGTTCAGCTAAACTGACTCCGCATATTCGGCGAAGAGATCGCATCTCCACAGCGTTCATCTTTCTTACATTCTTCTTCTGTGTTACCCACGTTTGGCTGCCGTATAACAGCGTCGGTAGCAAAATTGCATTGTGTACAGCCATACGTGCAGATATGATGACGTTTTGCCGTCTTAACAATGCAATCAAAGCACCGTTGACTCTGTTACCGGCAGCAGTACGCCTTTCCACATCCATTTCGTATCTTCCGTCTCTGCTAAACATACTTCCCAAATATACCACTTCATTAACTTGTTCTATTATCTTACCATTCACGTTGATCTTACATTCTGTTCTTTCTTTATTTCTTTCAAATATCAGAACCTTCGTCTTATCTACATTCAGGTTTAGACCATTAATTTCACACCCATCTTTCAGAGTGGTGACTAATGCCTTCAAATTGCATTCTGGTGACGCAATGAGCACTGCATCATCTGCATATAGCAAGCAATTGACCTTAAAGTCACCTACTTTCACTCCCATGTCACTGTCTTTCGCGCCTTGGAGACAACTATACAAATACAAATTGTACAACCAAGCTGGCATAGCGCAACCTTGCTTAACACCCGATTGGATGTCAAACCAGGGCAACATGCCAGCTCTTACTCGCACACAGGCTGAGTGATCTCTGTAAAGAGACTTTACAGCCTGTAGCAAGGGTTCGTTCACATTGTATCGGGGCGGTATCTCCCATAACTTCTTTTTCACAACCCTGTCAAACGCCTTTTCCAAATCCACAAAAAAACAGAAAACCTTTTGGGTTAGGGCCAAAAACTTTTCCGTGATCATGCGGAGGGAAAAGATCTGATCTATACACCCTCTTCCAGGTCTAAAACTTCCCACGAAAGAAAGAAAGAAAGAAAGAGATAAGAAATTTTTCCCACTCCAAATTTAAGAAAATTTAAGAAGAAAGAAATAAGAAATTTTTCCCACTCCAAATTTAAGCGGAAATTGTGACATCCTTCTGGATAATTCACTCGGCCAGACAGACAGTCTATAATTTAGAGACTTTAATAAATGCAGTTTACCCTGACATGGAGAATTTGAGCGTAAACGACTTCATTGGTTGTTTTCCAATGCAATAGTGTCACACAGGAATGATACTGTCAACGAAATAAGCAATCAGATTTTACAAAAAGTTCACAGTCGATTAAAAAACTAGAAATTGATCGACACCGTTACTAATATTGAAGACGCAGTCCATTATCCACAGGAATTTTTAAATTCACTAAATCCTTCTGAACTACCACCGATGATCCCAACAGATTTGCCATTCCCATTTAAACGGCTTCAATTTCCGGTCAAAATATCTTTCGCGTTGACTATCAACAAGTCCCAAGGTTAAACCTTCGAATTAGTAGGGATCGACTTACGAAAACAATGTTTTACTCATGGCCAACAATATTAAAAAATACTTACTTAATTAAAATTCAAACAAAAAATATCATCAACATTATAATATTCAAACTTTATTTTTCTCTTTTTTTTAGTAACCCCCGACGCAAAAAGAAGGGTGGGGTATAAAAGTGTATGTATAAAAAATTTAAAAATACATAAAACAAGAAAAAAAATTCAAAGAATCATTTTTAGAAAATAAAAAAATGTGAATGTGAATGTGAAAAAAAAATGTGTATATAATAGTAGCTGTAGGTAAGGATAATAAAAAAAAAAATAATAAAAAAATGTGAAAAGAAGTGTGTACAATGTAATATGTGTATGAAAAAAAAATATCCACCCGTGCGAAGCCGGGACGGGCCGCTATATCGTAATAAAGAAAATTAAGCTTAGGCCATCTCTTTCATTCGATTATATTATAACCAAAAGTATTTTATTCGCTTATTTATGAAATTTAAAAATTACTTCGTCTAATTAACGAACGTTTAACGTATATTTTATTGTAATGAAAGAAGTTTTGAGAGTTATGTAAGAACAATTCAATTATGATCAGTTCTATCTCTGGTGCAACGTTATTAACATGAGCTTGATAAGTTAATTACAATATATCTTATGTGTCTTATAACTCATATTTTAGATTATATTTAACAAACACAATTTAATTAACAAAATATCATGTCTTTGAGTATTGGAACACATAACTTAGGTATCCTGAACATTATTTGGCAACGATTGTATTAGAATTGATTTAAATGACAATATAAATGTCTCATCCCATTTATAGTGCAATAAAACATGTTTTCCTAAACATACAATGTACTACATTGCATCAAAGTAATAAACACTGAAATGGAGACCTTATTGAAAGAAACAAAGCAATAAACGTCTTTATTATCCTCGAGTCAGGCTGATTTGTGACTAAATAATGATAAAATACTGTCACAATTTGTGTTATAGTATCAAAATTTTCATTGATGTAGCTCTTGTTGACGGGCTTCTACAGAAAAAAACTGACTAATAAAATCTTGATTTGATCAAAAGTTATGGTCGAAAAACTGAATCCCCATAGACTTAAGCTTAACTGTTCTCGCCCGCGCTTGCCGATCGGCTTCCTCGAAATGAGCTGAGTCGCTTCATCACATAAAAACTACTAAGGCGATTTTAGTAAAATTTGGCACGAATGTAGAACTAATAAATAAGCATCTACAGAAAAAAAAAAGAATGAAAAAAGCTTGATTAAATCAAAAGTTATAAAGAAAAAAACAAGAGACTCGTGATTGTGTCGCTCGTAGTGTAACTTTCATGGCGACAAACTTTTTCAGTTAATTGTTTATTATTGTTATTAAATATTTATTTCCTTTTATTCTTTTCTAATGGATTTTCCTGCGCTCAGCTCAATTCCCGCTACGCACGATGGGCGGATCCTAGTTTATCTATTATTCTGTAGTAAAATTTCAATAAAAGTTATTTTTCTTACAAACATGTTTATGTATTAATTATTATCTTGAAGAAGTTACAAATTGCGAGTAAACAATGGAAAAACATAATTTACCTTTCATAAATTAAAGGTCTCCTTTGCATAAACGAGAAATTAATTCAAAACATTGACAAAAAACAATGGACTGGGCATTAAACTAAATTAAATTTCAATGTTTTAGGTATTCTATTAAATAATAGAATATTTGAAATGTTTTCTTGAATATTATATATCATTCGAATAAAATATATAATTAAATATATTATTTATACCTCATTCATTATTTTGTAAATCCAAGTTTGAAACCGAAGCTCGTCTGCTACTTAATTAATATTATTGGAACAGATTGTTTCTTATTAACCTTGCCTGTCCTTTTCTATTGTATGAGCCTCTACTTCTTTCTCTTTCTCGCTCGTCAAGAAGCTTTTTGGTAGTGTAATAACAAATTGAATATTACTCAGCAAACTGTAATTTGTCTTTCGACTTTAACTCGTTCCTGGAATGTCCGTCATTTCCGCCTTTCAAACCCTTTGGAGTAAACAAAGTCCTTAATCTCGCTTGATTTACTTCAGCAACGAACCATTCCATATTATTATATTAATTATACAATAGAGACCTTGGATGTTGTGGCTTGAATTTTATTAAACAAATGAAGGTTAATGAAGTAAGTTGAATAAATATTATTAATTAAATATTTAACTAACTCTTATCATTTCTCAGTTATCAGAATGTTCAAACTTATAAAGATTTCTACAACACAGTTATAATGAACTAACAAACAAGAAGTTAAAATATAAGGAACATCTAAATATTAGTATAGACATTTCTCTTCCAAAAATTTTAATGAGATTGCGATACTATCGGGATATTTGTTGGAAGTTAGATTAAATAAATTTAAAAGTTTCTGAGACTAAAAGGTGTGATTGAGACGGACCAAGACGACTCAATTTAGACATAGTTCATATCGATGAAACTCGAGACTCACTTTATTAAGATAAAACTAGTATATCTTATCAAGGCGGGCGTCAGCTAGCTCCGAGTGACGAAAGCACCCATAGTGCTTCGGAACGTTGCCAAATTGCCTTGATCAATCTAATAAAATAAAAACAAAAATGCAATTTGTGCAATGTTTCGAGCACATTCACATTTTTTGTGTTTGTTTACGTTTGTGAATAAAAATGTTCGTGGTTGTTTTCGTCGCAGAATTCATATCAGGAGTTTTGTGTCAGTGGATACGCTTTCGTCACTCGGTATTTACTTCTTTGAGAAGTTTTTGTTTTGATTACTTATACCAGATATATAAAAGGTGAAGTGTTATTATTTCCTTATTAGTAAATTCAATATTATTATATATGTGTATATTTAAACCTAATGCTTAAAAATATAATAAAAAAAATACGTTTATAAAAACTACGAAATACTTCAATATTATATAATTCGAATATTACCCTAGTGGCGATAACCCCCAACTTAAACTTGTTCTCATAATTATGGATGTACACAATTATGAGAACACTCCATCCACCGCTTACGTCACAACTCTTCGCTGTCGGCGACAGCATTCAATGCGCCCGTATACATGCAATTTGTCTGTAACTAACATTGATACCATTTCTAAAACTGTAATCGAAATCCATAATGATACAATGATTTACTGAAGTTATTGTATGTACTATTAGACACATAAATATATAATTAGTAGGGTTACAACATTTACCATTATTTTATTATCAAACCATGTCTCCTGGAGTCAATGCGTTAATTTTATTTGACAATTATATTACATGTTATCGCCATAAATTTTCGGAGGGTATTTTGAATATTCTCAATACTTGGTGCGTGAAGTTTGCCATGACTAATTGTTAAAGGGGGTAGTACGGCTATTACGAAACTTGCCTCAAGACGGTATATAAGTCACTCGCTGGTCAGTTGAGCTCATTCGTATAGTTGGAATAGCTAGCATCAAGTGAAGTGATTAGTGAGTGTTAACATGAAGAGAACCTTAACCTGTAATCTGTGTTGGTGACTATAGTGATTAATAAATTATACCGCTGGAATAAGTATTCAAATATACATCACATTACATAAATATTTACATGCGGGTATCGCTGACAACATGCAATTGAATTAAATAGAATTAAAGAATTCGGATGTTGTGTCTGTATCTTAATGCGTTATCTTATTATTGAAAAACTACTAACTTATCTCATATGTCTATATTTATTACCAGAAATACGATGTCAATTTTATTAAGTATCTGATAGTAGGAAATACTAATACAGCTATATGCCCTGTTTGTTGCATCTTCTGCTGAATACATCTCCCGGGAAGCACCAAGACACTGTCGAGGCTCCCTTAGGGTTCTCTGATCATTGCTTGGTATGGAGTGTAGTGCCCATTCAACTTCCGGCTCGCACAAGACCTGCGATTCGACTCGTTTGGCACTACAAGTCAGCGGATTGGGATGGAATGCGGTCCTTTTTTGCATCCTACCCATGGGGACCGATTTGTTTTCCTTCTAATGATCCTAGTGACTGCGCTGCGGCTGTAGCTGATATGATACTACAGGGTATGAAATGATTTGTACCAAGCTCTGTGGTACCACTTGGTGGCATATCGCGGCTTTGGTTTGATGCTTCTGTCAGGGCTGCAGCAGCTGGCAAATGGTAGGTTTATCAAGCTTGGGCTGATGCCTTAGTCACTAAGGATCCGAACTCTAGAGTTCTGAAGAGGAAATATAATCGTGCCTCCAGATTCTTCAAACGGATAATTGCTAGAGCAAAGTTTAAGCATGTCATAACAATTGGGGATCAGCTGGCAAAGTACCCGCCTGGCACGCGCAAATTCTGGGTGCTATCTAAGGCCACTCTTGGCAACTTTAGCCAGCCGTCCCTACCGCCGTTGCAAATGGGAATTGACTCTCTGGCCCACATGGCAAAAGAGAAAGCCGATCTCTTGGGCACTCTTTTTGCCACCAACTCGACTTTGGACGACACCGCCTATCATCCCGCGGTGTCAGAGCTCAATGCCTGAAATAATTTTTCGAAAAAAAACTATCAGGCAGTCTTTATTTTCCTTGGACGTTCATAAGTTGAGTGGGCCGGCTGGCATTTCTCCATTAGTGCTACGAAGGTGTACATCTGAGTTGACTCCAGTGCTTACGCGTCTATTTTGGTACTCCTCCTCCTCTGTTATATCTTCCGCACCGTTGGGCAGCTGTTATTGAAAGCAAGGGAGAGAGTCTGGCAGTTAGTCTGTATATGGCGAAATCCTTTGATTGTGTATGGCACAAGGAGCTTCTTTCGAAGCTACCTTCCTATGGGCTTCCCGAGAGTTTATGCAAGTGGATCACCAGCTTCTTCACTGGGCGGAGCATACAGGTCGTTCTCGACGGTTTTTGGTCGGACCCCAAGCCCGTGAACGCTGGTGTGCCCCAAGGTTGCGTGCTATCCCTAAGTCTGTTCCTCCTGCACATCAATGATATGTTGGATATTTCAAACATACATTGTGATGCGGATGATAGCACTGGGGATGCGGTATATTCCAGCCGTGCAGGTCTCTCTCGGGAAAACGCACTCGGAGACCATCCCCAAGGAGGTCTCTATAGACCTCCTTGGTGTCTCCTTGTAGGGTGGTGTCTGAGTGGAGTGAACTGAATCAAGTTCAGTTCAATCCCCTAAAACACAGGTTTGCGCGCTTACCACTAAGAAAACCCCATTTGTCATATCACCGCTCTTCGAGAACACTCCTCTCATTGCCTTGCCAAGTATCAGAATACTGGGTCTCGACATTTCAAGCAATTTTCAGTTTCGTCGTCATCTGGAGAGCAAGGCCAAGTTGACCTTGATGAAATTGGGAGTGATCAATAGAGCGAGGCAGTATTCCAACCCTGGCCAAAGACTGACGCTCAATAAGGCCTCCAATATGGTCCGTACCACCTAGATGCGTGACGATCCTGCACTGTGCGGTTCTCAAGGACATTTTTTCCACGAACTACACGAATGTGGAACGAAATTCGTTCAGCGGTATTCCCAGATCGGTACAACCTTTAAAAAAGGCATTTACTCCCACCTTCTAAGCCGGCAACGCTCTTGTGAACCCTCGGACGTTGCAAGAGTTCAAGGGCGGCAGTGATCACAAATCATCTGTGATCCGCTAGCTCGTGTGCCCTCCTCTTACATAAAAAAAAAAAAAAAAAATAAAGATATTATTTTAGTCTCACAGGTAGCGTTAGTAGAAAAACGTAATTCAGCTTTTAATTTGGTGTAGTTGGTGACTGACTGCTAACATAATTTGATTTGTTTTGTATCCGTGCTCGTCAAATCCCAATTAAATATTAATTATTTATTAGTTAGGGAGTTCCTTAAGTAATACGTATAATTAATTGGAAAGAAAAAAAGATGTTAATATTTACCAAATTATTGTTATTATAATATAATGTAGTATATATAGTCTTTTGGCAACAAACAACACACATTATAATAAAATCTTTATTTTAAACGATAAAATAACAGAAATATTTATTTTATTTATTTATCATCGTCGTCATCAGCAGGTGGCTGTATGTTGAAGCGGGAGGATGCTTGTGTCTGCAACTCCTGAGGCTCCTCCACTGCAGGGATCCGGTATGCCATCAGCGCGGCTCCGTAGTTGCCGAGACCCGTGTCCCAGAACACTATCTAACAATAATATAGTCCTTGTTCAAATCAATAAATTAGATAGTCATCATTATGTAACCACCTGTGAAGTTCGACCGAATGGTTAGGAATGAAAGAAGATAGTAAAATCTTTAATTTATATGCTCCAAAGCCCTATTTTATTAAACTATCGGAAGATGTAATCATAAAGATAGTTGGACAAATCAATGTTGTTATTTTATCTGTTCTATCCAACACAAAATATTGAATTCTTTTACGAAGAACAATTCATATGTAATAAATGAAGTTTAATATTTAAATATCAAATAGAGACTATATGGGAGAAAATGACAGTTACATATAAAAAAAAATTAAACAACATTAATTCCTAAACTTACCTCATCGTCAATAATGTATTTCACATAATACATTTCGCTATATTTCTCGAAGCCGAGTTCTTCAGCGATCTGTTGGCCGCGCCCTGTTGTGAAGATACCCGCGACTGCCGGCACATTGGCGTTTGTGCTTAGCGCTATTGCAGCTTTTAACATTTCTTTTGCTATACCTTATGTTATTAATGATTATTATTAATATTAAAGAGTCTCACGAGTGGACTTTGACTAACCAGACTATTTTTCATTTTTATTTGCAGTTTTCGTTATTTATAATGACTATTCTGGCTAAACATTTATGTAAAAAGTTAATTAATTCGCAAAAATTTACTTTATCAGAGTGTATGCTTTTATATATGTATATAATACTAGCTGATGATAAACCTTTTGCTGGTCGTCAAATATTTTGACTTGTTGATATCATCTTTTATGAGTCATAGTATTGAGAGGTTAATACTTTATTCGTTTATTTTATTAGTAGTAGCTTTCGACAAAAAAATAATTTTAAAATCGTTGCAATATTTTTGAGATTAGTCAACACATACAAACATACAATCAAATCTTTTTCTCTTCATAGTAGTATAAATATAACCACGTACCCCTGTGTCGGTATCTAGTCTTCAAGGCCAGGATGTACACCTTAAAGTAACGCCTCACTTCGAGTTTATCGTACAAGTTAACTTCTTTCTCAATTTCTTTATAAAAAGTCATCACAGTTGTGTATTGTGGGTTATATGTTATTTTAACTCTACTGAAAGTCCGAGAGAAAGTGCCTGAAATATGTTTAATGTATAAAAAAATGTGTTGATTTAATACCTATTGATATGTCTTAAACAAATCACACAAATGAACATACATTACACATTTAGTTGAAACAATATCGTTACTCAAAGCCTACCTTTCATTATTCGTCTCGACATATCAACAACTTTCCCTAATACAGAGCTACCCTACTCCGAATCCAATTTACCTACAAATTGTATAGATTAAGTTAAGAGAAAGTCGTGAAATATTAAAATTATATTATTGCATAATTTCATAATATTATAATTTCATAACTATAAATTATTAGTATAATTTTAGAGTACCGAAGTCGAAGTCATCCAATTAGGCATACATTGCAGTTATCAAACATCAAACACTATTTGCACGGTTCCTAACAGCAAGACAAGCCAGCAAGAAATCATAAGAATAAAAATCTCTAATAATGTTAATCTGTTATTATCTCTAATAATAAAAATACACCGTTTTTAATATGTCGATTCATTTTAAAACCAACCGCAAACGCCTTTACCTTGTACCATACACGAAGTCTACAGCTAAATGAGAATTTCTTTTACGGATGCAGTAAAAATTTGGGCTCAAAGCAGTGAGGGAATCCACTCTTAATGTTACGACCAACGACACAGGAAAATCAAGTTTCATTCTCTTATTCGAATCGATGCGATAGATACGCAAATGGACTTAAAATAGTTTGAAACTTATGGGAATATAAATATATTTTGAAGAATGAACTAACATGTGATGTCATGGTGGTTTATATCATTTGTTATATCTATACAATATGTATATTTGTTATATCTGTTTATATAAATACATACATTGTCTGTTTCTAATTCTAAATATAAAGTAATTACATAAAAAAAATCAATTTCAAATTTTTGTCTAACTGTCTGTTTATTCCAGTTAATCTCTGAAACTGCTGGACTGATTTTAACAATACTATCACGGGAGGATAGTTGATGTTATAAGAATTAACTTAAACTACTTTTATTTAAAATAAACATATTCCGCACGAAGTCGTACGCACAGCTGGTTATAAAATAAAAACTTACTTTTCTCTTGTATTCTCATAATTAAAACACCGACAAGTTTGTCAGTGTCTTCTTCGACCGCCGCTATCGACATCTTGTCCTTCATCCATATCCTTACATTGTGGACGAACTCGTCCACTCCTTCCTTCTCTTCAGATATCTTCACTGATTTATATGTTAACTGAAATACAAGTATATTTATAGGCAAGCGAGCGGTCTATCTGCATGGTACCATCAGTCATAGACTAAAAATATATATAAGCATATATTAATATATTTTAGTATATTTCCTTTTCCAATATCTTTTTATCTTGTAGAATTCTTAGCCCTTTATACAATTGAAAATCCTTTCATCTAACCAAAGAATAAACGATAATGCCATCGTGAATTGGGAACGCATTATACGCGATTCTCTCAAATTAACCCCTTAACCTACGATTTAATTTCCATCAGGGCGGACCAAACTCAACACTTCGGTTGGTCACACATCGAGGCATTTCACTACTCTGCTGAGCTTTTGTACATACTGAACTTGGGCGCCCTATGATATGCAAATGCATATGTAACACAACTTTTTAATAAATTATTACGAACAATTTATTACTCAATAGAAATTTATTAAATAAATGACACTAACAAATAATTTTTTTAGTTTTTAGTTTTAGAAAAAATTAGGAAAATTAATAATCTTCAGTCGTATAGTATCGTTCAAAGCATATTGGTAAATGTAATGCAACTTTACATCTCTTACGTTCCCACCTTGTTTCGTTACGTTTTTTATTTTTTGTGCACACTTTACAGGCTCTTGTTAGCTTTGATTTTCATGGTGTTAGATCTATATACTTGGGAAAATAACTGCAGTTTTGCGCGTGCAGTCTCTCTGGCAAATCTCCGTTTGATAATCGTCCTCGTCGGTTATATTTCGGCGACGGTGCAATTCTCAGTAATGATTCCGATATTTAAATACTTTATTCCACGTAACTGTGCTTCTTTGTAGAATTTAGTTTTTTAAACAAAATGTAGGAGTTACACAATGCAATGTCAAAAATATAAAAGAAGGTTTTGCGATATCCTTTCATATATTTCCTCATAATAGGATAGCAGGCTAGCATTTGGTCTTGGCGATCAATACCAATCATTCCTTTGTTGTATTCAACGACACATTTTGGTTTCAAAGTAGGTTTGAATTGATTTTTGTTTGGATCAGTCATTTCTGTTGTTTTGTGTTTTGTCGAAATGATATGCACGTCTCACTTGTCTTTCTATTTTATTGCTAATATTCCATTGCAACTTCTCATTATATATTCTCCCCGTTCATTCTATATTCTTTTCATTATATATTCTTCCGGCATATCCGCACGTTATTCGCACGTACTGTTCAGATAGCATTAGTTTTACTACCTACTAAAGTTGCAAAAAGTTTAGGTGAAGAGTACCAGTTGTCCAAGTATAAGGTATGTCCTTTATGTAAAACTGACTGCGATAACTCTTTCACAACATTTTCAGATGCACATTCATCAAGATTTATTTTATCACTACCTGTGTACATTTTAAATTCATAGCAATAACCTGATTCTGATTTACACAATTTATAAAACTTTATACCGAATCTCGCCATTGATGGATTTTATTGTTTATAAGATAGCCATCCCTTAAACTTCATCAGCGATTCACCGATTATAATGTCCTCTTTCATTGTATACACTTGTTTCAATTTTTTATTTAAAAAAATTGTTACTGCTTTAATTTACGTAATTTATCTGTGTTGTCAGCTGCACCGTTGTTTGCAAAATGCAGAAGCACGCACGCAGGCACGAGCGAGTCTTGGTGTTATCATTTTTGTCACAACCGACCGACCCACGAGCAAGGCTTGATGTAATCATTTTTGACCCAATCGACTCACCACGAACGAGGCTCGATATTGTAAGTTAAGGGGTTAATTTAGTTAAATTGAAAAAAGATTTGGCTTTTTATTATAAATTGTGGTGATATCATAAAGTTACGTCTAGGATAAGTAAGAATGACATTCTTGAACTAGTTTTAGACGTACGTAAAAATATTTAATGAAAACTTATCTTCAAGGATTAAATTCAATTCACTCGGAATTGGAAAACAATTTTTATTTAACAAGGAATATTTATTTAGCAATCTTTATTTTTCATACATATACAAATTATATTTACGGTCGGCCTCACCTCTTCGGGCAAATAATGTTTTTTCAACAACTTGATCGCATCTTCATACCTCCTGTCCTGCAGATCCTCGAACCTGATGCCGCAGGCGACTCGACCCCAGATTGAAGGTGCCTTAATGCGTTCTTCCAACAGCTTCATTTTTTCTGCTTCAGCACTTTTCGCCATTTTGAATTAGAGCTATCTAACTGGATGATGTAGTTAAGATATGAAATAGTTTTAAATTATTTATTTAAAGTGAAGCATCTAATGAATTAATTGCACTTCTATAAGTGATAATTATAAAATCAACAAAACTAGATTGAACTCAGATTAAATCAATAACGTCTCAAAGCCTATAACAATCTATAATTGAATATTTTATAACAAAGCAATTTAAATTCCAATAATACAAGGTTATTATTAATTCAACCAGCTTAAACCCGTGGCTTCGCACACCTGGAAGAAGAGAATTTAGAGAAGAGGACGGTTTGAAAATAAATTTCATCTATTAAATTCTATTCTAATTCTAGATGGTAACCTGGCTTCGTTCGGATTAAATGTGACCCTTCTCATCAATATTTTACATAATGTTGGTAGATTATTGTAGTTATAGTTTTGAATAACGAAATCAAGATAGCCTCCGGTGTTAGTGACGTTTCGCTAGCGTCCAAAATGGCGACTGCGATTCGTCATCGTCGATTCGTCGTCGTCGATTTAACAAAATACTCGACAATCCGTATTTTGCGGATACATGTTGGCGATTCGAAATTTTTATTTTTTTATGTTTTATTGTTGCAGCGAAGTTTTAATCGAAATTATTAATATAGATTTCCTTCTGTGAGTGAAGGCTTCAGACAACGCAGTATTTTGACTCTTTCTATTATACGTTGAGTTTATATTCTCCAAACGATTTCCTAAACAGCGTAATATAAACAATTTGTAAACTTAGTACCAAGTTATACCTTTGATCTTTAATCCTTTATCATCTCATCTCAAACTATAATCTTCTTAAACTAAACATTAATCCTTTGGTACAAAGACGAAAATGTTACTAAATATTATGGTTGATATATTAATAAAATTTAAATTGTTTTGAGTTTATAAATACGATATAATAAATATTATAAAAGGAATGTCATTAACAATACAGCATATAAAATGACGTATGTATTCTGAAAGAGATATTATGCGAAAATTTTCACAATGTTTAAAATAAATTTAATATTAGCTACAAAGATAAATTAAAAGAATTATCATTATATAAAACATATATTATATAAATAAGTTTGTAAAACTTTCCCAAACACTAGCTATCACTTCAATCCCATCAGATATACAAACAGATCTCGGTCCTTTATTAAATCAAACGTACCTGAAGGAGAGCTCTTAAGATAAGAGCAAATTAATTGTCCTGTTTGATTTGAATCCACGTGGGTTTGATATCTCTGGTTGAAGTTTAAATGATAGCTGATAAGTGAGAAGTGATGTCACTTAACCTTTCCCAGGTGAAGGTCGGAGATAAAGTTTCTTAAGCACTATGTCACTAATCAGATTTATATTGTTTATTTTAATAAGACCACAAAAAAACAGACAGAATTATATAAATATAAAACACAGTACACAACATTGAGTAAACGTAAAAATGTACTGACAATTTTTCGACTGAATAGCGACTGGTACGACCAGTATTGGAGTCTTCCGATAAAAGTTATAGAAGCTCCTTTACTTTCTCGCTATTCTATTAGATAATGTTTAATTTATTTCAATATTATATGGGTATGTATAATTGTTTTAACGAACAAATAATCAATCTTATGAAGATGTTATTATCACCGAAACAACTTTTGAAAATAAAAGTACAAGGATTCCGAAGGGCAGTAACAATAGTTACAGTAGAGATCTGAAGGAAAAGGAAATGTAGGTCCTACAAAATACTTACTTTAACACTTACTTATAATATATATATGGATATATTAAACATTTTTTTATATTTCTTCATAAAGTTGTGCAATACTTACTACACTCCTTCAGTGTGACGAGTAAAAAAAATATCAATACATTATGTTTATAGCGTAACTGGAAAGTTTCTTTGAACGAAGCCACACGGAAAAATCAAGAGAGACTGCTATTCCTTTGACGGGTTCCGTAGTATCAATATTGATACAAACTCATTTGGCTATATCTAGATTATTTAGTTTAGTTTACTTACTTACTTCATGTTAAGTAATATTATAGAATGATATAGAAAGTCATTGCGTTACATTTCTTTAAATATTTTTTTGTTTAACAATGTATATTTGTCTAAATATATGGTTTTTATTAAAGTGTAATGTACCCAAATTACACTCGATCACTACAGTCGATATGTTCAAGGTAATCCATTGCTTTTTTTGTTTATATTACATGATAATATCGCTGTTACAAAGAAAGATTCAGTATTTATAGTTTAATTTACGCTTTATTTTATATTGGTTATCGAGCTGTGCCCAAAACATCGTTCGCTCGGAATATGTTTTTATATATATTTTGTTTGTTATTCTAATTTATATTTCAATACTAGCTATGCGCTTTCGTTCGCGCAGCATGTTTTTAAAAATAAAAGTAACTTAAATTACTTATTATAACATCAGCTATCCGCTAGTAAAAGTCCTGTTAAATCGGTTTAACCGTTTTAAAAATTAGCTGAAATAAAGAGACAGAGACAAAGAGACAACAATTTTTAAAGACGTGTTTTTTGTATAAGTGCCATATATAATTTTATATGTATTTAATAAAAAACTGTTAATTTAGAATTTCAAACAGACACTTAAATTTTATTCACAGCGAAAAGTGGAAAAAAGACGAATATCTTATATTCGTACTTGTTCTGGTTTTTGTGCAATTTGCGCTGCAAAACAGGGGAGGTCCCAGATTATCGGCAAGGTGCAATCATCGTACCTCTGTATAAAGGCAAAGGCAAAGGCAAAGGCAAAGACTGTGCAAGCTTTAGGGCTATCAGTTTGATTAGCTTGGGCGGTAAAGTTTATGCTGAAATATTAGCGATAAAAATGCAAGAAAGATCTGAAAGGCTGCTGTGGGAGTTAGTAAGAAGGTTTTAGACCTGGAAGAGGGTGTGTAGATCAGATCTTTTCCCTCCGCATGATTACGGAAAAGTTTTTGGCCCTAAACCAAAAAGTTTTCTGTGCTTTTATGGATTTGGAAAAGGCGTTTGACAGGGTTGTGAGAAAGAAAATATGGACCCATGCTACAGGCTCTAAAGTTTCTTTACAGAGATCACTCAGCCTGAGTGCGAGTAGGAGCTGGCGTGTCGCCCTGGTTTGACATCCATTCGGGTGTTAAGCAAGGTCACGCTATGTCAGCTTGGTTGTTCAATTTGTATTTGGATAGTTGTCTCCAAGGCGTGAAAGACAGTGACATGGGAGTGAAAGTAGGTAACCTTAAGGTCAATTGCTTGCTATATGCAGATGATGCAGTGCTCATTGCATCATCAGATTGCGATTTGAAGGCATTGGTCACAGTGGTGACCAATGTTTGCAAATCTTTCCACCGAATTCGCAATGAAGAGATCCACAGAATGGCAGGTACTAGCGAAGATGTCATGGTGAGAATGAAGAAGAACGTGCTCAGGTGGTTTGGGCACGTCGAACGAATGAGTGATGAAAGAATGGTAAAAAAGATTTATAAAGGAAAAGTGAGCGGTAAGAGAGTCAGGGGGAGGCCTCGAGTGATCTTCGAAAACACAGTAGCTATGATACTGGAGGAAGGTCACGCAAAAAGCATGAGGACACCCCGGAGGGCATGTATGAAGAGGTTAATGTCTGTAGAGGTATGCAGGGACCGTAGCGTTTGGCGCGCCGTCTCTCTGGCTACCCCGCAAGGGATATGGCGTGAAGGTAAATAATAAATAAAAAAATCACGAAATACAAGGCTTATTGTGTTGTGTATTAATTTTAAATTTTTTACTCAATTGACAGACCGACGGAACGATATCCCAAGAGTCGCTGCTTTGAGTCCTGCGTGTGTTGATGAATGTTACGTTCTGTATTTATTAAAAAAAAAAGAAACTTCACAAGGCAAAACATGTTTGAGAATAATTTTCAATTTGAATTTCAGCACCTCTTCAAACCTGAATAATTTGTAATTTAATTGTTCAGAAATGATCTACACGGTTGTTAATCCAATAATAACGAAAACCCTCAATTTAGAGTCTGTCTCATAATCATGTACATCCACCACACACGTCACAACGCTTCGCTGTCGGCGATAGCATTCAATGCGCCCGTATGCACGCAATTTTGCTGTAACTAACATTGATACCATTTATAAAACTGTAATCGAAATCCATAATGACACAGTGATTTATTGAAGTCATTGTATTTACTATTAGACGCTTAAATACATATTAGTTGGGTTACAACATTTACCAATATTTTATAATCAAACTATGCATCCTGGTATTTAATAATTATATATTTGAAAATTATATCACCTATGTTAGTGAAAAATAGAAGAAAAACGTACGACTGCCAAACTTTTTGTTATGGATGTAATGTGTGACATTAATCCATACTAAACTTAAAGATTTAAAGGACTTGAAGGGTTTCATCATCATAAGCATGCCATTTTTCTAAATATCTTTGTGTCTGCGCAATCAATTTCTTCAACGTTTTTTTATCGCAGTTTATCTCAGTGGAAATTTTCAGCTTGGTCATACTAGTTATTGTGACGCTCACCTGATTGCACAAAACATAATATATATAATTATTTTTATAAAATAAGTATATAAAATATATAAACATCTGTTGCGTTGTTTGGAGGAACCAAGTTACGATTTAAATCTTCTAAAATAAAATTGCCGGTAAAAGCCATTAATAACCTTAAAGTTAAATTATTAACTGATATCGGTGTTCTATAACTCATCCCTAGAGTCCGGTCGAGTTCTAAAGGGTGAGGTTAAATGTATTTATTTATACCTATATTATTCCCTTATCATGGACGACTCCAAAATCATGGAAAGGAACGCCATGTGGAAAAAAATCCACTAAAATTCAAAATAATTAAGGAATAACAGTTTTATTTATTTAATATCTGATAATGGGATATATTTGTGGTATTTTTTAAATAATGTCCATGGAGTTCCCTACTGGTTCTGTTGCAGAAAGATTAAATCTGTTTAATAAGTGATTAATTAAATAAAAATGTGTTTACTTTTGAGTACTGTAGGAAATTTGCAATATTTTGAATAATTCTGTAAATTTTTAAATAGCTAAAGTATTTTATCGCATACGAAATGTCTGTTGGAAGATAAAATGCTCAAAGTTTTGACTTCATTTCGTAAAATGAGTTCTTAAATTACGTTTATGACATCTTCAGGGAATAAACGTTATTTTGTTTCAGATATTTGCAATTTGAGGCCAAATTTCTCCTTCATTTCTGTTTTCTATCATGCAATTTGTTTTTTTTTTAACCGCTAATTATTAATGACTAACACCCCGCCAGGGTTGACACATAAACTTAGGTATAGGTTTTTCTTAAATTTGTGCTATCTTCTAAGTTAAATTTAGACCAAACGGTAATTTAAGTGAAAATTGTAATTTAGATTTTATTTTTGGTGTCCAGGGACACTGACAACATAATTTTGATCTGATTCTCACACGCCTGGATTTACCTTGTATCCGTGCTTGTCAAATCCAAATTGCATATTGATTATTCATTCGTTCGGGAGTTGCCTTTTTGGAAAGGAAAAAGGTGTTAATCTTTCACTAAATTATAGTAATATAAAGAAGTATAGTCAGAACTTAGCAAATCTTTTGAAAACAAACAACAATCATTATAATAAAATTATGATCAAAATCTTTATTTATTAAATAACAGAAATATTATATTTTATTTATTTGTCAACGTCGTCATCTGCAGGTGGCTGTATATTGAAGCGAGAGGATGCTTGTGTCTGCAACTCCTGAGGCACCTCCACTGCAGGAATCCGGTATACCATCAGCGCGGCTCCGTAGTTATCGAGACCCGTATCCTGGGATACGGGTCTCGGTAACTACGGAGCCGCGCCTGATAAATCTATATAATTTACTGATTTGAACAAGCTTCTGTAGTTTATATTATTTTTAGATAGTGTTAGAAGGAGACAGGAGACAGAAGCTTGTTCAAATCAGTAAATTATATAGATTTATCAGATATTAATTATCAGCTAGCCGTCATTCTGTAACCACCTGTGATGTTCGGCCGAATGGTAAGGAATGAAAGAAGATAGTAAAACCTTCAATTTGCTTGCGCCATGGTTCCTATTTTATTAAACTACCTGAAGATGTAACCATAAGCCTAAAATAACTGATTGTATAAATAAATCTAGTGTCTTTATCCGTTCTATCCAACACAAAACAGTGAGTTTGTTAACAAAGAAGAGTAAATGTATGATAAAAGAATGTTAAATGATAATGGGCGAAAGCTTGTAAGCTCAAATATCAAGTATAGACCACATGAGAGAGAATATCAATTAATTATTAATAAATGTTATTCAAACCAACATTAATTGCTCAACTCACCTCATCGTCAATAATGTATCTCACATAATACAGTTCGTTATATTTCTCGAAGCCGAGTTCTTCAGCGATCTGTTGGCCGCGCCCTGTTGTGAAGATACCCGCGACTGCCGGCACATTGGCGCTTGCGCTTAGCGCTATCGCAGCTTTTAGCATTTCTTTTGCTATACCTTTTATAATTATAAAGTTGTTTTTAATAAAACTGGAATTTGTATTATACTGAAATCTATTAAGGATTATTATTCATCTTAAAGACTCTCACGAGTGCACTTTGACTAGCCATATTTATTTTTTATTTGTTTGATATATATATCGTTTTTTTATAATGAGTTTATTCAGGCAAAACATTTTTGTAAAACTATTATTGTTTTTTAATGCGCAAAAAATTATCTTCACCGGAGTGTTTACTTTTATACATATAATACTAGCTGATGTTAACCACTTTGCTGGTCCTCAAATATTTTGACTTGTTGATATCATCTTTTGTGATATCGTCTATAGTATTGAGAGTTTAATATTTTATTTATGGTTATTTAACTTCTATTTACTAGCCTCGATCCCTTCGAAATATCGGGATACAACATGGCCTATGGTAGTCGTTGACAATGTAGTTTTTAACAAGATAAAGAATTTTTAATATCAATGCACTATTTTCTAGATTACATACATACAACCAAACCCTTTCTCTTTATATTAATATAGATAAAACCACTTACCCCTCTGTCGGTATCTAGTCTTCAAGGCCAGGATGTACACCTTAAAGTAACGCCTCACTTCCAGTTTATCGTACAAGCCAACTGCTTTCTCAATTTCTTTATAAAAAGTTATCACAGTTGTGTATTGTGGGTTACATGTTATTTTAACTCTACTGAAAGAAACAAATATATAAACAAATGTATGGATGTAAAACCTACTGGTATATCTTAACGAAGAATCACACAAACGAACATACAATATACATTTATTTTAGACAATACCATTACTCAAAGCCTACCTTTCATTATTCGTCTCGATATACCAACAACTTTCCCTAATACAGATCTACCCTACTCCGAATCCAATATGCCTACAAATTGTGTAATTTAAGTGAAGAGAAAGTCGTGAAATATTAAAATTACATCAAAAGTGATCATAACAATTTCATAAATATATATTATTAGTATAATTTCGGAGCATCGATATCGAAGTCATGTAATTAGTAATACATGGCATTATGAAACGTCAGACTCTATTTGCGAGTTTCCTAACAGAAGTACTAATGGAAAAAACCGGAAAGAAATCATAAGAACAGGGACAGTTGTATTTTTAAAATCGTGAATTTGTTTTGTTTTGCTTCATAAAATTACATACAATGTTATAACAGCGACGGCCATTTTCAAGATTGTACACTAAAATCCAATGGTTTAACTCTCCGCATTAGATGAACGTTGTGAGAATGCTTTCGCACTAGACCGTGGCCTGATATGGCTGTAGACTGACTTAATCGTAGAGTCTTGTGAAAATTTTCATAAATTGTCTATTTTTGGATAATAAGATTTATGGTGTTATCTCTAATATAAAAAATACAGACGCCTTTAACTTGCACCATACACAAAGTCTACAGCTGAATCGGAATTTCTTTTACGGATACAGTAAAAAATTTTGGCTCAAAGCAGTGAGGGAATTCACCCCTAATGTTATAACCAACGATACAGGAAAATCGTGTTTCATTCTTTTATTCGAATCGATGCGATTGATACTCAAATAGATTTAGAATAGTTTGAAACTTATGTGAATATAAATATGTTTTGAAGAATGAACTAACATGTGATATCATGGTGGTTGATATCATTTGTTATATCTATACATCAATAAAATTGTCTGTTTCTAATTCTAAATATAAAGTAAATAGATAAACAAAATATTGTCTAACTATCTGTTTGTTCCAGTTAATCTCTGAAACTACTGGACAAATTTAAACAGTACTATCACGGGCAGAGAGCTGCTATTATAAGGAGCAACTTAGACTACTCTTATTTAAAAAAACATATTTCGCGCGAACGAAGTCGTACTCAAAGCTAGTTATATAATGAATTGAAATACTAACTTTTCTCTTGTATTCTCATGATTAAAACACACAACAAGTTTGTCAGTGCCTTCTTTGACCGCCACTATCGACATCTTGTCCTTATCCATCCGTACATTGTGGACGCACTCGTCCACTCCTTCCTTCTCTTCAGATATCTTTACTGATTTGTATGTTAAATGAAATACACGTATATTATAGGAAAGCGAGCAGATCATCTTATGATAAATGGTAGACTAATGCAGAAGTACACAAAATTATCGAAGTAAATTCATTTTGGTGATGCAAGGTTATAAATGTAAGATACTAGAACGACGTATGAAACGTAGTTTTCTCCTCACTACCTACTATAGCTCTTTCTCGTGTGGTATCTGAAGATGTTATATATAAACTATAACAATTGTAAAATCTAAAATATTATTTAGCTGTTTTGATTGGATCGACTTTAGATTAGATTAATTGTATAATATATAAATTTATATGTTCCTCACGTAAGATAATTCCAAACTAAATTTCTCAAACCATTTCATTTCTGGTGATAATCTCCTTAATAACACCAAAATGCAAGCACGTAACTAAAGAACACAACACAATTAAACGAGATAACCAACTTAAACTAGCTTATAGTTATCCAGGGATCAGTTTTAAAAATACTACTTGAGTTTAAAATTACACTTAAACATTAAGAGACATTAGGAATCTTAAGTGATACGTTTTTCATTGTCCATACAATCCGTTTAAACTATTAAATAGTACTTTTCTTGATGTTGTTGTATTTTACCTGATATGTGATAATATATTTGAATTGAATGAATCTTTACAATATTATGCTTATTTATTTAGTTATAAATAAATATTAATAACTAAATAAATAAGGTGATAAATACCAGACGATTTTTTAAAGAAGCTGATAAATTTCTTTCTTGTTAAGTTCTTCTTACAGTTGCTTATAATGTATTAATTTTTATCTATTTGTCACTTTGTAACAATACAGACATAATCATTGATTGATTGACAGATTGATTGAGTGAATTACATTTGTACGCATCTTTTTTACGTATAATGAATACCATCCACTTATTTAGAAGATTCTTAAATCCTAAACTATAACGCCATGTTGTGATTACTAAACAAGTTTAAAGATGAACAAAAGAAAACAAGAAAACTTCGGCAAAACTCCATGAAATAATGAAACTAGGCCAACTGTTCAGGAAACATTTAAAAGTTTGTATATTAGGCTGCCATTACACGTTCAATGCAATTATTGAACGTTCAAAACAAGTTCATCGAATTGATGGTTATGTACTCAACTTATTTCCAATAACTTATGAAATTTGTTGACAAATCAAATCAAAAACAAACAAAAGTTATGAAGCATCTTTGAGGAATTTTAATAATATAAGTAAATTAATTTATAATAAGATTAAAACTTCATTTAATTTTACAGTTTCTTTCAAATCTTCATCGTATCCCGATCAAAGACCAACTAGTTATCTTTGTGTATTTCTGTTGAAATCGTTTGTTGGTTACATATAGCCAATGGTAGCACTAATAGCGTAAAAGAGTTCCTGTTCTCGCTACTATACGTTTTAAATAACTTTAGATTCAATTAATCATACAATGAAATTTGTCATAACACGAATGTCTTCTTTGTAGAAACATAAATACCAAATAGAAATATATTCTAATATATTTCCTATCCCAAAATCACTTTAATCTCGTAGTGTCCTCAGTCCTTTGTACAATGGAAATCCTTTCATCCAACAAAAGAATAAACAACAAAGCCAATGTGAATTATTTTATTTATTTATCTTCACGCCATATCCCTTGCGGGGTAGCCAGAGACGATGAAGTGCCAAACGCTACGGTCCCTGCATATCTCTTTCACCTTGGCTACAGACATCAACCTCATACATGCCCTCCGGGGGATCCTCATGCTTTTTACGTGACCTACCTCCAGTATCATAGCTAATATGTTTTCGAAGGTCACTCGAGGCAACATTAACATTCTTTCATCACTCATTCATTCGACGTGCCCAAACCACCTGAGCACGTTCTTCTTCATTCTCACCGTGATATCTTCGCTACTCGTAGTATCTGCCATTGTGTGGATCTCTTCATTGCGGATTCGATCAGCTAGACTGACTCCGCATATTCTGCGAAGAGATCGCATCTCCACAGCATTCATTTTCTGTGTAACCCACGTTTGGCTGCCGTATAGCAGCGATGGTAGCAAAACCGCATTGCAGCTATGCTGACGTTTTACGGTCTAAACAATGCAGCCAAAGCACCGTTAACTCTTCTACCAACAGCAATAGGCCTTTTCACATCCATTTCGCATTCTCTGTCTTTATAAACATACTTCCCAAATATACCACTTCATTCACTTGTTCTATTATCTTACCATTCACGTTGATCTTAGATTCTGTTCTTTCTTTATTTCTTTCAAAAATCAGAACCTTCACTTATCTGCATTCAGGTTAGACTATTATTTTCACACCCATCTTTCAGTGTGGTGACCGATGCCTGCAAATTGCATTCTGATGATGCAATGAGCACAGCATCATCTGCATATAGCAAGCAGTTGACCTAAAGGTCACTTACTTTAATTCCCATGTCACTGTGTTTTACGCCTTGGAGACAACTATCCAAATACAAAATTGAACAACCAAGCTGACATAGCGCAACCTTTCTTATTGAATGATGATAACCCGATTGGATGTCAAACCAGGGCGACATGCCAGCTCCTACTCGCAGACAGGCTGAGAGATCTCTGTAAATAGACTTTACAGCCTGTAGCAAGGGTCCGCTCACATTGTATCCGGGCAGTATCTCCTATAATTTCTTTCTCACAACCCTGCCAACGCCTTTTTCAAATCTACAAAAGCACAGAAAACCTTTTGTTTTTGGGCCAAAAACTTTTCCAAAATCATGCGAAGGGAAAGATCTGATCTATACACCCTCTTCCAGGTCTAAAACCTCCTTGGGCCTTCTCCTCGTCCTTCATGCGTCCCCTTGTAGAATTCCGTCCACCAAATTTCACCGCTCTTCGAAAGCACCCCTTTCATTCTACAGGTTAACGAACAACCCCGGAAATTACTACCTTCTAGCCAGAAAAGCTTTGTGTTTTCGCATGTTGTTCGTCAACCTTTCATCCATTTCTCTCTCAGAATTTTCACGCTTCATCTTTATAACTGCTTTCGTTTTGTGCTTTTGCAGCTTGTACTCTCTTTATCTTATCTCTCTCATACTTTTATCCTTACCCGAGGCTTTATAATCCAGCCATGCTTTCTTCTTTGATTCCACAGAGTCTTTCACTTCATAACCCCATCATTCATCGCGCTTTTTACTAAAACCTCTTTTCCTTTTACCACATACCTCTGTCGCTACTTTCACCATATCATTCCTAAGGTTCTGCCAGCATTCTTCACCACTTTTATTTCCAGAATCACAGCTTTCAAGCTTCTTGGAAACCCTTTCTTGATATTCCTATTTGAAAAAAAACATATTCCGCACGAAGTCGTAGGCACAGCTAGTTATATAATAAAATGAAATACTAACTTTTCTCTTGTATTCTCATAATTAAAACACCGACAAGTTTATCAGTGCCTTCTTTGACCGCCGCTATCGACATCTTGTCCTTCATCCATATCCTTACATTGTGGACGAACTCGTCCACTCCTTCCTTTTCTTCAGATATCTTCACTGATTTGTAAGTTAACTGAAATACAAGTATATTTATAGACAAGCCAGCGGTCCATCTGGATGGTACCACCAGTCATGGACTAAAATATATATAAGCATATATAATATATTCTACTCTATTTCCTTTTCCAAAATCTTTTTATCTCGTATCATTCTTAGTCCTTTATATAATTGAAAATCCTTTCATCAAACAAAACAACAAGGAATATTCACATAGAAATCTCTATTTTACATATACCATATATTGGTCATATATGTATATCATGTAAATGTTCGTGAGTTCATGTCCTTTCATACAAATCATATCTATAGTCGCCTCATCTCTTCGGGTAAGTAATGTTTCTTCAACAGCCTGTTCGCATCTTCATACCTCCTGTCCTGCAGATCTTCGAACCTGATGCCGCAGGGAATTTTACCCCAGATTGATGGTGCCTTGATGCTTTCTTCCAGCATGTTCATCTTTTCCACCTCTGCTTCAGCACTTTTTGCCATTTTGAATTTAAGTTATCCAACTGAATAATGTTATTAAAATATGAAATAGTTTTAATTTATTAATTCAAAGGCAAGTGTGAAATGATTAAACGGTATCACTATAAGGATAATTATAAAATCAATTAAACCAGATTGAACTCAGGTTAAGTCAATAACTTTTTCAGAGCCAATTGCAATCTATAATTGAATATCTCATAACAAAGCAATTGAAATTCTAATACACAATCTTATTATTAATTCAATATTCTCCAAACGATTTCCTAAGCAGCGTAATATAAACAATTAGTAAACTTGGTACCAAGTTATACCTTTGATCTTTAATCCTTTATCATCTCATCTTCAAACTATAATCTTCTTGAATTAAATTAACTTGAAGCGTACCTCTTGAAACATTAATCCTTTGGTACAAAGACGAAAATAGTAATTAATATTATGGTTGATATATTATTAAAATTTAAATTGTTTTGAGGTTATAAATACGATAAATATATAATAAATAATAAATGAAATGTCAAAAATAACTAGGGGCGCCAACAAACCCTCAATTTCGACTCGCTGCGCTCGTGAAATCTTGGGTGCCGTTTGCATATTGAGCGAAGCGAGCCCAGAGTATTGACTCATCGTTTCCCATTGATTTCAAGGGGATATCAATGTTTTGACATATTAAAAAAAAAAATTTTTTTTTTTGAGGATATTTTTCAAAAATTTTTTTATAAGAACCATCACCTAAAGTGTGTCTTTTTGATTGCAAAGTTTCATAATTTTCCGTCCAGTAGTTTTTGAGCCAATTCGTGACAAAGAATGCAAAAAGTCTCCAGTAAAACGCTCCGCTCACTTCGTTCGCTTCGCTCAACAAGGCATACAAAATATCGGATATGTTATAAACAGAGATTAGTTTATAAAA
The DNA here is from genome assembly GCA_918358865.1 of Melinaea marsaeus rileyi. NCBI lineage: Eukaryota > Metazoa > Arthropoda > Insecta > Lepidoptera > Nymphalidae > Melinaea > Melinaea marsaeus. The sequence goes on along the minus strand of OU911086.1, from coordinate 9,663,601 downwards.
TTTTCACAATAGTTTTAATATAAATTTATTTATCGCTACAAAGATAATATATATAAGTTTCTAGAACTTTCCCAAACACTAGCTATCACCCCAATCCCATCAGATATACAAACAGATCCCGGTCCTTTATTGAATCAAACGTACCTGAGGGAGAGCTCTTAAGATAAGGGCAAATTAGTTGTCCTGTTTGATTTGAATCCACGTGGGTTTGATATCTCTGGTTGAAGTTTAAATGACGATTGATAAGCGAGAAGTGATGTCACTTAACCTTTCCCAGGTGAAGGTCGGAGATAAAGTTTCTTAAGTACTATTTTATTAATCAGATTTATATTGTTTATTTTAATAAGATCACATAAAAACAGACAGAGTAAGTAAATATGAAATATGGGACACAACATTGAGTAAACATAAAAATGTACTGATAATTTGTCGACTGAATAGCGACTGGTACGACCAGTATTGGAGTCTTCCGATAAAAGTTATAGAAGTTCCTTTAACTTTCTTGCTATTCGATTAGATAATGTTTAATTTATTTGAGTATTATATTGTAATTGTATTATTTTTCTTAATATATAACAGTTTTAGCGAACTAATAATCAATGTTATGTAATGTTATCGTAACCAAAACAATTGCAACATATTACAACGTATTACATAGACTAAATTTCGCAATAAAGGTACATGGATACTGAAGGGCAGTAGTACAGTAGTTATGGTAGAGAGATGAAGAGAAAGGAGATGTAGGTCCAACAAAATACGTACTTTAATATTCACTAAAACTATATATTATTGTACTGGTAAAATATTTTTTGGGACTTAACCGTTTGGGCGACCTTTTTTTTTGTTTACGAGTAGTTGTCCCCAGAATGCGACGAGATAATTAGCTAAAAATTTTCTCATGTATGTTTGAGCCGAACGCGGATGTTATAGCGAAAACAGATTGAAAAAATATTTAGCCATTCCAAAGTTATCAAGAAAAGAAGAAAGGAGAGGGGCTCAGCTCAACACCCGCCGCGCATGGTTAGGGGATCCTAGTATTTATAGTTCTATATAAATTGTGCTATATTTTCTTTACTTCTTTAATATAATGAGTAAAAAAATAAAAATAAATCAATACATTATGCTTATAGCGTAATTGGAAAGTTTCTTTGAACGAAGCCACACTGAAAAATCAAGAGAGACTACTATTCTTTTGACGGGTTCCGTAATATCAATATTGATACAAATTCATTTGGCTATATCAATATTATGTAGTTTAGTTTACTTACTTACTTCATGATAAATAATATTATATAGGAAGCCATTGCGTTATTTTTGTTTGAATATATTATTACTTAATGTGTATGTATACTTTTATTACTTACAATGTGTTTCTCTTATTTTTGAACAAACTCTAAATCTTTAGAATAAAATGTCCAATATTAACTGCCTTGATCAGATTATCATTTTTATAAACGTGTGTAACATATGCTTTCAAAATAGATAACTTTTAGTTTTTTTTTACTTAATATAGTTACAATAATGGTTTTATAATGGTTGTCCAGTTTATTGTCTGGTGTAAACTTAGCAACAAATTTATTTTCATTAGAACTTTTATAAGAAACTTGTAAGTTCGTGTTTAAAAAGTTAAACATTGTTGTAACAAGTAACACAGTTTTAATTGAAGTTATCTGCAGTGTATTGTCCTACTAAAAGACTTATTTAATAGGATCTTGGTCCTAACGAAAACATCGGGTAACTTAGTATAGCTGCATCTCACAGCTAGATAAGCATATATACAGTGATGCATGTATGTCATAAGTCACACATGACTTCAATAATTGATGATTTGGAGATATCAAATCAACGCTAATCAATTAGAGGACTATAATTAATCACGGGAGCGGCTCGTCCATCACTGAGGATGATTGTCCATCTATCTCGCGATTTGGTCATTTGGATACGGATATATACTTAGCTTTAGTATATATAAACCACATAAACCCTTACTCTTTTATGTATATTCATATTTCAATATGAGCTTTGCTCCCGACTTCGTTGGCATACAATATGTTTTTTGAAATAAATTTAACTTAAGTAATTCATTATAACATCAGCTATCCGTCACTGGAGGCCCTGTCAAAATTGGTCTAGCCGTTTAAGAAATTAGCCGAAACAAACAGACAGAGACAGAGAGATAAAACTTTTTAAAGATCTGTTTTTTATATAAGTACCATATATTCACATGCATTAAATGAATAGATTTAAGAATTACAAACAGACACAATAATTTTATTTATATTTATTAGTAGAAAATGAAAGTGAAAAATTAAACACCGAAGAAACATTAAAATTCAATGAGAGAAATAATTTCATAATATATTTGAAGTCGAAAGCAATTAAAGCATAATTCACTATAATTCCAAATGGTGTATTATTATCAATGAAGCTGACCAAGGAGTTATGTTCCACTAATCTAGTGCTTCACTGCTATTAGATAATATAAATGGAACTCTGGAATGTCATATATGGAAATGGGAAATGTTTTAAGGAATATTAGTTTTAAATTATAAATCTTGCTGGACATAACATATGTTAGCATAATAAAAATAAAACAATATTTTTACGTATACAAATACACTATTAATACACTATTAGCAAATTACTTTTATTTGTTTTTTGGAATGTTTATTTTTGTTTAAATATTTATTAATATTTAAAAAAAATAAACAAAATTATTCAAAAATAACCGCATTATTCTTTTTTCTAACGCTTTTCATTAATTTTCCATAATTATAGGATATTTTTTCTGCTAAAATTATTTTCAATTTTAATAGAAAACGCTAAAACTGATTGGGACTATAACAAAAATATAATAAAAGTACTAAACTGATTTTATTATTTGTAAGGGTTAGTTTATTATCTAATTACTATTACGGAAAAGAGTCAAAAATTCATCTGAGGTATGTAATACATTGTTCTCCGGTAAACGCAGGAATTAATCTGACATCACCAGATTATTAAAAACATATGATTAAAAGATTAAAAGACTTTACTTTTGCATTAAAACATTTGCTAAAATACAAATTACATTTTTCATTCACCGCTATTTGGTACAAAAGTCACGTTAAGGTCATACGCGTGACTTGGACGTGTTGTGATATTAATATTTATACGATGAATTATGACGGAAACGTCATTTGACTATGTGACGTGTAATGACAATACTCATTAGCCTGGTTTAGGGTTCCTTAGTTAAATACTCAAAGGCCTTATCAGTGAGAAATTATAAATGGCATAGTAACTTCAGACACAAAATTATGTTTTTTTACGTATAAGTCTCCCATCCTGTCTTTGTCTGTAAGTTTTCATTAAAAATCGTAATATTTAAAATAATAAAGGAAATACTTTACAAAATTATATAAAATTATCCTATTTTTTTATTTTGTTTTGGGAATCACTAATGTGTAGTGTGTTAACAACATTGTTAATGAAAATTACTTTATTTCTTTTTTATCTCATTATTATTTCGAAGATCGTCTTTACGTAATGCCAACACTCACAAGACACATCGCTGGTAATCGACGAGTGTGATATAAAAATACATTTCTTGCCCGTTCTTCTCCATGAACCTCTCCTTTGGAACCGTGTAACTAGAATGTGACAAAGGGCCCTTAAAAACTGAGTTATACTATGATGTTGGTATCAATTAATATTAATATATCCACATTAGGGTACATCGAAAAAACTGAAAAATGGTGGCTACCCCCTAAAATGAAAGTACTTTTGAAATAAAAATTTTCTATGGATATCAAAAAATTTTAAAAAAATATCTAGAGGGCGCGCGGGTCACTCAAAAATGCCATTTTTTAGTGTTTTTTTAGATTTCACCCTGGTAAAACCTATTGAAATGTATCAAAAATTCCCATATTTGGATATGTTGTGCCCAGATAGACACTCTTTCGAAAACTATAATGGTTGACCATATTTTATTGGCCATTTTGTCGAGAATAATCGTCGAATGTCGTTTATTTAAATTAAATAATTATATTATTTTTGATTATTAATTGCTAATCATAAAATTTAAGAAAAAAAAACAAGTATGACACATGAAATCTATTGGAAATTTTGCGTAGAACACGAAAATAGTGGGAAAATTGGTCAGGAATAAAAGGCAAACGATAAAAAATGTGTTTTTCTAAATGGTTATATCAACGATATCAACAGTATAAACCATTTAGAAAAACACATTTTTTATCGTTTGCCTTTTATTCCTGACCAATTTTCCCACTATTTTCGTGTTCTACGCAAAATTTCCAATAGATTTCATGTGTCATACTTGTTTTTTTTTCTTAAATTTTATGATTAGCAATTAATAATCAAAAATAATATAATTATTTAATTTAAATAAACGACATTCGACGATTATTCTCGACAAAATGGCCAATAAAATATGGTCAACCATTATAGTTTTCGAAAGAGTGTCTATCTGGGCACAACATATCCAAATATGGGAATTTTTGATACATTTCAATAGGTTTTACCAGGGTGAAATCTAAAAAAACACTAAAAAATGGCATTTTTGAGTGACCCGCGCGCCCTCTAGATATTTTTTTAAAATTTTTTGATATCCATAGAAAATTTTTATTTCAAAAGTACTTTCATTTTAGGGGGTAGCCACCATTTTTCAGTTTTTTCGATGTACCCTAATCCACATTTAATCCCAAGTCTATCAGTCAGCTATTGTATAATGTATATTAGGTAACACTGAGATTTCCAATAACAAATACCAGAGCCAACTAAGCGACTGCGAGAAGAATTGGTTTAGAATTTTTTTAATCTAAACTAATTCAGATTATAATTTAAAGAAATGTTTTATGGATTAATATAATAAAAATGGATTGATTTAGCTCAAAAAACTCTTTTATTTCCTTAAGATCTTATAAGCAAAGATTGAATCATTCACAAAAAAATCCTTAAAGAGAAACCAAGACGTTTTCTGCTCAATTTAAACTACTAAATTACCCATTCGTGAAACGATATGTAAGAACTTAATTACGAACTACAAGCAGATGTACTATCATATAAATAAGATTACATCGGTGGTAATTCGGATGTTCAGAGATGAGGAAACGATAAATGTGATTTAATCACGTTGATAATTAGAGCAAGGGCAATTTATCTAGTTTAATTTAATTCAGTCTACAACCCTACTCAAGTTATGTTATTAATTATTTATATCATTAATTATACATAAAATGACCTACTGAAAGTTAGTATCGTAATAAAGAATATTGAGCTTAGGCTATCTCTTTTATTCGATTATATTATAACCAAAAGTATTTTATTTGCTTATTTATTATGGAAATTACTTCGTCTAATTTATAATGTTGTCAACCAATTATACAATTAATATATATCAAATTTAACATATAATTTATTGTAATTAACAAATTTTGAGAGTTATTTAAGACACGATGCAATTATGATCAGTTCTACATCTGGTGCAATGTTATTAACATGAGCTTGATAAGTTAATAACAATCTACCTTATGTCTTACAACTCGTATATTAGATTATATTTAATAAACAGAATTTTGATTATAAAATGCCATGTCCTTGAGTATTAAAACACATAACTTATCCTAAAAACTATTCAGTAACGATTGTCTTAGAATTGATTTAAATGTCAATATAAATGTGTCATCCCATTTACAGTGCAATAAAACATGTTTTCCTAAACATACAATGTAATACATCGCGTCAAAGCAATTAACACTGAAATGGAGGCCTTATTGAAAGAAACAAAGCAATAAACGTCTTTATCATCCTCCGAGTCAGACTGATTTGTGACTAAATGATGATAAAGTACTGACACAAATTCTGTTATAGTAAATGATATAATTACAATTTTAAATGTACTTTTAAGTGTCTGTTAAAATATAATAAAAGTACAGTTACGTGGCAATCGTATACAATGGTACAGATATATGATGTGGGGAAATGAGAAATCCTTGATTTGATAAAGTATTTTTACTGTCAAGCTTTAAGACCTTTGGATCCTTCCTATTGGTACTCGAAAATATTTTCTTTGTTAAATAAGTACCTGATTTTTTTTTACATTTCCTATCATAGAACTATTTATGTAGTTATTTATTTTATTTATCTATTCTTCTATAATAAAAGTTCGATAAAAGTTCATTTTTTTCTAACAAACAAGCTTATGTATTTATATCACGAAGAAGTAACAAATAGCGAGTAAACAATGGGAAAACATAATAATTTTCATAAATTATGTCTTTGTATAAACCAGAAATTAATTCAGAACATTGACACAAAACAATGGACTGGGAATTAAACTAAATAAAATTTCAATGTTGCAGGTATTCCATGAAATTATAGAATATTGAAAATAATTTCTTATATATATATATATATATATATATATATATAATTCAAAAAATATCTAATTGAATGTATTATTTATACCGCATCCATTATTTTACAGTCAAAGCGAAGCTCGTCCGCTACCTAATTAATATTATTGGAACAGATTGTTTCTTATTAACTTTGTCTGTCCTTTTCTATTCTATGTGCCTCTACTTCTTTCTCTTTATTTATTTATTTATTTACTCTTTATTGTACACCACAATACAAATGAAATAAAAAAAAAAGTTACAGTGACATGTATAGAAAAAAATTGTACCGTACAAAAGGCGGTCTTATCGCCTAATGGCGATCTCTTCCAGACAACCTTAGGTTTAGGAAAACTGCAAGCACTTAGGTAATGGATGGTGGTGTTATTATAATAAACATACTTACCAATAATTACACATAGATACATTTCAATAATACAAAAATATCAATACATATATAATACATAACAAACATATGTTAGGCCCAAAGACCGAAAACGCTCAGTGGACGGAAAAAACGGCCACAACGCGTTCTGGCTGTCTTCAAATGCACAGAACGCGTTTTGGCTGCTATTAAACGCTCGCAATGCGTTCTGGTAATTGTCGAACGGCCAGAACGCGTTTTGTCATTCGTCAAGCGCTCAGAACGCGATCTTAATGTTTGAGTCGTATTATGTTCCACTCTCTATCTGCGTACAATAAGATTCATTTTGTACTTATAAAACAAATTAATTTTGATTATTATTCTACACACATAAGTTATTTCGAGGTACGAAATATACTTATATTTATGATCTTTTCACATAATTTTAAATAATTGAATCCTCTATGACTACAAATAAATACAAAGGACGTATGTTTTTTATTACATCAAAACATTACTTATTTTACTAATACTGCTTGAATGATATTTCGAGTTACATTTTACATTCAAATTTCGATAAGTGCATTTCTTATCAGTACAATATCGTTTACACTTACAATAAACAAAACCTTATTTGCTTCCTGAAGATAGAGTTGAAGCCAATCGTAAAGAAATAGTTTTTTCTGTGGATACCTCACTTTCTTTAACAAAGTTACTGTCGGAAATTGTAGATTCATTGCGAGCATAAAGACGTTCGAGAGTACCATTTTTTGTACCTAATTTGTAAAGACCGGAGAAACCTGAGTGGCAACTGCTAGCACGTTTCTGGGAGCTAATCGTCCGCGATCAACGTCGGGAACTCTTACGACAACACTAGTTCCGATTTCAGCTGGTGAAAATTTTGAATCGGACAATGCTACCATTTTCTCTGCTTGTTTTTGTAAATTCTTTTTTGCATTGCTTTGTTCCTTACGAATAGAACTTTTCCTTCTATTCATAATAGAACTTTTCCTTCTACTTGTGTCTTCGACGTTTTCCTTGTTCTCGCTGCAATCCTCAAAAATTGTTTTCACTTCATCGTAAAAAATTTCTTTCGCTGATTTATCAGTCATTTTAACGAAAGTTAAACTTTTCAATTGAGTTTAATAAGTTGCTTGGTCAACGACAAACTGATCTTGTCTTTGTACTGACGAGAATTGTACAGATTTTTCATGAACTCAAGTTCGTTGTTATATCCTCAAAAGCAATACCGCCCTTGGTGTCATTGGATGTAATTAAATTGGAATATTGTCGAAAAAATATCCCTAGACAATAGTATCATTTTGGAAATAATTGAAACAAAAGTTTGTATGTAGTCATCGATACGTGCATTGTTCTGAATTTGCTGAAAAGATCATACTAATTACAGAGGATCATAGAATAAAATTTATAACTATTGCCAATAACGGTAGGCCTCTATTGTTCAAAATTAGTTGAAAAAATCCCAAAATAACAAAAGGTTTTTAATAACTTTTCCTATTAAATTTTTCATTCATTCATATTTTATATACTCTGCAATATAAGTGTATATGTAGTGTAAATTTCTTCCAAGAACTAAAGAACAATAATTGATAATTAACCAAAAGATCATAAATTTAAGTTTATTCCGTACTGCACAAGAAGTAAAATGCGTGGAACAATAATCAAGATTCATTTGTTTTATAAGTATAAAATTAATCTTATTGTACGCAGGTAGAGAGTGGCAGGCATTAAGATCGCGTTCTGAGCGCTTGACGGATGACAAAACGCGTTCTGGCCGTTCGACAATTACCAGAACGCGTTGCGAGCGTTTAATAGCAGCCAAAACGCGTTCTGCGCATTTGAAGACAGCCAGAACGCGATGTGGCCGTTTTTTCCGTCCACTGAGCGTTTTCGGTCTTCGGGCCTAACACATACACTAATAAATACAATATAATAAATATGATATATGTCTAATAAACAAAGGTAACTAATTATCGTCAGAAAGGTAGTATTCTTTAACAGATTTTTTGAATATTTCTAAGGATTTAGATCGTCGAATATTTAAAGGAAGAGCATTCCACAGCTTGGTTGCACGAATTGTAAAGGAACGTTTATAAAATATGGAATTGTGAATTGGCAGTCTTATAGTGAGAATTTGTGAAGATCTCGTAGTATCTTGCTGACCTAGAAATACAAATTTTTCTTTTAGATAAAGAGGTGTTTTCAGGTGAAATAGTACACAGTACAATAGAGAAACTAAATGTAAATCCCGGTGTCGACGTATAGGAAGCCACTTGAGTTTTTTGCGAAATTCTGAAATGTGGTCATATTTGCGTAGGCTAAATATGAACCGTATAGCAAGGTTTTGAAGTCTCTCAAGCTTGTTTAGTTTGTCCTCGGTGAGATCAGTATAGCTTGCGTCGGCGTAGTCTAGAATGGACAGAAGAAGTGAATGTGCTAACATAATTTTGGTAGGAATTGGAAGGTAAAAACGCAGTCGACGAAGTGACCTCATGGTAGTAAATATTTTCCTACTGATTTCTTTTATTTGTATAGACCACGACATTGTCTGATCCAAATAAATGCCTAAATTTTTTACAAATGAACAATACGGTATAGTAATGCCATTAAATTGTATAGGTGGTAAGTTTCGCCAGTCCACTCTTGATATCATACCGGGACTCCCAATGACAATAGCTTGTGATTTTTCAGGGTTTAATTTGAGACCAAACTGCTTACTCCAGTTACTAATTGAACTGAGGTCATTGTTAATGGCGGTAACAGAACTATCAAGATTTTCAAGACGTGAATGGTGGTAAATCTGAATATCATCTGCATACATGTGATAGAGAGAAGAGATATATTGAGTGATAGAATTAATGAAAATGGCAAATAGTAAGGGAGATAACACGCCGCCCTGAGGTACCCCAGCCAGGACGTCACACCAGGATGATAACAAATTATCAGTCCGAATGCGCTGCCGACGGCCTGTGAGGTAACTTCGAAACCAGTCTATCACTGATGGAGATATGTTAATAGAACGTAACAGGCCTAACAGGACATCATGGTCAACAGTATTAAAAGCATTACTGAAATCTAGCAACGCTAGAATTGTAAGCTGTTTATTGTCCATTGCCAATCGAATGTCATCCGTTACCTTAACTAATGCAGTGGCTGTACTGTGACCAGGACGGAAACCGGATTGAAAAGGGCTAAGAAGGAGATTTTTATTTAGGAAACGACTTAGCTGTTTATGAATTAATTTCTCAAGGATTTTTGAGAGGAAAGGTAAAATAGAAATAGGACGGAAATCATTAATATTTAGTGGTTTCAACTTTTTAGGAAGAGGAATGACTTGAGCACATTTCCAAGAATCGGGAAATGTACTAGTTGAAATGGAGTAATTTAGGATATGAGTTAATGTAGGAGAAATAATATCAAGGATTGGAATGATCATGTTACGGCTGATACTGTCAGCGCCAACAGCATTAGAAGATATTGATTGTACGTTCTCCTTAACATCACATTCAGTGAAGGGACAGAAAGTAAACGGCAAAAACTCAGGAGTCGGAAACGACGAAAGAATATTTAAAGTTCGTTCTTTATTAGACCTGTCAATGACTTCTGACGACGAAAAATGTTTATTGAGAAGTTCAATATCAATATCGATGGAAGGTGTGTTTGATGAGGCTGCTTTACCGACTCCGAGCGATTCAAGAAATTTCCACGTTTTTGCTGTATCACCGTGTTCGATAGATTTGTGAATATGGCGTCGTTGTGCATCTCTACACGATGTATTGCAGCGATTTCGAGATTTTATATAATTATTTTTATGTACGTCATTGTTGTTTAATTTAAATTTGTATTTCGCATGAATTTTTTTCTCCATTAGGTTTCTTAATTCCTCTGTCAACCACGGCGCTGGAAGATGTTTCATTTTAATCTCTTTCTCGTCCGTCAAGGAGCTTTTTGGTAGTCTAACAACTAAATGATTATTTACTCAGCAAACTGTAATTTGTCTTTCGACTTTAACTCGTTTCTGGAATGTCCGTCATTTCCTTTCATTCCCTTTGGAGTAAAAGGAATATCTAAATATTAGTATAGACATTTCTCATTCTCAGAAAGTGTTATTTTTATTTGACAATTATATTACCTATATAAGGGAGAAATGGAAGAAAGACGTATGACTACCAAAGCCTTTATTATGGAAAGCAGTCTGACATTAATCCATAATAAACTTAAAGGATTTAATGGAATGGTTTCCTCATCATCAATTTGCCAGATTTCTACTCTACTTACTTGTGGTCGATGCATTGATTAATTTTTCTATAGTTTTCTTTTTCAATCGAGATTTTCATCTTGGTAATATCGTTTCATGCCATCATTCAGTTCCCAACAGTTCAGTTAATATTATAACATGCTGGCAGCGGATTAAGGTTCCTGCTCTAATAAGTACAAAACGTAGCTATTCTTACTCCTCACTACTATACCTCCGTCCCGTGTGGTTCCCGGTACCCGTAGTGGTACCCGCTAAGGTTAACACAAGATGTTTATAACATCTGAAGATTTAATACATAAACTAACACAACTGTAAAATCTAACATAATATTTAGCTGTAATTTTTTTGATTGGATCGACTTTAGATTAGATTAGTTGTATAATAATTTGGATTTATATGTTCCTCATGTACGATAATTCCAAGCTAAATATCTCATTCCATTTCTCGTGATAATCTCCTTAATAACAGCAAAATGCAAGCACGTAACTAAAGAACACAACACAATTAAACAAGATAACCAACTCAAACTTGTTTATAGTTATCCAGAGATCAGTTACAAAACTCGAGTTTAAAATGACACTTAAAGATTAAGAGATATTACGATTTTTACATTTTACATAAAATCCGTATAAACTGTTAAATATAATACTTCTCTTGATGTTATTGTGTTATGTCTAATTTGTTGTTTGTCTTCTTTTATAAGTCCTTCTTACAGTCGCTTATAATGAATTAATTTTTATCTATTTGTCACTTTGTAACGTCACAATTAAACAGACATAACAGACAAAATCATTGATTGACTGACTGATTGATTGACGGAATTACGTTTGTACGCGTCTTATTATCAGAATTACTGAACAAGTGTAAAGATGATAAAACGAAAACAAAATATCTTCGGCAAAACTCCATCAAATAACGAAACTAGGCCAACTGTTCAGGAAACATTTAAAAGTTTGTATATTAGGCAGCCATTACACGTTCAATGCTGTTATTAAACGTTCAAAACAAGTTTATCGAATTGATGGTTATGTACTCAACTTATTTACAATAACTGATGAAATTTGTTGACAAATCTCTAAACATTCCTATAAAATTGTGGTAATGTGTTAATGTGGTCAGAAAACACCAATTTTAGGATGTTCAATTAATACATATATGAAGCAAACATAATCAAATATTTAAAATATCGTTTATTTTTACGGTTTCAGTCAAATATATAACATATCCCGAGAGAAGATCAACTAGTTATCTTACAATATTTATGTAGAGATCAATATTTGGTTGCATATAGCCAATGACTTATTAATAATGACAATGACATATAGTATGACTTATTTAAATTTAAAGTTATTAAACACATTTACCCATTACAATATGCATTAAATAACTTTCAATTTGCCCAATCATAGATTGAAATTTGTCTAACTCAAATTCTTTTTAAAAATTATAATCATTAATATGACATAGAAATATATTCTAATATATTTCCTATCCCAAAGTCACTTTATCTCGTAGCGTCCTCAGTCCTTTGTACAATGGAAATCCTTTCATCCAACAAAAGAATAAACGACAAAGCCAACGTGAATTAGGAACGCATTTTTTTTGCGATTCCCTGAAATTAATTTAATTAAGTAGAAAAAAGATTTGAAGATGATTTAAAAGCTATATTCAGTTTAAGAGTTTATTAAAAATTGTGGAGATATCACGACTGCCTCGAGCGCTAAATTAAATTATATTATCAATAGAATTTGATCTAATGAATATAGATAAAAATAGAAATTTCTTTTAGTCTTTACTTTTTCAATTATTTAATGACCAAATGGCGATCCATTATTCTTGAGTTAGAAAACAGTACCCACTTTTACCGCCATTAAAATCAAACGCTATCAAATACTTCGAAAAGATAATAACATTTTCTACAACTGTGAAGAGCGGTTATTAGATAAATTAAGATTTTACAATGAAAGAGCAATTTATTAGTTCTTCAAACACTTACTTGAGCATTGTAATGAATATTATTTGCAGATAAATTTATTTTAAAAGCTTCTTTAAAATAAGTAAAAAAACGCTTATACAAAATCTGAAAGAATTAATTATTTTTTCTCGGGTCTGTGGAAATTAAGAAACAAATACTATATATAAACTTGTTATACAAAAAAGCAGGAGTAACCTCTAAAAGTTTTTTAATTTAACAAGGAATATTCAAATAGGATTATTTTACATATATTATATATCTGTCATATATGTATATCTTGTACCTGTACATGTGAGTTCATGTCTATTTACAAATCATATCTATAGTGCGCCTCACCTTTACGGGAAAGTAATGTTTTTTCAACAGCCTGATCGCATTTTCATACCGCCTGTCCTGCAGATCCTCAGTTCTGATGCCGCAGGGGACTCGACTCCAGAGTGATGGTGCCTTAATGCGTTCTTCCAGCATTTTCATTTTTTCCACCTCTGCTGCAGCACTTTTCGCCATTCTAAATTTAAGTAATCCAACTGAATGATGTAATTAAAATAATTTTGAAGTATTTGTTCAAACAAAAGCATCGAATGAATAAACATTATCATTATAAGGATAATTATAAAATCAGATTGAACTCAGGTTAAATCAATAATTTCCCAGAGCCTATAACAATCTATAACTGAATATCTCATAACAAAGCAATTGAATTTCTAATAATATAATGTTATTATTATTTCAATATTCTCCAAACGATTTCCTAAACAGCGTAATATAAACAATTAATAAACTTGGTACCAAGTTATACCTTTGATCTTTAATCCTTTACCATCTCATCTTCAAACTATAATCCTCTTGAACTAATTAAACTTGAAACGTTCCTCTTGAAACATTAATACTTTGATACAAAGACGAACATACTAATAAATGTTATGGTTGATAAATACAATATAATAAACAATAGATTAAATGTCAAAAATAACACAGCATGCAAAATATTGTATGTATCATGAAAGAGATTTTATTGCGAAAATTTTCATAATAGTTTTAATATAAATTTAATACTCGTTACAAACATAAATTAATAGAATTATCTTTATATAAATCATGGCTTATATAAATATGTTTCTAAAACTATTACTAGATATTCAAACAGATCCCGGTCCTTTATTGAATCAAACGTACATGAAGGAGAGCTCTTAAGATAAGGGCAAATTAGTTGTCCTGTTTGATTTGAATTCACGTGGGTTCGATATCTATGGTTGAAGTTTAAATGAAGGCTGATAAGTGAGAAGTGATGTCACTTAACCTTTACTAGGTGAAGGTCGGAAATAAAGAATCTTAAGTACTATGTCACTAATCAGATTTATGTTGTTTATCTTAATTAATTACCATAAAAACAGACAGAAGTAAGTAAATATAAAATACGGGAAAGAACATTGAGTAAACGTAAAAATGTATTAATAATATTATATAGGAAGTCATTGCCATTTTTTTCTTCGAATATTTTTATATTTTACAATATTTTTATTGTACATTTCTGGTTCTTGTGTAAATGCCGGATACCCAAATTACTGTCGACTACTATTATTCAAGGTAATCCAATGCTTTCATATTTATATAATAATATAATATCACTATCAAGAAGACAGATTCAGTGTAAAGAGTTAAATTTTACCCTTCATATAATATTGATATATTAGTTTATGCTCAGAACTTATATCGCACTTAATATGTTTTTTATACCGAAAACATGAGGTAACAGTATAGTTCCATCCCAAAGCTAGATAAGCATATATATATGTCTGTATGTCATAAGTTACACATGACTTCAATAATTGATGATTCGGAGATATCAAATCAACGCTAATCAATTAGAGGACTATAATTAATCACGGGAGCGGCTCGTCCATCACTGAGGATGATTGTCCATCTATCTCGCGATTCGGTCATTTGGATACAGATACATATTTAGCTATAGTATATCTAAACCACATAAACCTTAACTCTATTATGTTTATTCATATTTCAATACTACCTTTGCTCCCGAAATCGTTGGCATGCAATATCTTTTTTTTTAATAAAAGTGGCCTAAGTTATTACTTATAACATCGGGTATCGGCCAGTGAAAGGCCTGTTAAATTCAGTCCAGCCTTTTCAGAATTTACCCGGAACAGACAGAAATCTTTTTTTTTAAATCGATTTTTTATGTAGGTACATGTAAATTGTTTTTTGTATACCTACATATGCATTTCGTGAAAAACTGTTAATTTAGAATTACAAACCGATACTTTAATTTTATTTATATTTGTAAATAGAAAATGTAAGTGAGAAAAGTAAAATTATAATGCAAAGTTATTAAACACAGAAGATACATTTAAATTCAATATATAATTAATTTCATAATAGAATTGAGAGCGAAAGCAATTGAATCATAATTCACTTTAAATCCAAATGGTGTATTATTATCAATGAAGCTGATCAAGGAGTTATGTTCCACTAATCTAGTGCTTCACTGCTATTAGATAATGTAAATGGAACTCTGGAATGTCATATATCGAAATGGAAAATGATTTAACAAATATTAGTGAAGTTAAAAGGTAAATAATTATTATTGTTGCTGGAATTAACTTATATTAAATATTATTACCTGTATATATATACTACTATTAAACCAGTTTTATTTCCTTTTTAGAGTGTTCTCTGTTTTTTTATCTGTTTTAATGTTCGCGCATTACTTAAAATCAACGCGTTTTTTATTAATATTCTGTGATTATAGTCCATTATAGGATATCTTTTTCTGCTAAAATTATTTTTACGCAAAAACAACAAAACTACTAAACGGAATTTATTATTTGTACAGGTTACTTTATTATATTATTATTGGATATCTAACTCTTTAAATGCGGAAAATTATTCACTTTTACGGAAAAAAATAAAAAAATAAGCTGAGCTATGTAATACTTTATATTTCGGTAAACACAGTTAATCTGACATCACCAGATTATTCAAAACATATGATTAAAAGATTAAAAGGCTTTACCTGTCTCGCGTTAAAACATTTGTTAAAACATAAATTACATTTTTCATTCACAGCTATTTGGTACAAAAGTCACGTTAAGGTCATACACGTGACTTGGACGTGTTGTGATATTAATATTTATATGATGAATTATGACGGGAGCGTCATTTGACTGTGTAACGGGTAACGACAATACTCATTAGCCTGTTTTAGAGTTCCTTTGCATTGACGTTTTGTGTTTGTGTTTCATAGACAGTTAATGGAAGTTTGCTTTCTTATTTTATAGCAAATTTTTATTTCGAAGACCATGTTTACGTCATTTCCATGCCTTTAACGTGGTGTTGGTATAAATGTTAATTACGATCTTGAATACGGATAACTAAAAGGGTTAAGAAAACAGGGAAATTAGGATTATACAAAGTTATTAGCAATATAATCTCTAGTCATTGAGTTAAAATAGTATTATTATAGATATAAATAAAATTGAAGTGTCTGTTTGTTCCAAATTAGCAGCTGTTCACTAAATGCATATGAAAGTTTATAAAGTACTTACAAAAATATCATTTTTTAAAATTTAGCTCTATTTGTATGTTTCGGATTTCGGTTTAAAATAAACATATTATCTATTATAATACATATTATAATCCTTGTGTGTGTGTATGTGTGTGTGTGTGTGTGTGCTAGTATGTGTGTGGGGGGAGGGGGGGGGTGCGTGTGCTTGCTTAAAATTGGCAAATTCAACTCTTATTTTCTTTGAACATTTAATTTAATATCACATCATTTATTTTAATATAATAATAACGATTAAATCAAGCAGTCAGCTAGTATAAGACACATATGAGGTTACACTGCGATTCCAAATAACAAATACCAGAGCCAACTAACTGACAAGTTGTCTGGCTCCAATTTTCCAGTTTCCACATGTCCAGTGACTGTGAGAATCAATGAAGTGAGTAAACAGATTTTTACTCTGTTAAAGATTTAGAAATTCACTATATAATACTTAAAAGAAATCTAAAAGTTTAATTTATAATTTAACGTAGTGTTTTGTGAATTTATATGATAAAAATGGAATCATGACAGAGACTAAGGTACAAATGGAATAAACTCGAATAATTCAAAATTAAGATTTGTCTTTCCTTTACTTGATTTAACTCAAAAACTTTGTCTGCAGAATCTCGATTTCCTTAAGACGTTATAAACAAAGATGGAATCATTCACAAAAAAAAATCATTTTAATTTTGAACTGAGAAATTACTCATTCGTGAAACGATACATAAAAACATAAACGTATTATGATACGCAATTACGTCATATTGAACTACAAATATTAAACAGGTTGACATCGGTGTTCAGTCGCTGTTCAGAGATGAGGAAACGATAAATGTGGGTCAATCACGTTGGTAATTACAGCAAGGGCTGTCTATTTGTGTTTATCTAGTTTAATTTAATTCAGTTTACAACCCTATTCAAGTTATGTTATTATTTATATCATTCATTATACATAAAATTACCTACTGAAAGTTAGTATGGTAATAAAGAATATTGAAGTTAGGCTATTTCTTTCATTCGAAATTATTATAACCAAAAGTATTTTATTTGAATCTGAAGTATCTAATTTATAATGTTGTTCACCAATTATACAATTATTATATATCAAATGTAACATATATTTTATTGTAATTAACAAATTTTGTGAGTTATTTAAGACACGATGCAATAATTATCAGTTCTATATCTAGGACAACGTTATTAACATGAGCTTGATAAGTTAGCTACAATATATATTATATTTCTTATAACTCGTATATATTTAATAAACACAATTTTATTTCACATCCTAGCGGTAAGTGGAAGAAATAATTTTTATTTATATCTTCCGGAAATAGACTAGTCATGATTATCTAATAATAGCGATATCACATCGACATCCGCACCATCCACCACACACGTCACAACGCTTCGCTGTCGGCGATAGCATTCAATGCGCTCGTATGTACGCCATTTTTCTGTAACTAACGTTGATACCATTTATAAAACTGTAATCGAAATCCATAACGATACAGTGATCTGAAGTCATTGTACGCGTAAATATATAATTCGTAGGGTTTCTACATTTACTACTAGGATCCGCCGTCGTGCGCTGCGGGAGTTGGGCTGAGCGCCCTCCCCGTCTTTAATGCTAACAAACTTAGCATTTAATATTGCTCTATAATATGCTCAGCAACTATCTACTTACTAACTACTAGATTTAGAGTCTCAATTGAAAAGAAAATCAGTTCATCATCAATAAAATTATAGCCATATAACTGTATATTATAACTTTTTTTCTAGACTGATTTTTTTTGTTCTGTTTTTTGCAGAACCATCTTTAGTAAAAGATCTAGCCATGTGTCATATTCTAAAAAAATACATCTATAGGTTTTAAAATTACCAATGTTGTAAAACAGCAAAATGAACAATTACTTTATAATCAAACCATGTTACCTGGACTTTAAGTGTTAATTTTATTTGACAATTAGGTTTATTACCTATATAAGGGAGAAATGGAAGAAAGACGTATGACTGCCAAACCCTTTATTATGGAAAAAAGTCTGACATTAATCCATAATAAACTTAAAGGAGTTGAAGGACTTAAAGGGTTTCAATTTATTAGTTTCTTAAATACTAACTCGAGCATTGTAATGAATATTATTTGCAGATAAATATATTTTAAAAGTTTCTTAAAAGAAAGTAAAAAAACGTTTATACAAAATCTGAAAGAACTTCTATTGTTTTTTTTTTGGGTTTTGTGGAAATTAATAAACAATATGAAATCTTGTTATCAAGCAGGAGTGGTTTCTAAAGGTATTTTCATTTATAATATAATATTCAGGATAGGAATCTCTATTTTACATGTATATCTGTCATATATGTATATCATGTACCTGCTCATGTGAGTTCATGTCTATTTACAAATATCTATAGTCGCCTCACCTCTTCGGGCAAATAATGTTTTTTCAACAGCCTGATCGCCTCTTCATACCTCCTGTTCTTCAGATCCTCGAACCTGATGCCGCAGGGGACTCGACCTCGGATTGAGGGTGCCTTAATACGTTCTTCCAGTATCTTCATTTTTTTCCACCTCTGCTTCAGCACTTTTCGCTATTTTGCATTTAAGTTATGCAACTGGATTATGTAAATTAAATAATTTTGAAGTGTTTGTTCCAGTGAAGCATCAAGTGTATAAACAGCATCACTACAAGAATAATTATAAAATCAATAAAACCTGATTGGACTCAGGTTAAATCAATAACTTCTCAGAGCCAATAACAATCTATAATTGAATATCTTATAACAAAGCAATTGAAATTCTAATAATACAATGTTATTATTAATTCAATATTCTCCAAACGATTTCCTAAACAGCGTAATATAAACAATTAGTAAACTTGGTACCAAGTTATATCTTTGATCTTTAATCCTTTATCATCTCATCTTCAAACTATAATCTTCTTGAATTAATTAATCTTGAAACGTACCTCTTGAAACATTAATCTTTTGATACAAAGACAAAAATACTAATAAATATTATGGTTGATATATTAATAAAATTTAAATTGTTTTTAGTTTATAAATACGATATAATAAATAATAAATGAAATCTTAAAACTAACACAGCCTACAAAATATCGTATATATTATATACAGAGATTTTTTATACAATTTTCACAATAGTTTTAATAAAATTTTTTTGTCGCTACAAACATAATATATATAGGTTTCTAAAACCAAACACACTAACTCTACCTATCACCCCAATCCCATCAAATATACAAACAGACTCCGGTCCTTTATTGAATCAAACGTACCTGAGGGAGTGCTCTTAAGATAAGGGCAAATTAGTTGTCCTGTTTGATTTGAATCCACGTGGGTTTGATATCTATGGTTGAAGTCTAAATGATGGCTGATAAGTGAGAAGTGATGTCACTTAACCTTTCCCAGATGAAGGTCGAAGATAATGTTTCTTAATTACTAATCAGATTGTTATAAGATATTTTAATAAGATCACACAAAAACAGACAGAAGTAAGTAAATATGTAATAGGGGACACAACACTGAGTAAACGTAAAAATGTACTGACAATTTTTCGACTGAATAGCGACTGGTACGAACAGTATTGGAGTCGCTGATGAAAGTTATAGAAGCTCCATTAACTTTCTTGCTATTCGATTTTAACGAACAAATAATCAATTTTATGTAGATGTTATTGTAACCAAAACAACATATTATAACGTATTACATAGACTACATTTGATAATAAAAGTTCAAAGGTTCTGGTTCAGTAATAAGAGTAGTTACGGCAGAGAGGGAGGGGAGAGGAGTTGTAGGTCCAACGAAATACGTACTATAATACTTACTGAAAAAATATATTATTTTATTGGTAAAATACTTGTATTGTGCAATACTTTCTTTACTCCTGCAGTATAACGAGTAAAAAAAAAATAAATACATTGTGTTTATAGCGTAACTGGAAAGTTTCTGTGCCAAAGAAGCCACACGGAAAAATCAAGAGAGACTGCTCTTGCTTTGACGGGTTCCGTAGTATACAAACTCATTTGGATACATCAAAATTAGTTAGTTTAGTTTACTTATTTACTTCATGTTAAATAATATTATATAGGAAATCATTGCGGTATTTTTCTTCGATTTTTTTTATATTTAACAATGTGTTTTTCTTGTTCTGGTTCTTGTGTAAGTGACAGATACCCAAATTACGGTCGACTACTATTGTTCAAGGTAATCCCTTGCTAAAATATTATATTACTTTCCAAAAGACAGACCTAGTGTCAAGAGTTTAATTTTACCCTTTATTTTATTTTGGAATATAATTTTTGCCCAGAACTTCGATCGGGCAGAATATGTTTTTTAAAATAAAAATAGCCTGAAAATTAGCTATCCGCCAGTGAATTCCTGTTAAAATCGCTCCAGCTGATAATTTGGATTACAAACACTTAAATTTCAATGGTGTGTAAAGATTCAATACTGATGTATGTTAGAAATAACACTACTTCTAGATAAATTTAAGCCATATTTACACAATTCACTTGTTTCATAGAGATAGTAAGGTTGATATTCTAATTTGTTATAGTATTGTGATTAGCCTCAGCTCGCATACTAACTTGTGTGGGTACCGACGTCTAGTCCTGCATCTCTTCATTCTTTAGTAACGATGTTTAGATGTCCAGTAACGATGGCACTATTTACCACCGAGTGGATCGTCTGATAATTTGTCCTTGTATGTATAAAGTACAACATTCTTATAGACGGACCTACGATCGCTTACTGCTTATTATATATTCTTGATCAAAGTGGCTTCAGAAAGAATATGTCAAATATTAACTGCCTTGATGAAGTTAATATTTGGTATAAACGTATGTTATATATGCTTTCAATAGTTTACTTTGTACTCACTATAATGTTTGGTTTATTGTCTGGTGAAAATTTTGCAAAATTTTTTTTCTTTAAAAAGTTTACAAAAAAAGATAAAGTTCGTGTTTAAAAAGTTAAACATTGTTATAACATAGCTTTAATTGATGCAATCTGCAGGATACTGTGCTACTAAAACATTTATTAAGGATCTTTGTTCCTACAGAAAACATCGGGTAACTGAGTATAGTTGCATCTCAAAGCTAGTTAAGCATATATATAGTGATGTATGTATGCCATAAGTCACACATGACTTCAATAATTGATGATTTGGAGATATCAAATCAACGCTAATCAATTCAAGGACTATAATTAATCACGGGAGCGGCTCGTCCATCACTGAGGATGACTGTCCATCTATCTCGCGATTTGGTCATTTGGATACAGATACATATTTAGCTATAGTATATCTAAACCACATAAACCTTAACTCTATTATGTTTACTCATATTTCAATACTACCTTTGCTCCCGAAATCGTTGGCATACAATATGTTTTTTTTTAATAAAAGTGGCCTAAGTTATTACTTATAACATCGGGTATCGGCCAGTGAAAGCTCTGTTAAAATCGGTCCATCCGTTTCAGAATTTACCCGGAACAGACAGAAATCCTTTTTTTAAATCGGTTTCTTATGTCGGTACATGTAAATTTATTTGTGTATACCTACATATGCATTTCGTGAAAAACTGTTAATTTAGATTTACAAACCGATATTTCAATTTTATTTATATTTGTAAATAGAAAATGTAAGTGAGAAAAGTAAAATTATTATGCAAAGTTATTAAACACAGAAGATACATTTAAATTCAATATATAATTAATTTCATAATAGAATTGAGAGCGAAAGCAATTGAATCATAATTCACTCTAAATCCAAATGGTGTATTATTATCAATGAAGATGATCAAGGAGTTATGTTCCACTAATCTAGTGCTTCACTGCTATTAGATAATGTAAATGGAACTCTGGAATATCATATATGGAAACGGAAAATGATTTAACAAATATTAGTGAAGTTAAATAATTATTATTGTTGCTGGAATTAACTTATATTAAATATTTTTACCTTTATATATACTACTATTAAATCAGTTTTATTTCCTTTTTACAGTGTTTCTCTGTTTCTTTATCTGTTTTAATGTTCGCGCATAACTCAAAATCAACGCGTTTTTTATTAATATTCTATGATTATAGTCCTTTATATGATATCTTATTCTGCTAAAATTATTTTCATTTTTACGAAAAAACAACAAAACTACTAAACGGAGTTTATTATTTGTAAAGGTTACTTTATTATCTTATTATTACTCACTTTTATGAAAAAAAGTAAAAAATAATCTGAGCTATGTAATACTTTATATTTCGGTAAACACAGTTAATCTGACATCACCAGATTATTCAAAACATATGATTAAAAGATTAAAAGGCTTTACCTGTCTCGCGTTAAAACATTTGTTAAAACATAAATTACATTTTTCATTCACAGCTATTTGGTACAAAAGTCACGTTAAGGTCATACACGTGACTTGGACGTGTTGTGATATTAATATTTATATGATGAATTATGACGGGAGCGTCATTTGACTGTGTAACGTGTAACGACAATACTCATTAGCCTGTTTTAGAGTTCCTTTGCATTGACGTTTTGTGTTTGTGTTTCATAGACAGTTAATGGAAGTTTGCTTTCTTATTTTATAGCAAATTTTTATTTCGAAGACCATGTTTACGTCATTTCCATGCCTTTAACGTGGTGTTGGTATAAATGTTAATTACGATCTTGAATACGGATAACTAAAAGGGTTAAGAAAACAGGGAAATTAGGATTATACAAAGTTATTAGCAATATAATCTCTAGTCATTGAGTTAAAATAGTATTATTATAGATATAAATAAAATTGAGGTGTCTGTTTGTTCCAAATTAGCAGCTGTTCACTAAATGCATATGAAAGTTTATAAAGTACTTACAAAAATATCATTTTTTAAAATTTAGCTCTATTTGTATGTTTCGGATTTCGGTTTAAAATAAACATATTATCTAATATAATACATATTATAATCCTTGTGTGTGTGTATGTGTGTGTGTGTGTGTGTGTGCTAGTATGTGTGTGGGGGGAGGGGGGGGGGGGTGCGTGTGCTTGCTTAAAATTGGCAAATTCAACTCTTATTTTCTTTGAACATTTAATTTAATATCACATCATTTATTTTAATATAATAATAACGATTAAATCAAGCAGTCAGCTAGTATAAGACACATATGAGGTTACACTGCGATTCCAAATAACAAATACCAGAGCCAACTAACTGACAAGTTGTCTGGCTCCAATTTTCCAGTTTCCACATGTCCAGTGACTGTGAGAATCAATGAAGTGAGTAAACAGATTTTTACTCTGTTAAAGATTTAGAAATTCACTATATAATACTTAAAAGAAATCTAAAAGTTTAATTTATAATTTAACGTAGTGTTTTGTGAATTTATATGATAAAAATGGAATCATGACAGAGACTAAGGTACAAATGGAATAAACTCGAATAATTCAAAATTAAGATTTGTCTTTCCTTTACTTGATTTAACTCAAAAACTTTGTCTGCAGAATCTCGATTTCCTTAAGACGTTATAAACAAAGATGGAATCATTCACAAAAAAAAATCATTTTAATTTTGAACTGAGAAATTACTCATTCGTGAAACGATACATAAAAACATAAACGTATTATGATACGCAATTACGTCATATTGAACTACAAATATTAAACAGGTTGACATCGGTGTTCAGTCGCTGTTCAGAGATGAGGAAACGATAAATGTGGGTCAATCACGTTGGTAATTACAGCAAGGGCTGTCTATTTGTGTTTATCTAGTTTAATTTAATTCAGTTTACAACCCTATTCAAGTTATGTTATTATTTATATCATTATACATAAAATTACCTACTGAAAGTTAGTATGGTAATAAAGAATATTGAAGTTAGGCTATTTCTTTCATTCGAAATTATTATAACCAAAAGTATTTTATTTGAATCTGAAGTATCTAATTTATAATGTTGTTCACCAATTATACAATTATTATATATCAAATGTAACATATATTTTATTGTAATTAACAAATTTTGTGAGTTATTTAAGACACGATGCAATAATTATCAGTTCTATATCTAGGACAACGTTATTAACATGAGCTTGATAAGTTAGCTACAATATATATTATATTTCTTATAACTCGTATATATTTAATAAACACAATTTTATTTCACATCCTAGCGGTAAGTGGAAGAAATAATTTTTATTTATATCTTCCGGAAATAGACTAGTCATGATTATCTAATAATAGCGATATCACATCGACATCCGCACCATCCACCACACACGTCACAACGCTTCGCTGTCGGCGATAGCATTCAATGCGCTCGTATGTACGCCATTTTTCTGTAACTAACGTTGATACCATTTATAAAACTGTAATCGAAATCCATAACGATACAGTGATCTGAAGTCATTGTACGCGTAAATATATAATTCGTAGGGTTTCTACATTTACTACTAGGATCCGCCGTCGTGCGCTGCGGGAGTTGGGCTGAGCGCCCTCCCCGTCTTTAATGCTAACAAACTTAGCATTTAATATTGCTCTATAATATGCTCAGCAACTATCTACTTACTAACTACTAGATTTAGAGTCTCAATTGAAAAGAAAATCAGTTCATCATCAATAAAATTATAGCCATATAACTGTATATTATAACTTTTTTTCTAGACTGATTTTTTTTGTTCTGTTTTTTGCAGAACCATCTTTAGTAAAAGATTTAGCCATGTGTCATATTCTAAAAAAATACATCTATAGGTTTTAAAATTACCAATGTCGTAAAACAGCAAAATGAACAATTACTTTATAATCAAACCATGTTACCTGGACTTTAAGTGTTAATTTTATTTGACAATTAGGTTTATTACCTATATAAGGGAGAAATGGAAGAAAGACGTATGACTGCCAAACCCTTTATTATGGAAAAAAGTCTGACATTAATCCATAATAAACTTAAAGGAGTTAAAGGACTTAAAGGGTTTCATTATCATCAACTTGCCTGACTTCTAATTACTTGGAGTCGAGGCATTGACAATCTTTTCAATCATTTAATTCCATCATTCAGTTCCCTATTTACATATAACTTTTACCTGATTACACATACAAAATAATATATGTACAATATTGAGTATGTATAATTATATATATCATGAAACATGTATAAATAATCATCTGTTGCGTTGTTTGGAAGAACTAGCGTGATCATACAACCAAGATACGATCCAAATCCTCTAATCTTGAGTTCTTGTTTGAGATGCTTTATCCGTCTTATGGTTAATGCTGAAGAAATTGTTTTTCCAATAAAATATATAGGCTTAGTAAAATATAATGTATTTTATGTTATCATACAATTAAATTGATCGGAAGAGATTACATCACATTACAAAAATATGTACATGTACAAAAAAATAATTGCAAAATAATCGTTTTATTTATTGTATCTGAATTCCATATATCTGTATTGTTTATGAGATATACGATGTCAATTTTAATAGTATCTCATAATTGGAAATACTTACTAATAGTATACATTATTACTAGTAGTATACTACCTACTTAAAAGTGAACTACTAAAAGTAATTAACTCAATTAAATCTAATTCTCAAGGGTTAGATGGCATATCAATAAATATGATAAAATTGACGTTGCCTTATTCCTTACCAGCCATAACCCACATAGTTAACACATGCATTCTAAAAGGACACTTTCCTCATTTGTGGAAAACAGCAGTAATTAAACCCTTACCCAAAAAAGCTAGTGTTAATACTATAAAAGATTTACGCCCAATAGGCATGTTACCAATTTTATCCAAAGTTGTTGAAAAAATTGTAAATTCTCAACTAACAAGTTATTTTGAAATTAATAATATTTTACCCACTCAGCAATCTGGTTTTCGGAAACGACATAGCACTACCACTGCACTTTTACATATCGTAGATGAGATTCTAGCAGCTTCAAATGAAAATCTTCCAACAATTCTTGTTTTATTAGATTATAGTCGTGCATTCGATTGCCTTAATCATAAATTGCTGATTACAAAACTGAGTTACTATGGTTGTGATGAATTAGTATGCACTTGGTTTGAGAGCTACTTCCACAATCGGCAACAAATTGTAGAATACGTAAATAATAAAGGTAAGACTGAGATCTCGCCCGCTTGATGTAAGCAATGGAGTTGTACAAGGATCCATCTTAGGGCCACTACTTTACTCTATATATACGGCTGATCTGGTAAAATGTATAAAGTCTACTTTGCTGCACATGTACGCTAATGATACCCAAATTTTATTAAAATTTCATACCAAATCAACACTCGAATCGAAAAATTGTATAAATAATTTAAATCAAGATCTAGAGCTAATCAATAATTGGTCTAAAAATAATAATTTATCTTTGAACCCATTAAAATGCACATACATTGTTTTGGGAACTAAAACACAAATTAAGGCAGTCCATCTTAGAGCGCCTGTAGTTGCCATCGGTAATACTATAATTAAAGAATCATTTAAAGTTCGTAATTTAGGTTTAATACTTGATAATACGTTGCGTTTTAATGAACACATCGATCTAAAGATCGGCAAATCATACTCAGCGCTTAAAATGCTGTATAAATTTAGACCACATTTAAATCCTGCAATCAGACAAAAACTCGCTGATTCATTAGTTCTTTCACATCTTGACTATTGTGACATTGTATACGGCCCCTGTTTAAGCAAAGAATTAGAAAAAAAATTTCAAAGAGTGCAAAATCCTTGTGTCAGATTTTGTTACAACGTGCCCCCTCGCTCAAATATACACCCTTTTTAAATTCATATAATATTTTAAACATGAAAAACCGCCAAAAGTACAAATTCAGTTCTCTAATTTACAAGTTACACAAAAATGTCGGCCCTCGTTATTTAATTTCCAAGCTCGACTGGCAGAAGAATAGAAATGAAAATGTTACATATCGTTCATCGCGGATTATTAATCTTATCGTACCTAGACCAAAGCTCTATCATTTCAGGGGTAGTTTTCGTTTTGCAGCTTCAAAAAGTGGAATGACATTCCTACTCCTATAAGAATGTCAAAGTTTACAAGATTTAGATTGTTATGTAAAGACTGGCTTCTGAATGTTCAAAAACAACAACATAATTGGACTGCACTACCTTAGAGTTTGTTTAATGTATTGTCGCTTTCTGTGCTTACATTTTTATTACTATTATTACTTTTTGGTTTACAATTTTATATTTAATTTTTAATTTTTTAATTTATTTCTACTATTTCTTTTTAAACAATAACTCAATTATAGTAATTTTAATATATTATTCTGTACAACGACAGCTTATGTGTTCACCCAACACTACTGGATAACTTTTCACCATAATCAGATTGATAACAATCCATTGTATTTTTTTCTTGTGAATCCCTTTGTTTATTTTGTCTAGTTAAAATTTTTGTCTGCATGCTGTGGCAGCATTGGCACAAGGCTTGAACTGAAAAGCAGCTCTAAGCTGAGTTCATTTCCTTTTCAGTTGCATACATATACCTAATTATTTAAGTTATTTTTTGTTAATCTTAATTAATTTGTGTGCTTCTTGAATAAAGTTCTTATTATTATTATTATTATTATTATTATTATTATTACTTCCTACCGGTTCTGCTGCAGATTGGTTAAATCTATTTAATAGGTAAATCTATTTAATAGGAAATAAAAACATGTTATTATTTATAGTACTAAATATCACAAGCAATTAATTGCATAAGAAATGTCTCTTTGAAGATAAAATTGTGAAAGTTTGACTTCATTCCGTGAAATGAGTTCTTAAATTACTTTTATAACATCTTCAGGGAACAAACATTATTTTGCTTCAGATAATTATACTTTGGCTGCTTTCCTTAAACTTTATGAAATGAATTTATTTATCTTAATATTATTTAAGTTATATACTTATCCTGAAAGAGATTTTAAAACATATTAGCCATTTAGGTTTATTTACAATCTTTAATATTTATTCTAAATTCAATTATCTGAGCATAACTAGCACTAAACTGTAATATACAGTGACTTTTACTCAAAGTAGACTACATCGAGTGTTTATTTCTGTTTTAAATTTTGCAATTTTTTTTTTTTTTTTTAATATCACCTATTTTGTTTTTGATTGTCACCCCGCCAGGGTAGACACAAATATTTACTCGTGCCATCTTCTACCTTTAAGATATCATAATATTAGGCTCACCACTAACGTTGATAGCAAAACGTAATTCAGATTTTAATTTGTTTTAGTTGGTGACTCTGACTGCTAACACAATTTGGATCTGGTTACCACATGCACAGATTTGCTTTGTATCTGTGCTTGGCAAATCCCAATTACATATGTATTGATTATTCAGTATTTCGGGAGTTACCTTAACTACTACGTATGTTTAATTTGAAAGGAAAAAGGTGTACATATTTTACCAAACTATTGTAATGTAGTCTGAACTTAGCAAATACTTTGGCAACAAACAATACTCATTATAATAAAATTATGATAAAAATGTTTTTTTATAAACGATTAAATAACAGAAATATTATATTTTATTTATCCTCGTCGTCATCTGCAGGTGGCTGTATGTTGAAGCGGGAGGATGCTTGTGTCCGCATCTCCTGAGGCTCCTCCACTGCAGGAATTTGGTATGCCATCAGCGCTGCTCCGTAGTAGTCGAGACCCGTGTCCCAGAACACTATCTAATAATAATATAAACTATAGTAGCTTGTTCAAATCAGTAAATAAAATAACCGTCATTCTGTTACCACCTGTGATGTTTGACCGAATGGTAAGGAGTGAAAGAAGATAGTAAAATCTTTAATTTACATGCTCCAAAGCCCTATTTTATTAAACTATCGGAAAATGTAATCCTAAACTTATGTGGTGTTTTCTCCGTTCTATTCAAAATATTAAATTTGTTTACGAAGAATAGTTAATATGTGATAAATGAAGGTTAATATTCAAATTTCAAGTAGAAACTACAGTGTAGAAATAAGTAGAAACCACAGAGGGAATGTCAATTAATTACGTATAAGTTATATTATTCAATACACAATTAATCGCTCAACTCACCTCATCGTCAATAATGTATCTCACATAATACAGTTCGTTATATTTCTCGAAGCCGAGTTCTTCAGCGATCTGTTGGCCGCGCCCTGTACTGAAGATACCCGCGACTGCCGGCACATTGGCGCTTGCGCTTAGCGCGATTGCAGCTTTTAGCATTTCATTTGCAATACCTTATATAATTATACAGTTGTTTTTAAAAATACTGTATATGTATTATGGAAATATATTAAGGATTATCATTAATCTTAAAGACTCTCACGAGTGCACTTTGCCTATCTATACAATTATTACAATTTATTTGATGTTTCGGTTATTTATAATGAGTTTATTTAGGCTGGACATTTATTTAAAATAATTATTATTATTTAATGCTCAAAAACTGTACTTTATCAGAGTGTATACTTTTATATATATGTAATACTACCTGACGATAACCACTTCGCTGGCCGTTAAATATTTTGACTTGTTGATATCATCTTTTGTGACATCGTCCATGGTATTGAGAGTTTAATATTTTATTTATGTTTATTTTATTTGTCTTTACAAGTACCGATCCTTTTGCAATATTGGGGTACAACATGGCCTATTTTACTCGCAAATAATGTAGCTTTGGACACGGGAAATATTTTTTTAAATCGATGCAATATTTTTAAGATTTGTTAACACATGCATACGATATACCCTTTTCTCTTCATATTAATATAAATAAAACCACTTACCCCTATGTCAGTATCTAGTCTTCAAGGCCAGAATGTACACCTTAAAGTAACGCCTCACGTCTAGTTTATCGTACAAGTTAACTGCATTCTCAATTTCTTTATAAAAAGTCATCATAGTTGTGTATTGTGGGTTATATGTTATTTTAACTCTACTGAAAGTTCGAGAGAAAGCTCAGGAAATATGTTTATTATATAAACACGAATCACACAAATGAACATATATTACACATTGAGGCGAAACAATACCGTTACTCAAAGCCTACCTTTCATTATTCGTCTCGATATACCAACAACTTTCCCTAATACAGATCTACCCTACTCCGAATCACATTTGCC
This sequence comes from Melinaea marsaeus rileyi, assembly GCA_918358865.1. Lineage (NCBI taxonomy): Eukaryota > Metazoa > Arthropoda > Insecta > Lepidoptera > Nymphalidae > Melinaea > Melinaea marsaeus. Next base: position 9,632,895 of record OU911086.1, on the reverse strand, counting down.
TACGAATTGTGTAGATTAAGCCAAGAGAAAATTAAAATTAAAATTTATAACCAAATGATCATTATAATTTCATAAATATATATAATTATATAATTAGGCATACATTGCACTTATAAAATGTCAGACTCTAATTGCACAGTACCTAACAGTAGGACTAAAATCCAATGGTATAACACTCCACATCAGATGAACTTCACGAGAATGCTTTCTCACTAGACCGTGACCTGGTGTGACTGTTGACTGACTTAATCGTGGAGTCTTGTGAACATTTCTAATGTCTATTATAGGATAGTTAAATTTATGTTGTTAATTCGAATAAGAAAAGTACATCATTTTTAATATGAAAATATTATTTTATTTTAAAAACCAACCGGTAACGTCTTTAACTTGTACCATACACGAAGTCTATAACTGAATCGAAATTTCTTTTACCGATGCAATAAAAATTTAGGCTCAAAGCAGTGAGGGAATCCACCCTTATTGTTACGACCAACGATACAGGAAAATCAAGTTTCATCCTTTTATTCGAATCAATGTGATTGATACGCAAATAGATTTAGAATAGTTTGAAACTTACGAGTATATGAATACAAATATATTATGATGAATGAATATTATGACTTATTATTTTATGACTATACTATTATTACTAAAATTTACATTTACATGTCGTTCCGTATTTGTTTCTTTAAATAATTAACAGATATCATTTAATACATCTATATATATAAATAAAATTGAAGTGAACAGCTTTTCACTGAATGCGTATGAATTTGTATACAGTAGTTACATAAAATATAACAATTATTAAAACTGTAGTCTATCTATCTGTCTGTTTATACCAGCTAATCTGTGAAATGACTGAACCGATTTTGACTGGACTTTCATAGACTTTCATAGCCTAAATAGCTGATGTTATAACTTAGACTACTTTTATTTTAAAAAACATTGCGCGCGAATACAGGCTTGTGCACAGCTTATATAATAATATGGAATACTAACTTTTCTCTTGTATTCTCATAATTAAAACACCGACAAGTTTGTCAGTGTCTTCTTTGACCGCCGCTATCGAAATCTTGTCATTCATCCATATCCTTACATTGTGGACGAACTCGTCTACTCCTTCCTTCTCTTCAGATATCTTTACTGATTTGTATGTTAACTGAAATACAAGTATATTAAGCGCAAGTGAACGGTCCGTCTGGTGATACGGTACAGTCATAAATTATACAAGAAAATTCATTATGTCAAGGAAGAAAGGATATTGATATTGGATTCTACAACATACTGACAGCGGATAAAGGTTCCTCCTCTAACACGTACGAAAAATAGCTGTTTTAATAGCTGTCTCGTGTAGTACTCGGTACCTGTAGTGGTACCCGATAAACTTAATACGAGAAAACGATATAAACTATAATAAAATGTTTATAACACCTGAATATTTTATACATAAACTATAACAACTGTGAAATCTAAAATAATATTTAGCTGTAAACTTTTTGATTGGATCGACTTTTGATTAGATTAGTTGTATAATAATTTCGATTTATATATTCCTCGCGTAAGATAATTCTGATTATAATCTCCTTAATAACACCAAAATACAAGCATCGAACTAAAGAACACAACACTATTAAATGAGATAACCAACTCAAACTTGTTTATAGTTATCCAGGGATCAGTTTTAAAAAACTACTTCAATGCGGTATTATAAAATGGATATAAAACTCGAGTAATAACACTTTAAGAATATGAGATGTTAAGAATCTTGAGTGATACGGTTTTTCATTGTCCATAAAATCCGTATAAACTGTTAAATATAATACTTGTCTTGATGTTGTTGATTATATATTTGATTTGAATGCATCTTCATATTACAATGTATTGGTAACTAGTAGTCGATTTTTCAAATAAAATTATAATTTGCCTTCTTGTTAAGACCTTCTTATAGCCGCTCACAATGGATTCATTTTAATCTATTTGTCACTTTGCAATGTTACAGACATAATCATTGACTGACTGACTGATTGATTGACTGAGGTAAGTTTCTGCGCGTCTTATTCACATCTAATACATATCGTCCACTTATTGAGAAGATCTTTATACTCGTATCCTGAATTGTAATGCTATAACAATATAATCTGTAGATTATCAGTTACTGAACTGTTGTATTACTGAACAAGTGTAAAGATGAAATAAAAAATCTTGGCAAAACTCCATCAAGTAACGAAACTAGGCCAACTGTTCAGGAAACATTTAAAAGTTTGTATATTAGGCTGCCATTACACGTTCAATGCAATTATTGAACGTTCAAAACAAGTTCATCGAATTGATGGTTATTATACTTATTGCCAATGACTTATTTCCAATGGCTGATGATTTTTTTGTGGCCAAATTTCTAAACATTGCTTTAATATCGTATTAATGTGATCAGAAAATACCAATTTTCGAATATTTAATTAACACAATGAGTTACGAAGCATCAGTTATGAATTTCAATCATATTGGTAAATTAATTTATAACAACATTACAATGTCATATTGTTATTGTACCAAGGAAATCTTTTTCCAATCCTGCTCAAAGATTAACTAGTTATTTAATTTTATTATATTTCTATGGTGCTCAATAATAGGTTACATTATACATATAGCCAATGGTATCACTAACAGCAGAAAAGAGTTTGTGTATCCATTTCTGTATATAACCAATCATAGATTTACAATTGTACAACAACAAGTTTGTACAATTTTAAAATACATAAATACAAAATAAAAAAAATCCGTGCCCGCAGGGGGACACGCGTGGGTAGACCTCGTGTGTAACTCATTTAAAATATAACTCACTACCTAAGAATAATACATGATGCCGTTGTTTACATCGAAAATTTTCAAGCAAAAAGCGGTTTTAATTTTTTTTCTCGGAAAAGGTATCTTTTTTGGATATACTTTTCGTACTTAAATTTAGAGTAAAAAATAACCTTTCTATTAAAAATATTTGCGAGGAGAGAATGTTTACCAGAAAAAAGTTGCCGTGGTTTTACCTACCTAAAATTTACAAGCTAAAAGTGGTTTTAATTTTTTTTCTCGGAAACGGTACCTTTTACGGAAAAACTTTTGGTACCTAAATTTAGAGTAAAAAATAATCTTTCTATTAAAAATACTTGTGATGCAAGAATGTTTACCAGAAAAAAGTTATGATTTTTTTTCCAAAAATTTTCGGTTTTTTTACCCCCACCCCTAAGTTATTGAAGTTAGGTTTTCGGTTTATCTACATTAGTTATAGGTATTTATCAAAGACATCATATAATATGAACGCGATTGATCTCCTTGGTATAGGGACAAAGTTATGGTCGAAAAACTGAAATCAGAAAAAGTGAGGCCCTAGCGCCCCCTGTGACCGGATTTCTCTGGTTAACGAACTTGACCTTCATTTTCGGATGGTTGATTTTTGTGCAAAGTTTGAAAGCGATCCGAGCGAAACTGCGGCCGCTATCGTGCTGACAAAAGTCGAATCTGGACGCACGCACGCATATATATATATATATATATATATATAAACTTTTTGACCAATGGTCATTTCGGACTCAGGCGGTCATAAGAAGACCTCCTGTGAAGAAATTTTTCCAAAATTCGAAAGTAGGGGACAAATGAATGGGCAGACCGAATTCTTCGAGGTCTACCCAATATATTTATATTCTAATATATATCCTATCCTAAAGTCACTTTATCTCATAGAGTCCTCAGTCCTTTGTACAATGGAAATCCTTTCATCCAACAAAAGAATAAACGACAAAGCCAACGTGAATTGGGAACGCATTTTTATGTGATTCCCTGAAATTAATTTAATTAATTTGGAGAGTATTTAAAAGCTATATTCAGTTTTAGAATTTATTAAAATCGTGGAGATATCACGAATCAAAAGTTTATTATTAAATAAAGATTATTATAACGTTCAAGAGTTTTTAGTGGATCGAAATATGTGGAACTTAAGTTGTTGAATCATTTGCAGGAGTTATATTATAATGTACATCACCTATTGTTATATTTCTTTTGAAAAGAGCAACTGTTGAGTTTCTGGCCGGCTCTTCTCAACAGAGCAGCATTCCGAGTCGGTGGTAGCTTACTTACGGACTGACTACACTGACCTTTTTTTGTATTGTAGTAATTGTCGATTTAAAACTGCGTGTAAATGCCTACTTCAATAAAGATATTTTGAATTTGAATTTGAATGCTCCGAGTGCTAAATTAATTAATATTATATTATCAATAGCATTTATTGTAATGAATTTAGATAAAAATACAAAATTTCTTTGAGTCTTTAATTTTTCAATTACTTAATGACCAAATGGAAATCCATTATTCTTGAGTCAGAACACAGTACCCTCTCTTACCGCCCTTAAAATTCAACTCTATCAAATACTTCGGAAAGATAATAACATTTTCTGAAGAGCGGTTATTAGATAAATTGAGATTATACAATAAAAGAGCAATTTATTAGATCTTCAAACACTTATTAGAGCATTGTAATGAATATTATTTGCAGATAAATTTATTTTAAAAGCTTTTTTAAAGAAAGTAAAAAAACGTTTCTATAAAATCTGAAAGAATTTCTATAATTTTTTCTGGGGTTTGTGGAAATTAATAAACAATATAAAATCTTTTTTTCAAGCAGGAGTGGTATCTAAAGGTATTTTCGTTTAACAAGGAATATTCAGGATAGAAATCTCTATTTTACATGTATATCTGTCATATATGTATATCATGTACCTGCTCATGTGAGTTCATGTCTATTTACAAACTATATCTATAGTGTGCCTCACCTCTTCGGGCAAATAATGTTTTTTCAACAACCTGATCGCATCTTCATACCTCCTGTCCTGCAGATCCTCGAACTTGATACCGCAGGGGACTCGACCCCAGATTGAGGGTGCCTTAATACGTTCTTCCAGCATCTTCATTTTTTCCACCTCTGCTTCAGCACTTTCCGCCATTTTGCATTTAGTTTATGCAACTGGATGATGTAAATTAAATAATTTTGAAGTATTTATTCAAGTGAAGCATCAAGTGTATAAACAGCATCACTATAAGGATAATTATAAAATCAATAAAACCTGATTGGACTCAGGTTAAATCAATAACTTCTCAGAGCCGATAACAATCTATAATTAGATATCTTATAATAAAGCAATTGAAATTCTAATAACACAATGTTATTATTAATTTAATATTCTCCAAACGATTTCCTAAACAGCGTAATATAAACAATTAGTAAACTTGGTACCAAGTTATACCTTTGATCTTTAATCCTTTATCATCTCATCTTCAAACTATAATCTTCTTGAACTAAATTAACTTGAAGCGTACCTCTTGAAACATTAATACTTTGGTACAAAAACGAAATTACTAAAAAAAAAATTATGATTAATTTATTAATAAAAATATAATTGTTTTGAGTTCATAAATATGATATAATAAATTATAAACGAAATGTTATTAACAATACAGCATATAAAATATCGTTTGTTTTATTAAAGTGATTTTATACGAAAATTTTCATAATATTTCAAAATAAATTAAATACTGGCTTTTAAATATAAATTAATAGAATTACCGTTATATATAAATTATTGCTTATATAAATAAGTTTGTAAAACTTTCCTAAACTAGTGTTTGGGAAAGGATCACTTCAATCCTATCAGATATACAAATAGATCCCGGTCCTTTATTGAATCAAACGTACCTGAAGGAGAGCTCTTAAGATAAGGGCAAATTAGTTGTCCTGTTTGATTTGAATCCACGTTGGTTTGATATCTCTGGTTGAAGTTTAAATGATGGCTGATAAGTGAGAAGTGATGTCACATAACCTTTCCCAGATGAAGGTCGGAGATAAAGTTTCTTAAGTACTATTTCACTAATCAAATTTGTATTATATATTGTAATAAGATCACAAAAAACAGACAACGTTACTAAATATACGAGTATAATACGAGACACAACATTGAGTAAACGTAAAAATGTACTGACAATTTTTCGACTGAATAGCGACTGGTACGACCAGTATTGGAGTCTTCCGATAAAAGTTATAGAAGCTCCTTTAACTTTCTCGCTATTCGATTATATAATGTTTAATTTATTTGAGTATTATATTGTGGTAATATTTTAGGTAGATTCCATAGATGAATCTACCTATTGCAATCGATGCGATGACGGGACCCAGACCCCAGAGTAGGGGCGCTACGCCGTTTATGAACTGGAAGTTGAGAATCCGTCGAAAAAAAAAAATATATATCCCTCTATATATATATGTATATATGATCCATCAGTCCAAAATCATCGTAGGCGAAATCTGACTTCACAGGTCGATAGGATAAATTAGTAGAACAAACGTAGCATTTCGTTTTTTCGGGACACGCTACAGGTCGCAAATATTGACGGAAGATTTTCAAACTCGGTATACACATTCTTAAGGATAAAATGAAGGTTAAGTTCTTGAACGGGTGAAATCGGTCGGGGGGTTGGGGGACTGGAGAGGTTAAAAGTTAAAAACCGAAAAAAGTCACAGAAGAAGGCAAAATTTTAATGTCGGAAAAGTCTTAAAAAAATAACAAATTCAAAGAGGAAACTTTTTTGTCCGAAAAGTTTTTTGATGCGACCCTCCGTTTAGGAGATAGGTGTGGGGGGTGGTTCCAGGCTCACCCAACATATGCAGAGAGTCCCGTCATAAGATTCGTAATGACCAGTAGAATACTGCTAGATAGTTTTTCTTTGTCGATCCGACCGACGGGAATCTACCTAACACGATCGACCCTGTCTAACGAGGTATTTTTAATTAATATTTAGTTTTGTATATGTAATGGTCTTAACAAACTAATAATCAATTTTATGTAGATGTTATTGCAACCAAAACAACTGCAACATACATATTACAACGTATTACACAGTATTATACACAGACTATTACACAGACTATTTGAAAATAAAAGCATAATGATACTGAAGGGCAGTACTAGAGTAGTTATGGTAGTGAGGTGAAGGGAAAGGAGATGTAGGTTCTACAAAATACATACTTTAATAGTTACTAAAAATATATATTTGGATATGCACAATATATTTTTATAATTCTTCATAAAATTGTGCAATACTTTCTTTACTCCTTCAGTATAAGCAAAAAAATAAAAAATAAATCAATACATTGTGTTTATAGCGTAACTGGAAAGTTTCTTTGAACGAAGCCACACGGAAAAATCAAGAGAGACTGCTATTCCTTTGACGGGTTCCGTAGTATCAATATTGATACAAATTCATTTAGTTATATCAATATTATGTAGTTTAGTTTAATTACTTATTTATTTACTTTACATAAAACTTTATTACAGATTATATTAGAGAGAAAGTCATTGAGTTATTTTTCTTTAAATTTCTTTTTATTTTACTATGTTATATATGTATTTTTTGTACATTTGTGTTTTTATTAAAGTGTAAGATACCCAAATTACGGTCAATCACTACAGTCGATATGTTCAAGATAATTCATTGCTTTCGTGTTTACGAGTATATAACAATATTCTGGAACTACAAAAAAGACACTAGATTAGAGAAATTTTGAGAGTAGATGTCTCATTGGAGGCACACTCAGCCACAGACATATCTCACAACAGATTTGCTCATAGTTTGAATGGACTGATTGTAGATATAGCTATAATAGAAAAAAATAAATAAATAAATAACAATATAATATCACTTTACCGAAGATAGACTCAGTGTTCAGAGGTTAATTTACCCTTTATTTTACATTGCTATACTAGCTGTGCCCATGACAGCGTTCGCGCGGTATATGTTTTTTTTAATAAAAGTAGCCAGAAAACATCAGCTATCCGCTAATGAACCTCTGTTAAAATCGTTACAGCTGATAATTTGGAATTACCAAGAGACTTTAATTTCATTTATGTGTATAAAATCATTACTGATGTATGTTAGAAATAATACAACTTCTAGACAAATGTAAGTCATATTTACACAATTCATCTGTTTTAAAGATATAGTAAGGTAATATTCTAAGTCAAAGCAACAAACACTGAAATGAAGGTCTTATTGAAAGAAACAAAGCAATAAACGTCTTTATTATCCTCCGAGTCAGACTGATTTGTGACTAAATTATGATAAAGTACTGACACAAATTATGTTATAGTAAATGATATAATTACAATTTAAACTATATTTTTAACATTCTACTTATATAGATATGTGATGTAAGGAAATGAAAAAACCTTGATTTAATAAAATATTTTTACTGTCAAGATTACGACTTTCGTATCTTTTCTGTTGTTGGTTGAAAATATGTTCTTGGATAAATCAGCACCTGATATATTTTTCTTTACATTCCCTATAACGGAAAAAGAGTAAAAGTTTATTAAAACTACATTGTTTCAAACAAATATCCATATTATATGTATTAAAAATTTAAAAACATAATATTTCATAAATTAAAGGCCTCCTTCACATAAACGAGAAATTAATTCAAAACATTGACACAAAGAAATGGACTGGGTATTAAACAAAATTAAATCTTCATTTTGCACGTATTCCATTAAATTCTAAAATATTTAAAATAATTTCTTGAATATTATATATCATTGTAATAATATATACAATTAAATTTATTATTTAAAGTTCATCCATTATTTTGTAAATCCAAGTTTGAAACCGAAGCTCGTCCGCTACCTAATTAATATTATTGGAACAGATTATTTCTTATTAAGCTTGTCTATCCTTTTCTATTCTATGAGCCTCTTCTTCTTTTCTTTTCTCGGCCGTCAAAGAGATTTTTGGTAGTTTAACATCAAATTGAGTATTTACTCAGTAAACTGTAATTTGTCTTTCGACCTTAACTCGTTTCTGGAATGTTCGTAATTTCCTTTCAAACCCTTTAGAGTAAATAAGGTCCTTAATCTCGCTTAATTTATTTCAGAAACGAACCATTCCATATTAATATATTAATTATACCATAGAACCTTGGATGTTGTGACTTGAATTTTATTAAACAAAAGAATGTTAATATTATTAATTAAACTCTTATCATTTCTCAGTTGATAATAATGTCTAACCTAATTCTATTAAAATGTTACAACAACAACACAACAAGATTTTAAAATATAAGGAACATCTAAATATTAATATAAACATTTCTCTTCCGACAATATTAATGAGATTGTGATACTATCGCGATATTTGTTGGAAGTTATATTAAATAAGGTCTTTTTCTTGGAGGAACCTAAATGACTCCATTAAAAAGTCTCTGAGAGGAAAAGGTGTGATTGAGTCGTGACCCAGTTTAGATACAGTTCATATCGACGAAAGTTAGGTTTAAATTTATTAAGAAAAATATAGTATAACTTGAACCCTAACAAGTTACAACTTGAAATATCTAGTACAATAAATATTTTATTGGCGAAGAATGGTGTTCTAATTTGTTTTTGAATGTATCTGATTAATAAAATTTTCCACTTAAATGTGTTCTAATTACTTTATCTAATTTCTAAGGAGCGGGTTATCGTCTCCTTAACAATATTATTGTATTTTAGAAGTGGATATAAATCCGAATTCAATAATGTTATATTTGTATATATTTAAACCTAAAATAATACTTTAAAATATAAAAGAAACAAAATAAATAGGACTAAAGAGATGTAACGTTTTTATATAACGGTTTTAATTTTATTTAATACTTTAACTTAGTTTCTGGTTATTTAACTTACTAAAGTAAATAAAATACGTGCAATAATGGCCACTATTAATGTTGGGATTGGAAATTATAGCAAAATAAATACTATTGCGCGCAATTTAACACTAAACCTACCAAGTACCGGTCAAATTGACCGTTCTTAAACTTTTGTAAAAGTTACACATTTTTAAACGTTATAATATCGTTATCAAGCTACATGACAATTCTAAGAATATGCATATAATATTTTCTACACTCTTTACTTTCTTTTCTTATTTCCATTATTACCTGCGTTATATAATAAAATAACTTTCAATTACCGGTCAATTTGACGGCGTGCGGTAGGAACAGGCATACAAGAATTGTCGGTAGGTTTAGTGTTAAATTCCAATGTGGGTTTAGTGATGACGAGACCCGCTTGATGTCTTTGCTACCACGCCACGCTTCCTGAGTCATAACCACATTGGATATCTGTACATATTTACATATCTGTTTCAACATTTTGTTTGTTTGTTAATTATACGTGTGTTGTTGTGTTTTTACAACTGAGAACTGATAAGAGAATTAAATTAGTTAGTTAAAAGTTTAATTAATAATATTTATTTAATTTGCTTCATTTATTTTCTTAAATTCAAGTCACAACATCCAAGGTTTCTATTGTATAATTAATATAAAAATATGGAATGGTTCGTTGCTGAAGTAAATTGAGCGAGATTAAGGACTTTGTTTATACAGGTTTACATAAAGTTTTGAAGATAAATGACGGACTTTTCAGAAACGAGTTAAAGTCGAAAGACAAATTACAGTTTACAGAGTAAATACTCAATTTGATTTTAGACTACCAAAAAGCTTTTTGACTGCCGAGACAGAGAAAGAAGAAGAGGCATATAGAATAGAAAAGGATAGACATGCTTAATAAGAAAGAATCTATTCCAATAATATTAAGTAGGTAATGGACGGGCTTCGGTTTCTAACTAACATATTTTTACTATATTTTTTTTATTTGAATGGTATATAATAGTTCTCTTTCAAGAAATTATTTTAACTATTGTATAATTTAATGGAATACCTACAAGATTAAAACTTAATTTAATGTAATGCCCAATTCATGGTTTTTGTCTTGAATTGATTTCTCATTTTTGCGCAAAAGTCTTTTAATTATGAAAGTTAAATTATGTTTCTTCATTGCTTACTCGCTACTTGTGACTTTGATATTTAATACATAATCATTGGATGATTGTTTAAAAAAAAATTACTTTTTTTGTACTGTGATAGTAAATGTAAAGAAAAATCTATCAAAGACGGATCCGAAGGTCTTAAGGTTGGACATTAACACTTTTATACATATATAATAATACAAGTTGCAAGGGTTTTTCATTATTTTTATCACATATCTATACCATTCTATATGGTTGCTACGTAACTATACTTTTAGTCTATGTTAAGAGACATTTGAAAATACAATTCAAATTGTAATTATATCATTTTCTATAACGGAATTTGTGTCAGTACTTTGTCATCGTTTAGTCACAAATCAGTCTGACTCGGAGGATGATAAAGACGTTTATTGCTTTGTTTCTTTCAATAAGACCTCCATTACAGTGTTTATTGCTTTGACGCAATGTATTAACATTGTTTGTTTAGGAAAACATTTTATTGCACTGTAAATGGGATGAGAGAATTTTATATTGACACTTAAATCAATTTTAAGACAGTTACTGATTAGTTTTTGGATTTTTTTTTTTTTTAATATCCAAGGCCCTTTTTATTAAATTCCTAGCTTTGGACGACTCGATGGTTATTAATTATTGGTTCCAATACGTTATTCGGACCTGTAAGCTATTTTATTGTAAAGATTCATCGAAATTTATTCAGTAGGTTTTTCATGTAAGAATAACAAACATATTTATTCACAAGCTTTCGAATTTATATTATTAGTTCGATAAAATTGTGGTTATTTAATATAATTTTAATTACACATTAGAATAAACATTTAATAGATTGTAATTAAGCTTACCTTAATAACGTTGTATAGAACAGGTCATAATTTGCATCAGTCTTTAAATAACTCTTAAAATTTAGTATAATAATTATAAGAAAAAGTAATATCTAAATTCAAAAAATTCTAACAAATAGATAACCTGAACCTAATATTCTTGATTATAATACTTACTTTCAGCAATAAGTCTATTATATTAAGTGCAATGAATTGTATAAATAAATAATAACATAATAGTAGGAAAAGTTGTATTTAGAACTAAATTAAACTTGTTATATTCTAATTAGACAATCCTTGCTCTAATTAACAACGTGATTAACTCACATTGAATGTTTCCTCATCTCTTTACATCCGAGTGATCATCAAAATATTTTATTTACCATTTATAGCTTAATCGTACGTACCTAATCACGTATTATCAATACTTATTATGCTTTTAAGTGACATTTTAGGAATGGGTAATTTCTCAGTTCAAAATTAAGATGAATGATCCCATCTTTGTTTTTAACGTCTTCAGGAAATTGAGATTTTGCGATTCGTTTATTTAACTACTTTACTCATTTCCCGGGTAAGTCATTCGTGTGAAAAGAAAATCAAAGAAATGTGCAAACCGAGATCTGAATCCAGGACCTCAAATTCTAGACACTCCAACGAGAAGCCTTGTTAAAATAATTAGAAGAAAATTTCTCTAATTTATTTGTTGGTTGGGTTATTTATCTTAATACTTATAAATAGAGATATAACACCTGAGATTATGTAGCAGATTTTTTGCAATAGGGGTATGATCATATCTGTTTGCTCACAATGAATTATTTGAATGAAGCTGATTCGCTGAATAACCGTATGCCACATAAAGTTTACTCACTAATAAAATGAGTTAAATTTTTCTCGGCAGACAATTGAAACCATCTTGATCAGAACCAGTGTCTTTAACTCGAAAATCCAGTAACCCTTTGTAGTGTAACATGAGAAAGAATTGTATTTTAAAGTACAATAAAATTGCTTGAGGCAAGAGCTTTTTAAGCGCTTATAATTTCAGAATACAATTTTTCGGCTTTTTTAAAATTCTATTAAGTGATAAAATCTATATAGTAACAACATTTATTATTATATACTACGATGTATAATTGAAATTCAAAATATCTATATTCAAATAGGCATTTACATGTATCTTTGAATCTTCAAGTAACACATTATAAAAAGGTCAGTGTAGTGATTCTAATTAATCTAAACAGTATATCAAACTTTTGAACTTAACTTCTAAGTAAGAAAGAAAATATTAGCTGCATCATGCAATATGAGTGAAAACCTTAACAGCTCTGTAATTTCAGAATGTTCAAATCTGAAATGAAATTAAAAATAGCTCAGACAGTTTGTGCTAATTAGTAACGTGAGTGAGCTGTACTTGTCACCGCATCTCTGCACATCGTTGTGTGAACGCGGGTCTAGTGAGGGTCTAAGAGCATAGATATAGCCTCATAAAGATAACTGTTTTACTAAACTTAATTCTTTTTCGCTATTTGTTTAATAAATTTATTTATTCTTTAGTTAAATATGAAATACTATATATTATTACAATTTTAATATGTCTTGGACTTCGAATGATTTTAAATATAATATCCTCTGTAATAGTTTCTTATATCGACAATCACTCGCACATTACATTTTCTTGTTTGTTTTTATATTAAATTATTGTTTTCAATCAAAATACTATATTGCACCAAAACCTTCATGCCATAATGAATTGCGAAACTGAAATAAAATGTGCAGCTTAAAACTGTTCATTCTTTTATGAAGTGTAGCTTTAAATGTACAATAAATAAAATCTATGTAAACTAGGACAAAAATACACTACTACTAAACTAGATTTACTACAATATAGATTATTAACAAAAGATAATCAAAAAGAAATATTTGAGCCGTAAAAAGGATAATATACATTTTGACATACATTATTTCAAAGACTGAATGCGAATGTGGGTGTGGAATTGCGTGTGTAAATGACTGTTAGAGTGTATCTGATATTATATTATTCAACTCTAGTCGGAATTATATGTGTTTGCAAGACTGATATATATATAATCAATTAGTGATAATCTTGTTGTAAAGCCAAAAAGCGTCGAAACCACATTTTCGCACTATGGGTAAGTACTTACCAGTGATAAAGTGCAGTTAACAGTGACGTCATAGTCCGTTTCGATAATTACCGCTTCGAATGCACTTGTTGGCTTAATTTTCGAATGTCATTAAGATTGCTGTAGTACTGCGTTGTCCCAGCTAAAAAAGTCGCCTGATAATGAGTTGCCTAAAACTCGCTTGCAGCGTGTTGTTGATAATAAAAATACCACTTTACTCGGTACTAAAATATCGAACTTAGAGTGGGACTAACACATTGTAGACCCGCTAAGGTCGTTGTACCGAGCAACTATTACGGTAGACGTTTTGTGGTAAAACAAAGAAATAATTGTTAATTGAGTTCTTTGTCATAATAGCAAGAATAATGTATCTTTAACTTTATGATTTTGTCTCAACATGGAATTAAAGAAAGCTAATTCACCTCCATAATCCAAGGTTTGCTTTTAGCTTATATTTTTTTGGCAACTTATTTTGAGTCTCGTTCTATTTTATGTAGACAGCGTTTTCTTTTAAACTGTCGCTTAGGAATCAGTTGTAGTGTAATTCTCGTAACGCCAGAGAGTGTTGCTTCCTACTATACGTAAGTAATTGACACCTGATACAATGCAGTTAACAGTCCTCGTAACGTTATAGTCCGTTTCGATAATTTATGCTTCGAAACCATTCGTCGGTTTAATTTTCGTTTGTCATTTGGATTGTTGTAGTACAGTATTCTCTCTGTGGATAAATATCCCGTTAATGAGTTTCTTGAATTTACTTGAAGCATGTTGTTGAGACATAAAAATATTACTTTACTCGCTACTAAAACATCGTGAACTTCGTTCTTCGTGAAAACTAATTGATTTAGTGTCTTATAAGAATTGTTATATATCTGTATATTATAAATAGAAAAGGTTTGATTTTACGAATATTGGGTAATCGCAAATCGTACTGGACCGAATTTATAACGTTTTTTCATTCGTCAAAAGTTAAATTATCAGTTCTATAGGCTTTTTTTATCATATCTACTGTATATTAATACCGTTAAAATAAGAATCTTGTTCATGGTTTGCGGTCCTTATGAGGGCCTCTTTTGTAGCAGTCTTCTTTGTGGACGGAGTTATGTGCAACATCTAGTAGTCAATATTTTAAAATGGATATAACATTTGAGATTTACAACGAGATAATCTTTGTACTAAAACAATACCTAAATGCAGTTATCTAAAGGTCATTTATCATTTGGAAAAGAGAGAGAGAAGAAATTAAACGAAAAAACTTGAATTAGCTCACTTTATAAAAGAAGTAATAATATATATATACCAGAACACACTCTCACACTGCTATAGTGTTTGTATATTGTCCCAATTTATATGAAATATAACATGTAAAAATTGTTAAAATAATTCCATTGCAGGAAAGAGTTCCTTATAAAATAAAATTAATTAACAACAAAAGAATATATCTTTTCTATTTAACTACATAACCAAGTTTCATTGTAAAAGTTACTTGCTGTATTCTAAAAAAAAGTGAACGATTTAAATAATTATGAATTTATTTAGTGAAGTAATAAAAAGTCTTTTAGAAAGCTTTATCGTACGTTTAAAATTATTGAAACGTTATTCTAAGTTGAGAAGAGTGAGAAAAAAATGTTTCTTAACATTATGTTTGTTTTTATAACACTTGTTGCTACCAATATAAAAAAGCACTCTCTTTTCTCAGATGCATATTATGTGATAATAGTCTTGATTATAACATACGGAAAAAAGGATAGAGAGATGTTCAGTCAATTTGACAGACAGGAAGCCGCTTCAGATATGAAAAGTAAAAATAAAATTGAAATGTTAATACTACTATCAAATTAATGTTACAAATAATAAAAACGTAATAACTGTAATGGGAAGATAAAGTTAAAATACACCAACTTTACTATAAAATTTATTGCCAAGTCATCACGTTTTCAGCTTAACGGAGATCGATAATTAATGAAAACAGAGATCTTGTTTTTGTTTTTACTGGGTATTATCATAAATAATATTGGATATATTATTTTATATCTCAAAATAACCGTTCCTTGTGTCACGATTAATTGATAATAATAAAAATAACTTGCAACTTAAAACTATATATCTGATGTAAATATTGAAAATATATCTTCTATGCAGTAACTACGCGTTTGTTCTCTAATGCTGTTATAAGCGGATATCACTTATCAGTTTTTTTTGCTATCATTCGTCACGTAAAATAAGGAGACAGAATTAAAACTAACGAATTTTAAATCACTCTACTAATGGATATTATTTCTTAATATAAATTAGGGGCGCCAAAAGACCCTCAATTTCAACTGCGCTCACGAAATCTCGGGTGCCGTTTGCATATTGAGCGAAGCGAGCCCAGTGTAATAACTCATCGTTTCCCATTGACTTCAATGGGATATCAGTTTTTTGACATGACATTTTTCAACATTTTTTATTTGACATTTTTCAACATTTTTTTTTAAACCGTCTCTTAATTTGTGTCTTTTTGTTTGCAAAATTTCATAATTTCCCGGTCAAGTAGTTTGCGAGCCTATTCGTGATAAAGAATGTGAAAAAGTCTCCAGTAGAGCGCTCCGCTCGCTTCGCTCAATAAAGTTTTTTCACCACCGATGCTACAAAAAATGTAGTACATTTCGTGAATATATATTTATTTCTTATCAGATCGACAAGTGACTAGCAAAACCCGAGGTATGTTTGACATGGCGGCAAATTGGTTCTGAACTATAGAGACTTATAATATTTTTTCCTTCAAGCATTTTGAAATTTAATTTAGGCATTATTATAGTACTTACTCATTTTGTAAGAATGGTTAAGTTTCAATAATCATTTGATATATTGACGATAATATACAATAATCATGGAAAAGTCGTTCCACTATGGGTTGGGTTACATATGATAGAATTAATTCTTAGATATTCAACCTAGAATAGTCAATTTAAGGACTACCATTGTTACTGCTACATTTGATCGTCAAATTATATATACGAATAGAAAAGAAGATAGTTAGGAGTACTTCTTTAAGATTCTGCACTAAAAAAATAAATAATATATAAAATATATATTTAAACTGCTTCCGACAAATTGTGTATGTAAATTTCATACATATGGCGTATCAGATATTTGAATTTATACAGAAATATGTGAAATAGATTATGACCAAATAAATGTAGATGTATCATAAGAGGATGTTATGTTATCCGTGTATATAAAAATATTACCTTTGCAATTCCGGAGCAATACTAGTCCACTATTTCTTTTACTTGTTGATCCATATACAATGACCTGAAACAATTCCTTTTTAAAGTTCATGATACATTACCTTCACAAATTGCATATACATACATACATTATTGTTAATGTATATACAATATTTTAGACAAAAGATATAATATCCTTTTATGTCCTTTTAATATTTCCGTTGTAAAAATATTATTAACGTGCTGGGATTGGGCTTGAACTTGAGCAGGTGTTTGAAATGGCCTTACCTCAATTTCGATAGATATTATTATAATGAGGTTTTTATGAATTCAGAAATCAAATATATCTTGACTTACTGGAGCACTGTTGAGAATAGTAACCTACGCATTTCAAAATACGTATTAAGAATAATGTTGAATATTATTTAAAAGATTTATTCATAATATACTATATATAGTTTTAGGAATGTGATGCTTTGTTGCACATTATCAATAAAATTTGAGGTCTCCCCTTATGAAAGCGTCCGAGTAAACCAACCGATATCTATGTAGGATTATCCTATCGATTTGAAATTGGGTTGACTTGATTTAGAAACTTGCAATTAAGTTAACTTTTAATAGTATTTGTGTTAATTATATTTCATTTATTGAATTTTATTGATATTAGAATATATTTATTTATTGAAAGTTAGATAAAATTACTTAATATACCTACTGAAAATAAAACTGGGCAGATTATTAAAAGTTTAAGAACAAAAATCTCAGATTGAATAGTCTAAAAGCCGATTTATCTGAACCTTAGGAATCAGTATCCAGATTTGTCTCAACTGATCATAATATTCGACAACTTTATTTTCGTCTGTTACTCAAGTGAATTTAAATTTTAGTTTTGCGTTATTTGATAAGATTATTATTTTTACAGAGTATTGAAACTGTGAAATTCATTTAAAACATTATACCCTAACTGGACAAAACTTTCTTTGTAATCATTCAATTTCGGTTACAAACTTTTTTACGCGTTTGTTAAACCATAAAACTGTATTGCTTTCCACAATTACTACAGTTTACGAGTAAATTGAACGTAACCCTCTGAGTTAACGATTTCCTATAAACTGTTGATCGCCACACATACTGTAAAGTAGATTCAATATATTTTACTCTACAGGTTCGGTAGTTTGCGAATACACGACGGTTCATGAAATCTCGTTTCATTGAAATTCACCGGTGCTGTGAAATAAAACTTTACCAGATTTCGATTTACATTATTATTGTCATTACTCACATTAACAAAATATTTTTTTTCTAAAATAATTATTGTGATTTGAAATCTTGTTTCTTTGGCTGGAGGATATTGCTTCTGCCTTAAAATCTAGTTCAAACTAATATTGTTTGGAATAACTTCCAAACTTGTCCAACTTACATTGCTCAATGGAAACCGTTTGTTTAACCAAATTATTGACTGTGTTGGTAAAAAATACACCCGTCCCTTAATAAATGATGAATTTCATTTTCATGGCAATTTTTTTATAAGGTAATGTAAACCACACTATTTTATTTACATTTAATTTATTTAAAATATCCAAACAATGTTTAAATTATAAATGGTTTCTTTTTCCTACAAAAATGATTAAAGTTTGTAAATTATTAAATTGTTTACTTTATTTATCAAATCCCTTAGTAATATTTATCAGATATATGTAAGCTTTGTATATTGTATGTTGTGTACATGGACTAATGTACAAGTATCTGAACGCTGCCTAATATCTATGATATGGCAATGACAATGGAGATTTTAATCCTACTCGTTAAGTAATATAATTGTTATTTCTCATTGCCTGGACAATCTTGGAAGTAAAAACTTTTAATTGTCGATTTTTCTATTTTAGGTTAGTAGATAACATTTGTTCTTAATTAATATATATATGCTATACGAGAATTATTAATCTATGTACAATATCTTAGTAACATATTGATGAGATAATAGTAATATTGTATTGTTTAAGTTAATGGTTATTATTAGTGATATTTTTTGTTAATAATTTACTTAATTTTATGCGTCATTGAGCAATAAATATTAGAAAAAGTATTTAATTATATAGGGTTCATTTAACTTTGAAGTTATTAGAGGGTTATTAATAGTTTCATATTCAAATTTGTCACGATTAGTATTTTCAAAACGTTCACATTTGAAAAGAATTTTAAAATAGCGCAGGTAGTTTGTGCTAATTAGTAACGTGAGCGAGCTGTGCTTGTCACCACATCTCTGCACATCGCTGTGTGAACTCGGGTCTAGTGCGAGTATAAATGGATAGATATAGTAACATATAGACACACTCTATTATTTAATACTTTTAAAGTTGAGATCAACAATCTTCCTCTTAATAATTTTTATCGCTATTAGTTTAATATTTATTCTTTACTTAAATATGATTTACCATTTTAATATTATTACATTTTTAATATATCATCCGGGTATTTCGAATGATTTTAATTATAACATATAATCCTTTTCACGAAAATCACTCGCATATTACATTTTCTCGTTTGTTTTTATGTCGTATTACTGTGTTCAATCAACACGATAATGAGCCAAATCCTTTATATTATACGGAATTTGTATTTCACGTCAAACAAACATTTTCTACATAAAGTAGTATATAATAATTTACTCTTACAACTGCATAATTTCTTATGTTCGTTCTAACCGACAATTAGCAGACCACAGACGCTTTGCTACCAAAGATAGCAATTCGCACGAATAATACGCAATTTGTGGGTAACCAACATTGATGACAGCATCTCCAATGTTATTGCAGTTCCAGTGATACAATAATAACTCACTTTAATAAGTTATTATATTTCATATTCATTTAAGAAATGAAGAAGAACGTGCTCAGGTGGTTTGTTCACGTCGAACGAATGAGTGATAAAAGAATGGTAAAAAAGATTTATACAGGAAAAGTGAGAGGTAAGAGAGACAGGGGGAGACCTCGAGTGACCTTCGAAAACATAGTATCTGATACTGGAGGAAAGTCACGTAAGAAGCATGAAAAGGGCATGTATGACGAGGTTGATGTCTGTGGCCGAGGCGAAAGAGGTCTGCAGGTACCATAGCGTTTGGCGCTCCGTCGTCTCTAGCTGCCCCGTAAGGGAAGTGGCTTGAAGATAAATAAATAAATATTTAAGAGCTTACATTGTATTAAAAGGTATATATAAAGCTAGTATTACATGTTATTACGACATAAATTTAACCTGCTGTGTAAAAATTGAAAATATTTAAGTTAGTTAAACTCGGGACTATTAAAATTTCGACTGGGTTGAGTTAGATATGGAATGTATAATACATATGCTTGCAGTGATGTAGTTTTGGTCGTTTTTTAATAAAATATTTGTGAGATTCTTATTTATATTTGTTTGTAATTTTGCTTGTAAAAGAGTAACTGTTTGTAAATCTGTTTATAATTTTGATAGGACATAGTTTATTTTATTAAGTAATTTATTATTAAAATTAAAGCAGCGACAGATAGAATTTACAAATTCCCTTCATCCCGAACTTTACCTAGGTGTAACTGTGTAGTTGTCTACGATGAGCAACTTTCAGGGAAAAGTATTGCAGAAATGAATTGCAAAGTTTACGAAGTTATCACGTTGTTAACTATACAAAATGAACAAAATTTTTACCATACATTTTTTTTAGTTTTACAGTTTAATTTTATTGGTTTACAGATATAATAAATAAAATTTACCTAAAATTATTAAGTTATTTAACAATACTTAATAAGCGAATAAGAAAACACTATTAAAAAATTATTAGCAATAATCAAAGATATTTTAAGTAAAAATGACAACATTGCAGTGATAAAAGATATACTACTACTACTTTAAGGATTTCTCCATGTTATTCCTGTTGTAAGTTTGTATATATGATAGTTGATATTTTTTTAATATTTTACTTATTGAGACTAGTATAGATATAGGTTGATAATTTTGTATTGTATTTTTAGATCCACTTTCATATATTTGCCATAATGCCTCTTTCCATTAAGTTGTAAGACTTGTTAATTTCAGATAAAGTATTGATAGTTTTTTTTTAAATGTAAGAGGAGGGCAAACGAGCTGGCGGGTCACGGATGGACGTGATCACCGCCGCCCATGAACTCTTGTAACATCCGAGGATTTACAAGAGTGTTGCCGGCCTTGTAGGTAGGAATAAACGCCTTTTTTGAAGGTACCCATATCGTACCGATCTGGAAATACCGCCGTAGGGAGTTCGTTCCACAAGCGAGTGGAACGTGGAAAAAAGGTCCTAGAGAACCGCACAGTGGAGGATCGCCACGCATTCAGGTGGTAAGGATGGTATTGGAGGCGATGGCGCGCTGTGAGGTGATGAAATTCGGCGGCAGGCATCAGGTCGAATAGTTTTTCGGAACACTCCCCGTTGTTAATGCGGTAGAAGACGCACAAAGAAGCTACGTCTCTACGCAATGCCAAAGAGTCCAGCCGTTCGCAGACCACCGGGTTCCCGACAATTCGAATGGCTCTCCGTTGTACGCGGTCAAATGATAGAAGCTGGTATGGGAGTGATCCGGACCAGAGATGAGAACAATACTCCATGTGTGGCCGAACCTGAGCCTTATAGAGCGCAAGTCTTTGGCCAGGTTTGAAGTACTGCCTCGCTCTATTGATCACTCCCAATTTCTTCGAGGCCAACTTGGCCTTGCTCTCCAGATGACCACGAAACTGACAACCGCTCGAAATGTCGAGACCCAGTATTCTGATACTTGGCGAGGCAATGAGGGGGAGTGCTCTCGAAGAGCGGTGATACGACAAATGGGGTTTTCTTAGTGGTAAACGCGCAAACTTGCGTCTTCTCGGGATTGAACTGAGCGTGGCTCAGTTCACCCCACTCAAAGACCATCCTCAGGGAGGTCTCTATAGAAGACACAAGTTTCTTTCGGCACTCGTCGACGTTTTCCCGAGTGAGACCTGGACGGCCGGAATATACCGCATCCTCAGTGCTGTCATCCGCATAACAATGTATGTTGGAGATATCCAACATATCATTGATGTGCAGGAGGAACAGAGTTGGGGATAGCACGCAGCCTTGGGGTACACCAGCGCTCACGGGCCTGGGGTCCGAGCAAAAACCGTCGAGAACGACCTTTATGCTCCGCCCAGTGAGGAAGCTGGTGATCCACTTGCATAAACTCTCGGGAAGCCCATAGGAAGTTAGCTTCGAAAGAAGCCCCTTGTGCCATAAACGATCGAAGGCTTTCGCCATATCCCCACTAACTGCCAGACCCTCTCCCTTGCTTTCAATAACAGCTGCTTAACGGTGCGTAAGAATAGGGATAGCATAGGGATCTTTCTTTAATTATTTAAAAAACTGTGACTGTTGTTATATTTAGTTGTTATTTGTTAGTTTCATTGGGTAACAGATTAAAGTCACAGTTTGTATGATAGATTTCAGAAAACTTGTTCTAAGAATTTACTATGTTCTGAACAAATTTGTTCGATAACTCCATACGGTTTGTGTCTCAATGTTATGGAATGTATGTAATATATCCTTTTCTTTTCCTGATGTTTGTTTATACTACCAAATGTTTTTGGGGTAGGGGAAGGGGGGGCATAGTGGGGCCACGGGGCAAAGCGGGGCGCGCTTTACACAGCTTGAAGTAAACGCTGTACGAACTGTCAGATGCGTCGCTATGGTTGATCCTTAGACAGCATGGGACCTTCATAAGCTACCCACGCCCTATCGACAAGTGTTCGTGTGATATAAACAAAAATATCAAAACTAGTGTTTTTCCTAAAATTTTTAGTGAAATTGAATATCAATTCTTTCTAAAACTTATTTATGTACTGTGGTGTGTTATAGTTTATTAGGAATCAAATTCTCTGCTGATTTTTTAATCAAACAGCACACGGTGATTGAATGAAAGGTAAGATGGCATCAGTTTCTCTTTAATTTTGGCTAAGCCGGTGGGGCATAGTGGGGTATGGTGCCCGGGGCAAAGCGGGGTACTCACACAAAAGCCCCACTTTGCCCCTTTTTAAGGACTTCTAAGTAGTAATATATTTCTTTTTTACGTTTTTAGCTAATATGGTGCGCACATACAAAAGGAAAACTGAACAACATTCCTGGTCTATGCAAGCTATGAAACAAGCTGTACAATTTTGACCAGTAACATTACACAACCATTGCAGAAATAACACAATTGGATAAGAATATGCAAACTCCTCCTAGGCAGCCTTCTCCATAACTTGTTTGTTCGTGGATGGTCCAGACTACAGAACAAATAATGGCGGTGAAGAAAGAAAAAATAAAAAATAAAACTATTTAGCTTGGAAATTGTGTTTCGTTATGACCACCCCACTATGCCCCATAGGCTACCCCACTTTACCCCTATGCACGGGGCATAGCGGGGCAAATGCCTTTTTTTACTTAAGTATTCACATCTCGTAGATTAAATACGTTATCAACATAAATGTATCCATAGTCATTCGCAATGAATTAGGCTATGATTTAAAGTTAACATTTTTAATTTAACCGCATTATTTTTTTTTTAGAAATGTTTAAACCTTAAGTGCCCCACTCTGCCCCCTCTTCCCCTATTTATAGTTTTTGTGTATTTGTTTTAAAATTGTTATAATCCTCATTTTATTTTTTTTCTATACTTTAACAGTAAATCTTTATTTTTTGGCTTTTGATACAACTTAAATTTTTGTTAAACAGTCTTCCAATCTTTGTTATTTAGTTACTTTCTTTATTTCAAATTTTTGTGTTGTTGACGAGAAAATTTTGTAATATAATATTTTCTTATTTAATTTTCTTAGGCACTACAGGAAATAAATTTATAAAACAGAACGAAATACAGGAAAAAAGTTAGGTATATCTTCTTAGTCAAACAGATAATGATTCTACTAATTTGTGAAAATATAATATGAAATTTTTTTTCAATAATAACCATCGAACAATGTTATAAATTCTATGCATATAAAGTATGTAATTCTGTGTATTATAAATAAATATTGGTAATAATGATAAAACTTTATCGTAAATGAAAAAACAATGCCAGTTTTGTTGTTAGAAGGAAATTTAACCGAAGCCTACTACAATCTTTAACACGACGAATGTTCGAAAATGTGTAGAAACTGTTCCTATTTTTATATCCATATTTATATGTAAGAAAAATTCTAATGCTATTAAAATGAATGGTAATATTGTCATTCTATGGAATATATTATAATTGAATAACAGGCTTTAATCTTAGTGTCATTATTGCACACAATAATTCAACAAATTGTAATAACTTTTATTCCTCGCATCATGAATTATATGAATCGTAATACTTGATATCTCTGTAATAATTATCAATCTATGTGAATAAATTGTTATCTATATGACGGATGATAATGGACATAGTATCCAATGTTATCGAACACTAAAGGTACGTGAGCGTAAAAGTTATTTATTAGGCGGCGGAAAACAGTTATTACGTCATAAATCATATTACGCGTTACTAAATTCAAGAGACGCGATATCCATATTAGCTTATAATGTTTTGCATTTAATTTTTGGTTTAGGCAACTTTTTTTTTAAACTGACGCTTAGGAATCAATTATAGTGATAATCTCGTTGTAACGCCAAAATACTGCATTGACATGCTGTAGGTAGTTGACAGGTGATACAATGCAGTTAACAGTCCTCGTAACGTCATAGTCCGTTTCGATAATTTACGCTTCGAGGCCACTCGTCGGCTTAATTTTCGCTTGTCATTTAGGTTGATGTAGTACAGTATTGTAGCAGCGAGAAAATCACTCGGTAATGAGTAGTCCTAAAGTCGCTTGCAACATGCAAGCGACTTTGTTGAGACGTAAAAATACCATTTTAAACGGTACTAAAACATTGTAAACTTCGAGCGAGACTAACACATCGTAGTAACGCAGAGGTCGTTGTACCAAGAACCTCTTAAGGTAGACGTTTAGTGGAAAAGCAAAGAAAACATAAAATAATGGAGCTCTTTGTCATAATAGTAAGAATAATGTTGTTTGTTAATTTTGTCTTATAATTCAATACATTTTCGTCATGTTCGATATAAATAAAAACATAAATATTTTTTTAAATATTACTGAAATAATTGAATTTTATAATTATTTTTAAAATTCATTGAAACAATATTATAAATTTTACACAAATTTTCATAACAAAATAGTGGCACTATTTATTACATTATTATAAAGCAGGTCAGAGTAAGAGTCATCAAGGTATTCGCTCTAGTTCTTACACTGGCGTCTGAAACATAAATTTGCTGTTATGACATACAGAGCTTAACCACTAACGAAGTTAGTATATACTAA
Organism: Melinaea marsaeus rileyi; assembly: GCA_918358865.1. Classification (NCBI taxonomy): domain Eukaryota; kingdom Metazoa; phylum Arthropoda; class Insecta; order Lepidoptera; family Nymphalidae; genus Melinaea; species Melinaea marsaeus. Next base: position 9,607,467 of record OU911086.1, on the reverse strand, counting down.
TTATTTTTTGTAGAACATGAAGTCATGAATTTTAAAGTACCATTTCGTTTCATCATGGAATTAAGGGAGTTCAATCATCTTTCATCAAATTTAGACCAGATCTCTTATGTTATATAAATATTTAGTTACTTAGGTAAAGATTTAAGTTGTATTATTATTTATCTTACACTAAAACAATTAAAATAAGTTCATTGATTCGACTCAATGAGACCAGTCATGCAATCACGTGACCAGAACTATTTAATTTAGTTGATTGAATAATAGCGTTGTGTTATATTCCTATTATTATTAAGTTAATACATTTAAGTGTTATGCCGAAACTTAAACAATTTCAGATGTTTAATACTTTCTGTATGAAAATATTTTCTGTTTTAATTTTTTTATGCCAATCCCTTCTCATTTTCTATTTCAATTTTTAAATAAATTTTTAGTTGACAAGTAATGTAAATATTCGTATATTTTACAGTAAAATTTAGTGTTAGTTTCTGCACAAAATATATGTATGTATTTTCATGTGACGTAACAATTTTGTATTTTACAGGTTTTATCATTGTATATAAATTTGATGACTTTTAAATAAGTCTTCTTAAATAATGTTGATATTATTGCTATTTATACGTATATGATTTTTATATGCTTTATAAAGTAACCATTTTTATACCAATTATAATTTTAAATAACGTTAAGTAAGACAAAAGTCAGTTTTTGTCTCTTGTCCCGTGTAAAAACGAAGTAAGATTGTGAAAAATATAGTTTAAAGTAATATTAAAAGTTTTTATACCATTTTGTTTGTATTAAATTGAACTTCTTATTATATGGTTTATGTTTAACTCTGATTTAATGTGTTGATATACTGTGTTTAAATTACAGACTAATTACCTGAGCATTTAATAAAACCGATGATAATTTAGTGTCTTACAAGAACTATACTAATTGCATTTTACTAACGTTTTTTATTAAAAAGAAAAGGTTTGATTGTACGAGTATGCTTTATAGTGGAGTGCCTAGAGCATTCAAAACCGTAAAACCTCGGATTAGAGTTATAGTGAATGAATGAATATAATCGATGTGGGATATTGTTTTTTAAACCATAAATTGCAATGTTTACCCAAATTTTTTTTGTGCGCTCCATTTTTTTATTGTTTAAACAAATTATTATAAAAAATTAATGTTTGACCATATATTTTCACTTTAAACAGTAATTTTTAATAATTGATATGTTAAATCTTACCTGACTAGACATATAGGAACATTTTTCAAAGATACCTGTGTATATATACAGGAGTAGGGATCTGGAGGATCTGTAAAAGTTGCTGAAGCTTCGTATAAAATAGCTTCTTTGTACGAAGCACAGAAGCCTAAAGAATGACATACATTTATTACTTTTTTAGAGCCAAATTTCCTATGAAACATCACAGCCAAAGTAATATGAAGTGGCGATAAAAAAGATCTTGGTCGTACAGCTGATATGATTGCATGCGCTATCGATTTACATTTCTTCTCATACCTCGGAATTGTTTCTGCATTATTTTTCTTATTTTTTAATATTATTTCAGATAGTAAAAAAATTTAAGATTTTGGAATTGATTCATCAACATCTTGAATCATTTTGTCACTTGGCGTATAATTTTCATAATCGTACACTGGGGCTCTTATATCTCTTCGAATAAGCGCCGCTTTCAGAATATGAAATTCTTCTTTACTATTATATATTTTGATTGTACCAATTTTCTGTTAATACATCATAGTAAATTTTTTTAAAACATGTAATGGTATTAGACCCAAATTTAGTTGAAATGATAATATCACCGTGAAAGCGTTCTATTAGTCGTTTTTTAATAGTTTTTTCATCCGGGATATGCTCTGTAGTGATGACGTTTTTCAACTCTTGCATGGTAAATTGGCAATCATCATTCTCTTCTATGTACTTGTATATTTGCTCCATTGCTGCATCTACCATCGAAATTCTCGGATTAATTTTCTTTTCAACATTACTAAGGTGAATTGAATTTTTCAGCAAATTATAACAATCCGAATGATATTTTGCTGCAAGTGTCTGTAAGTCGGTTATACCAGAAATCCTTTTATGGATATCTCGATAATAATCAGTTTTCTGGACGGCTATAAAATTCATGATGGATTCATTTAAAGTTGGAGTGTTGATGTATGAAATCTGCCTACGCCGAGCTTTATTTAATTTTGCTTCTTTTGTTTTATCAGCTTCTTGTCCGCAAAGAAAACAGTTTTTTTCCCATTTGAAGTTATTGAAATTCATGCTACTTCGAAGTTTTTTTTTCGGAGGCGATAATGAGAGATTTTCACGGACCTTATTTTTATACATTCCAATATACTTTTTATTAATATATTTTTGTCGACAACTTGAATGAGCATAAACAAATTAAGTTTGTAGATGAGATAACAATCCATCTTGTCGTTCAGTTGAAGCAGCTTGTAAAGAGATTGTTCCTCTACTAATTTTTATTATTTCACCTAAACTTGAATTTGTTTCGGAAGATGAACCCAGGTGTATACATATTATGCACCTATGCCGTTGGTTTATCCATTGTTCGAAATATAATAAAAAAGAATTAGTAATTAATTAATTGCATTTGATTCATTATTATTAGGGCCAGGAATCTCGCAGTCTTTCAAATGAGCATTCATATGTTTAACCTCAAATTTGAACAATTAAAAAATGCCAACTTCCTGGCCCTAATTATTACCATATATTTTTTTTTATTGTAACTGATCTTTAATTTTCGATTTATTTATTATTTAATTACCTTCCAGTACAAAAATATAGAAAAAATTTTCACTAAAAAACCAAATTGTCACTGTTATAGAAGCACAATATTCACAGAACACTTGTTACTTGCAACTAAACTAGCCGACAAATTCTATTGTACATAGCAGCTGAGATCGAGATCCCTACTGCGATATATATACACAGGTATCTTTGAAAAATGTTCCTATATGTCTACTCAGATAAGATTTAACATATAAATAAAAGAAATTACTATTTAAAGTGAAAATATATGGTCAAATATTAATTTTTTATAATAATTTGTTTAAACAATGCAAAAATGGAGTGCACAAAAAAATTTTGGGTAAACATTGCAATTTATAGTTTAAGAAATAATATCCCACATCGATCGTATTAATTCATTCACTATAACTCTAATCCGAGGTGAAAACCCCCAGGCGCTCCACTATTATATATATTGGGTAATCACAAAAAATACTGGACAAAATTTAAATATTTTTTTCACTTCTGAAAGAAAAACTATCACAAAGTAATATAGGTTAGTCTTTACCACGATACTTTTGCGACAAAGGGACTATATCATTAAAATTAAAATTTTCATGAAGACCAATTAGCAAATGCAGTTTTTATGATCGCTTCACTGTATTTAACGCGGACGAAATCGCAGGTAACAGTAGTCAATATTATTAATATATATAAAATTTAAGATTCATAAATGAGATGAACTTTTTACTATATCTAAATGCAGTTTTCTAAAGGTCATTTATCTGGAATAGTGTTTCCACGGACTCGTTATAAATTAATTGAAAGAACTTGAATAAACTCGTTTTGTAATTATAGAATATAAGATCTAATAATTCCTAAATTTAACCCTTTATTGGGATTCAAATACATAAAATAAAAATATAAAAGATAAAATACACCAACCTTACTGTACTTACTAAAATATTACGTAATCAGCTTAACGGGAATCGATAATTAATGAAAACAGAGATCTTGTTTTTGTTTTTATCAGAAGTAAAATAATATTGAATATATTATTTTATATTTTATTATTATTATATTATTATTATTATTATATTATTATTATTATATTATTATATATATTATTATTATTTTATATTTTATATTTTGTATGTCGTATTCAATTTAATAATAATAAAAACACCATTTAAAACTATATGACTATTATTTATTTATTTATTTATATATTTACCTATTTATTTAATTATTTATATATTTACCACTTTGAATCCATATCATTTGTGTACGTCAAATGGAAGTGACAGGAGGGCCTATTTTGATATCGTATGTATCAAAATAAGCCCTTCTGTAAAGACTCTTTCCAGCTTAAAATAAGGCTACGAGGGTTCCAACTCACAACACACAACAAACTCAGCCGGGGTTTTTTTTTATTGTGATCACTGTTTCACAAACGTCAATATATTTAGTGATCAATGTACGAACAACTACAACCATCGCAATCAATTCGATAAGCCGATATTAATATAAATATATAGTATATTTTTGTAAGATTAAAAATCATCATCTTCTTGCTCTTATCCCAATTTTGGGGTCTTCCATACTCTCATGTTACTATCATCTCTGCACACATTCCCTTTTTTTCCATATCTTCTTTCACGCAATCCATCCATCGACCGTCCTCTACCTGTCCATCCTTCCACTGCCATACCCAGCAGATTAAAAAAATATACAGTATATTTTTGCAAAAGATGTAATCCTTTTATTTACTTTTAATATTTTCGGTGTAATAATGATAATATTAACTATAGTAACATATAGATACACTCTATTATTTAATACTTTTAAAATGAGATCAAAATTCTTACTCTTAATCATCTTTTTCGCTAATTGTTTAATATTTTTTTTTACTCTTTACTTAAATATGATTTACCATTTTAATATTATTACATTTTTAATATATCATCTGGGTATTTCGAATGATTTTAATGATATATAATCCTTTTCCCGAAAATCACTCGCATATTAAATTTTCTCTTTTTTTTATATTTAATTATTGTGTTTTATCAACACGATATTGAGCCAAATCCTTTATATCATACTTAATTTGTTTATGACACGATAAACAAACATTTTGTTCATAAAGTGCATAATTTCTTATGTTCGTTCTAACCGACAATTAACAGACCACAGACGCTTTGCTACCAGAGATAGCAATTCGCACAAATAATACGCAATTTGTGAGTAACCAACATTGATGACAGCATCTCCAATGTTATTGCAGTTTCAGTGATACAATAATAACTCACTTTAATAAGTTATTATATTTCATATTCATTTAAGACATGAAGAAGAACGTGCTCAGGTGGTTTGGACACGTCGAAGGAATGAGTGATGAAAGAATGGTAAAAGAGATTTATAAAGGAAAGTGAGCAGTAAGAGAGACAGGGGGAGGCCTCGAGTGACCTTCGAAAACACAGTAGCTATGATACTGGAGGAAGGTCACATAAAAAGCATGAGGACCCCCCGGAGGGCATGTATGAAGAGATTGATGTCTGTGGCCGAGGCGAAAGAGGTATGCAGGGACCGTAGCGTTTGGCCCTCCGTCATCTCTGGCTACCCCGCAAGTGATATGGCGTGAAGATAAATAAATAAATATTTAAGAGCTTACATTGTATTAAAAGTTGGATATAAAGCTTTAGTATTACATATGTTTACGAAATAAATTAAACCTCTGATGTATAAAAATTTAAAAGGTTAATGTCTGTTAAACTCACGACTACTAAAACTTTGATTACTGTGGTGAGTTAGACATGGAATGTATAATTTAATGTAATGCATATACTTGCAGTGATGTAGTTTCAGTTGGTTTTAATAAAATGTTTGTGATATTCGTACTTATATTTATTTGAGTCTGCTCAAATAAGAAAAGTACTTTTAATAAATCATAATATCACGGAAGAAATCAATAATGTATTCACCTCTATACGATCAATGGTGTAATTTTGCTTATAAAAGGGTATAATTTTGATAAAACCGTAGTTTATTTTATAAAGTAATTTATTATTACAATGAAAGCAGCGACAGATAGAATTTACAAATTCCCTTCATCCTGAACTTTAACTAGATGTAACTGTGTAATTGTCTACGATGAGCAACTTTCACAGAAAAGTATTGCAGAAGATTAATTGCGAAGTTTACAAAGTTATCATGTTGTTAACAATACAAAATGAACAAAATTTTCACCTTATTTTTTTTTTTAGTTTTACAGTTTAATTTTATGGTTTTATAGATATAATAAATAAAATTTACCTAAAATTATTAAGTTATTTAACAATACTTAATAAGTAAATAAGAAAACTGTATTAAAAGATTATTAGCAATAATCAAAGATATTTTAAGTAAAAATGACAACATTGCAGTGATAAAAGGTATACTACTACTACTACTACTTTAAGGATTTCTCCATGTTATTCCTGTTGTAAGTTTGTATATATGATAGGTGATATTTTTTTAATATTTTACTTATTGAGACTAGTATAGATATAGGTTGATAATTTTATTTGTATTTTTAGAACCACCTTCATATATTTGCCATAATGCCTCTTTACATTAAGTTGTAAGAATTGTTAATTTATTTAAGGACTTTTTAAAAAAGCATGCAAGACGAAACAACCAGCACGTTGACTGTAAAGTATTGATGGTATAGGGATTTTTCTTAAATTATTTAAAAAACTGTGACTGTCGTTATATTTACTTGTTATTTGTTAGTTTCATTGGGTAGCCGGTTGAAGTCACAGTCTGTATGATAGATTTGAGAAAACTTGTTCTAAGAATTTACTATGTTCTGAACAAATTTGTTCGATAACTCCATACGGTTTGTGTCTCAATATTATGGTATGTATGTAATATATCATTTTCTTTTCTTAAAGTTTGTTTATACTACCAAATGTTTTTGGGGTATTTATAGTTTTTTGTGTTTTTGTTTTAAAATTGTTATAATCCTCATTTTATTTTGTTTCTATACTTTAACAGTAAATATATTTTTTTTGGTTTCTGATACAGCTTAAATTTTTGTTAGTCAGTCTTCCAATCTTTGTTATTTAGTTTCTTTCTTTATTTCAAATTTTTAGGTTTTCGATAAGAAACTTATGTAATATAATATTTTCTTATTTAATTTTCTTAGGCACTACAGGAAATAAATTTATAAAATAAAACAGAACGAAATATAGAAAGAAAGTTAGGTATAGCTTCTTAGTCAAACAGATAATGATTCTACTAATTTGTGAAAATATAATATGAAAAAATCTTTACAATAATAAATAACCATCGAACAATGTTATAAATTCTATGCATATAAAGTATGTAATTCTGTGTATTGTAAATAAATATGGGTAATAATGATAAAACCTAATCGTAAATGAAAAAAAAATGCCAGTTTTGTTGTTAGAAGGAAATTGTAACCAAAGCCTACTACAATCTTTAACACGACGAATATCCGAAAATCTGTAGAAACTGTTCCCATTTTTATATATAAGAAAAATTCTAACGCTATTAAAATTAATGCTAATCTTGTAATTCTGTGGAATTTCATATAATGGAATGACAGGCTGTAATTATGCAATAATGCATACAATAATTCAACAAATTGTAATAACTTTTATTCTTCGCATCATGAATTATGAATCGTAATACTATATCTCTGTAATAATTATCAATCTATGTGAATAAATTGTTATCTATATGACGTATGACAATGGACATAGTATCCAATGTTATCGAAAACTAAAGGAACGTGACAGTAAAAGTTATTTATTAGGCGGCGGGAAAACAGTTATTACGTCATAAATTTTATCATATTACTCGTTACTAAATTCAAGAGACGTGATATCGATATTAGATAATTTTTTTGCATTTAATTTTTGGGTTAGGCAACTATTTCAATCAATCAATCAATTATATTGATAATCTCGTTGTAACGCCAAAATACTGCATTGACATGCTGTAGGTAGTTGACAGGTGATACAATGGAGTTAACAGTCCTCGTAACGTCATAGTCCGTTTCGATAATTTACGCTTCGAGGCCACTCGTCGGCTTAATTTTTGCTTGTCATTTAGATTAATGTAGCAGCGAGAAAATCGCTCGTTAATGAGTAACCTTAAAGTCGCTTGCATGTTGTTAGACGTAAAAATACCATTTTACTTGGTATTAAAACATTGTAATCTTCTTTGTAACTAAGTATTTTTTCTCTAATGCTATTATGAGTGGAGACCACTTATAGATTTTTTTTTGATATCATTTATTACGTAAAAAAAGAGACAGAAACAATTAAAATCAATGAAGATTGAAGTACTTTACTAATTTCTATTATTTTTTAATATAAGTAAAGTTTTTTCCCCATTAATGTTATACAAAAGTAACACATTTCTTGAATATATATTTATTTCCTATCAGATCGACAAGTGACTAACAAAACTCGACGTATGTTTGACATGGCGGCAAATTGGTTCTGAACTATAGAAACTTATAATATTTTTTTATTCTAGCGTTTTGAAATTTTATTTAAACATTATTATGATACTTTTTATAAGAATTGTCAAGTTAATTATTTTCAATAAATATTTTCATACATTGACAATCAAACATATTAATTATAGTAAAGTCGTACCACTGTGGATTGGGTTACATATGATACAATTAATTCTAAAAAATTCAACCTAGAATAGTCAATTTAAGGGCTACACCTGTTACTACAGTATATAATCGTCAAATTATATATACAAATACAAAAGAAGATAGTTATGACTACTTGTCTAAGATTCTGCATTAAAAAAATTATAACGAAAAAAAAAATTTCCAAAACTGCTTCCAACAAAGTGTGTATGTAAATTTAATATATATGTTGTATGAGATATTTGAATTCACAGAGAAATGTGAAATACTTTATGACCAGATAAATGTAGATTTATCATAAGAGGACGTCATTTCATGTGTACAAATAAAAATTTACCTTTGCAATACTAGTTCACTATTTCTTTTACTTGTTGATTCGTATACAATGACCTGAAACAATTCCTTTTTAAAGTTCACCTTCACAAATTGCATATACATACATACATTATTGTTAATGTATATACAATATTTTAGACAAAAGATATAATATCCTTTTATGTACTTTTAATATTTCCTTTGTAAGAATATTATTAACTTGCCGAGATCGGGCTTGAACTTGAACAGGTGTGTGAAATGGCCTTACCTCAGTTTCGTTAGATATTATTATAAAGAGGTTTTTATGAATTCAGAAATCAAACATATTTTGACTTACTGGAGTACTGTTGTGAATAGTAACCTACGTATTGCAAAATACGTATTAAAAATAATGTTGAATGTTATTATAAGATTTATTAATAATATACTATATTGTTTTAGAAATCTGATGCGTAGTTCAGATTATCCATAAAATTTGAGGTCTCCCCTCGGTTGAAGTGTCAGACAGTATCTGATTTATGAAAGCTTCCGAATAAACCAACCGATATCTATGTAGGATTATCCTATCGATTTGAAATTGGGATGAGTTGATTTAGAAATTTGCGGTTAACTATTAATAAATTTGTGTTAATTATTTATTTATTTATTATTTATTTACCTTCACGCCATATCCCTTGCGGGGTAGCCAGAGACGATGGAGCGCCAAACGCTACGGTCCCTGCATATCTCTTTGGCCTCGGCCACAGACATCAACCTCTTCATATATATATGAGGGTATACCCTCCGGGGGGTCCTCATGATTTTTACGTTACCTTCCTACAGTATCATAGATACCATGTTTTCGAAGGTCACTCGAGGTCTCCGAGGTTTCTCTCTTACCACTCACTTTGATTATTGATATTAGATTATATTTGGATGTTTATTGAAAGTAAGATTATATAATTTATTATTCTGAAAATAAAACTGAGGATCTCCTTAAAAGTTTAAGAATAAAAATCTCAGATTAAATAGTCCAAAAGCCGATTTATCTGAACATTAGGAATCAGTATTCCGATTTGTCTTAACTGATTTCAATATTCGACAACTTTATTTTCGTCTGTTACTTTATTTTACTTACTTTATGTTACTTAAGATTATTATTTTTACAGAGTATTGAAATTGTAAAAAGCATTTAAAACATTTTCTTTGTTATATTCAATTTCAGTTATAAACTTTTTTACGCGTTTGTTAAACCATAAAACTGTATTGCTTTCCACAATTACTACAGTTTACGAGTAAATTGAACGTAACCCTCTGAGTTACCGATTTCCTATAAACTGTTGATCGCCACACGTACTATAAAGTAGTTTCAATATATTTTACTCTACAGGTTCGATAATTTGCGAATACACCACCGTTCATGAAATCTCGTTTCATTGAAATTCACCGGTGCTGTGAAATAAAACTTTACCAGATTTCGATTTACATTATTATTGTCATTACTCACATTAACAAAATATTTTTTTTCTAAAATAATTATTGATTTGAAATCTTGTTTCCTTGGCTGGAGGGTATCGCTTCTGTCTTAAAATATAGTTTAAACTAATATTGTTTGGAATAACTTCCAAACTTGTCCAACTTACATCTATATATTGCTCAATGGAAGCAGTTTTTTTTACCAAATTGTTGACTGTGGTGGTAAAAAAATACACCCGTCTCTTTAGAAATGAGGAATTTCATTTTCAGTGGCAATTTTTTTTTAAGGTAATGTAAACCACAATATTTTATTTACATTTAATTTATTTAAAATATCCAAACAATGTCTAAATTATAAATGGTTTCTTTTACCTACAAAATATATTAAAGTTTGTGAATTATTAAATTGTTTACTTGATTTATCAAATTCCTTAGTAATATTTATCAAGTTCTAGTCAGGTAAAGAGCTGTTAAATACCCTTATAAATATATACTTTACGAGTATTGTTAATCTACGTTCAATATCTTAGTAACATATTTATGAAATAATAGTAATATTATATTGGTTCAGTTATTGGTTATTATTAGTGATATATTCTGTTAATAATTTACTTAATTTTGTGCGTCATTGAGCAATAAATATTAGAAAAAGTATTTAATTATATAGGATTCATTTAACTTTGAAGTTATTAAGAAGATATTATTAGTTTCATAGTGCAACGTGGATGAAAGTCATATCTTACAGATTTGTCACGATTAGTAGTTTCAAAACGTTGAAATCTGAAAAGAATTTTAAAATAGCGCAGTCAGTTTGTGCTATTTAGTAACGTGAGCGAGCTGTACTTGTCACCGCATCTCTGCACATCGCTGTGAGAACGCGGTACTAGTGCGGGTATAAGTGGATAGATAGATATAGTAACATATAGATACACTCTATTATTTAATACTTTTAAAATGAGATCAAAATTCTTACTCTTAATCATCTTTTTCGCTAATTGTTTAATAAATTTATTTATTCTTTACTTAAATATGATTTACCATTTTAATATTATTACATTTTTAATATATCATCTGGGTATTTCGAATGATTTTAATGATATATAATCCTTTTCCCGAAAATCACTCGCATATTAAATTTTCTCTTTTTTTTATATCGTATTACTGTGTTCAATCAACACGATAATGAGCCAAATCCTTTATATTATACTGAATTTGTATTTCACATCAAACAAACATTTTCTACATAAAGTAGTATATAATAAATTCCTTTACTCTTACAACTGCATGATATCTTATGTTCGCTCTAACCTACAATTAACAGACCACAGAAGCTTTGCTACCAGAGATAGCAATTCTCACGTATAATACGCAATTTGTGAGTAACTAACATTGATAACAGCATTTCCTGTTATTGTAGTTCCAGTGATACAATAATAAATTACTTTAATAAATTATAATATTTCATATTCATTTAAGAGCTTACATTGAATCCAAAGTTGAATATAAAGCTTTAGTATTACATGTTATTACGAAATAAATTTAACATCTGATGTATAAAAATTTTAATAGATTAACGTTAGTTAAACTCGGGTCTACTAAAACCTTTATTTCTGAGTGAGTTAGACATGGAATTTATAATTTGATTTATTATATATATGCCTGCAGTGATGTAGTTTCGGTCGGTTATTAATAAAATATTTGTGAGATTCGTACTTATGTTTGTTTGTCAAATAAGAAAAGTGCTTTTAAAAAATCATAGTATTTCAGAAGAAATCAATAGTGTATTCACCTTCATACGATCAATGGTGTAATTTTGCTTATAAAAGGGTATCATCTGTTTATAATTTTGACAAGACTGTAGTTTGTTATATAAAGTAATTTATTATTAAAATGAAAGCAGCGACAGATAAAATTCACAAATTCCCTTTATCCTGAACTCTAACTAGGTGTAACTGTGTAGTTGTCTACGATGAACAACTTTCAGGGAAAAGTATTACAGAAATGAATTGCAAAGTTTAAAGTTATCACGTTGTTAATAATGCAAAATGAACAAACTTTCACCTTAAAATCTTATTTACTTGTACAATTTAATTGTCTAGTTTTAGAGATACAATAAATAAAATTTACCTAAAATTATTAAGTTATTTAATAATATTTAATAAGTGAATAAGATAACAGTAATAAAAGATTATAAGCAATGAACAAAGATAAATATTTCAAGTAAAAATGACAACATTGCAGTGGTAAAATATATACTACTTTAAGGATTTATCCATGTTAAGTTTTTAAATATGATAGATAATAAGGTGATACTTTTTCTATATTTTACTTATTGAGACTTAGTATATATATATATATATAGATATAGGTTCATAATTTTGAATAGTATTTTTGTCCTATTAATGCCTCTTTCCATTAAGTTGTAAAACTTGTTAATATATTTGACGAAGAAACAGCCAGCACGTTGACTGTAAAGTATGGGGATTTTTCTTAAATTATTTAAAAAACTGTGACTGTTGTTATATTTAGTTGTTATTTGTTAGTTTTATTGGGTAGCAGATACAAGTCAGAGTCTGAATGATGAATTTGAGAAAACTTCTTGGAAGAATTTACTATTTCTAGTTCTGAGCAAATTTGTTTGATAACTCCATACGGTTTGTGTCTCAATATTATGGAATGTATGTAATATATCCCTTTCTTTTCTTAATGTTTGTTTATACTACATTAAATGTTTTTGGGGTTTTTATAGTTTTTGTGTATTTGTTTTCAAATTGTTATAATCCTCATTTAATTTTTTTTCTATACTTTAACAGTAAATCTTTATTTTTTGGCTTTTGATACAAATTCAATTTTTGTTAGTCAAACTTCCAATCTTTGTTGTTTAGTTACTTTCTTTATTTCAAATTTTTTTGTCGTCGATGAAACACTTATGTAATATAATATTTTCTTATTTAATTTTCTTATGCACTACAGGAAATAAATTTATAAAATAAAACAGAACGGAATACAGAAAGAAAGTTAGGTATATCTTCTTAGTCAAACAGATAATGATTCTACTAATTTGTGAAAATATAATATGAAAAAATCTTTACAATAATAAATAACCATCGAACAATGTTATATATTCTATGCATATAAAGTATGTAATTCTGTGTATTGTAAATAAATATTGGTAATAATGATAAAACCTAATCGTAAATGAAAAAAAATGACAGTCTTGTTGTTAGAAGGAAATTGTAACCAAAGCCTACTATAATCTTTAACACGACGAATAACCGAAAATCTGTAGAAACTGTTCCCATTTTTATATCCATATTTATATGTAAGAAAAATTCTAATGCATTATAATAATAATGAATCCTAATATTGTCATTCTATGGGATATATTATAATTGAATAACAGGCTTTAATATTAGTGTCATTATTGCATACAATAATTCAACAAATTGTAATTACTTTTATTCCTTTCATCATCTAGTATGAATCATAATAATTGTTGTCTATGTAATAATTTTCAATTAATTTAAATCAATCTTGATCTATATGACGGGTGATAATGGACATAGTATCAAATGTTATCGAAAACTAAAGGAACGTAAGCGTAAAAATTATTTATTAGGCGGCGGGAAAACAGATATTACGTCATAAACTATATCATATTACGCGTTACTAAATTCAAGAGACGCGATATATCGATATCGCGTCTCTTGAATTTAATATCGATTAGCTTATAATTTTTTGCATTAAATTTTTGGGTTACGGGCTTAAGCAACTTTTTTTTAAAGTGACGCTTATAAACCAATTATAGTGATAATCTCGTTGTACCGCCAAAATACTGCATTGACTTGCTATGGGTAGTTGACAGGTGATACAATGGAGTTTACAGTCCTCGTAACGTCATAGCCCATTTCGATAATTTACGCTTCGAGGTCACTCATCGGCTTAATTTTCGCTTGTCATTTAGTACATGTACAGTACATTTGATGTAGTACAGTATTGTAGCAGCGAGAAAATCGCTCGTTAATGAGTAGCCTTAAAGTCGCTTGCATGTTGTTTGAGACGTAAAAATACCATTTTACACGGTACTAAAACATTGTAAACTTCGAGCGAGACTAACACATCGTAGTAACGCAAAGGTCGTTGTATCGAGAATCTCTCAAATTAGACGTTTAGTGGAAAAACAAAGAGAACAAAAAATAATGGAGCTCTTTGTCATAATAGTAAGAATAATGTTGTTTGTAAATTTTGTCCTATAATTCAATACATTTTCGTCATGTTCGATATAAATAAAGATATACATATTTTTTTAAATATAATTGAAATAATTGAATTTTATTATTAGATTTAAAATCCATTGAAACAATATTATAAATTTTATACAGATTTTCATAACAAAATAGTGGCACTATTTATTACATTATTGTAAAGCAGGTCAGAGTAAGAGTCATCAAGGTATTCGCTCTAGTTCTTACACTGGCGTCTGAAACATAAATTAGCTGTTATGATATACAGAGCTTAACCACTAACGAAGATAGTATACACTAATTATTTTTTGTAGAACATGAAGTCATGAATTTTAAAGTACCACTTCGTTTCATCATGCAATTAAGGGAGTCTAATCATCCTTCATCAAATTTAGACCAGTTCTCTTATGTTATATAAATACATAATTATTTAGGTAAAGATTTAAGTTGTATATATTTTGATTCGACTCAATGACCAGTCATACAATCAAGTGACCAGAACTATTTAATTTAGTTGATTGAAAAATTACGTGGTGTTATATTCCTATTATTTCTTAAATTAATACATTTAATTGTAATGCCGACGATTAAAACGAACAATTCCAGATTTTTAATACTTTCTGTAATAAATGTTTTCTGTTTTAAAAAATTGGAAATAATTTTACGCCAATCTCTTCTTTTACAAGTGATTAAATTAATTCTATGTTTAACAGTAAAATTTAATGTTAATTAGCTTCTGCATGAAATATATTTAAGTATTTTCATGTGCCGTAACAATTTTGTATTTTAAAGCTTTATTGTATATAAATCTTATGACTTTTAATTAAGTAATTCTTTAATAATGTGGATGTTATTGCTGTATATGAGTTTAATATGCTTTATAAAGAACCCCTTTTTAAATAACGTTAAGTAGTTTTGTCCTGAGTAAGACAAAAGTCGGCTTTTGTCTCTTGCCCCTTTTCAAAATGGAAGCCAGTCTGTGAAAAATATAGCTTAAAGTAATAATAAAAGTACTTATACCTTTTTGTTTGTATTAAATTCAACTTCAATAAATTATTATACGATTTATATTTAACTCTGATTTAATGTATTGATAAGCAAAGCATATAAGCTAATATAACTGAGCATTTAATAAAACTGATGACAATTTAGTGTCTTACAAGAACTGTAATAATTGCATTTTATTAATAAACAGAAAAGGTTTGATTGTACGAGTATGTTTTATATATATTGGGTAATCACAAAAAATACTGGACTAAATTTGAATATTATTTTTACCTCTGAAAGCCAATCTATCACAAACTAACATAGGTTAGTTTTTATCTCGATACTTCCTCAGGATCTGGGCTATATCATTGAAATTAAAATTTTCATGAAGACCGATTAGAAAGTGCGGTTCTCATGAGCACTTCACTGTGTATAACGTGGAAGAGGTCACGGGCAACAGCTAGTAATCAATTTTTTTAATATATATACAATTTGAGATTCACAATCAAAATGAACTTTGTACTAAACCAATATCTAAATTCAGTTTTCTAAAGATCATTTATCCGGAAAAGGGTTTTCACGGACTCGTTATAAATTAATTAAAAGAACTTGAATTAGCTCATTTTGTATAAGAAGTTATAATCTACATATATTAGAATCTATTTTCACTGTTATAGTGTTTGTGGAATATAAGATGTAATAATTGTTAAATAAACCCTTTATCGATATCGGATCCAAATACGTAAATTGATTGACAAAGGACTGGAAGGCATTTGTTGTAAGATAAAATTAATGGACAGCATAAGAAAATACCTTTTATATGTAACTGCAAAATATAACTTCCATTGTAAAAGTTTCATGCTGATTACTAAAAATAAATTTATTTTCTGTTGATAGTATTTAAACAAACAATGGCGATTTAAATTTGTGAATGGTACTAATGATTATGAATATATTTATAACAAGAAGTCACTTACCATAGAAAGCTTTATCATAGATTTAAAAACTATTCACCGTTATTAAGTAGGGATAAATATTAAAAAAGTTGGTTGTAATTATGTTTCATAATACTGTTGTTTCACTTCTTGTTACAAATATCAAAGAGCACTCTCGTTTCTCATAAGTATGCTTTGGGATTATAATTTATATTATAACATACAGGACAGTGAGATGTTCAGTCGCTTTGATATACAGAATCTTGCTTCATGTGAAATATAAAAATTACAAATATTATGATATAAATATTACAAATAATATAAACATAATAACTATAATAGCTAGATAAAGATAAAATACACCAACTTTACTGTAAAATTTATTACTAAAATATTACGTAATCAGCTTAGCGGGAATCGATAATTAATGAAAACAGAGATCTTGTTTTTGTTTTACCGGGTATTATCATAAATAAAATAATATTAAATATATTATTTTATATCTCATAACACCCGTTGTTTTTGTCATGATTAATTAATATTTTCTGAAAACTGTGTATATTTTTTTGCTTGAAATTCGTTTGTTATCGTAACAAAAATGTTATAACACCAACTGAGTTTTAAAGTGTATATATAAATGCTACCGGTTATGAATAAAATAAAATAAATATATAATAAATTATAAACTTCAGAGGTTGAAAAATATGTATATATTTCGGATAAGATTTCGTTGTTGAAGATAACGCTTCATAAGACGAATAAGATTACATGTCTATCAACTTCAAGGAGTGCAAATAATAAGGTAGGTTCAAACATTTCTACATTCAAAATTCTACAAGCAGAACAACAAATTTAAGGTAATTAGGCTGGTGTTGTTAGTATTCAAAAGACAGATTTCAAAATTGTTTTTGGATCATGTTATATTTGTCATCTGGGTGTCTATAAATGGAGAAAAGAGTAAAAATCATGTAAAGAATGTAAAAAACCAAGTGATACAAAATGTGATACATGTTTTCAAGAATAAACTCGATACAGTACTATTTTATATTTAATAATTTTGAATGTACTTCATAAATTAGGTTACTTTAATTATTTATTACTTTTCAATATTGTACGCATAATAAATTCTTACAAATAGGTAGTTGGGCATTGCTGTTATTATTCGAAGGGGTATTTGAGTTTAATTCCTAAGTTTATTTTTTGCATAACAAAACATGTTAACGTGTATGAAATAATATTTATAGGCTCTTTTAACAAGCATCTAACATGAGTTCACAATTTGTTGAAAAATACAAAAGATATATAAGTAAGAATATTCGTATTGACACATCTTCGTAATGGATTTCAACCCTGTTTTACTGCTAGTTAGTATTTTTTATAGTTACAGACAAACAAACAAACTGTCTATCGAATGATACCTGTTGTTCTACCCATAGGAATCTGCGAATATAAATAGTTGCAGATGCAGATTGTCATTCGCGAGAAGTGTTAAAAATTACAAAAGAAAACTAAGACACAAGGAGTAAAACGGCAGTACCGGCCCGAGGTTAATTTTAGCACGGAGTACCATCCACCTTAAATATCCTTTTGATAAATTTTAAATATCTAGTAACAAAATATATAACAATATAATTATAATATATAGAAATAAATCGGTAGGTAGTTTGAGCATCAGGCTCTGTTATTCAAGGCATGAAATATCGCTTTAATTGTGACGTAACGCGACTCTTGTTAGAGTTAAGTACAGCCGGAGACAGACAGTTAGTTAAAAAATCATAAATTAATCATAAAAGTATTTTAACTTGTCACAACATTAGTGACTCACATATGAAAATTCGCTTTAATCTTATTTCCATTAGAGGGTTTCAACACAATCTTATAATTTTAAGTTAGAATGCGGTTAGATTTTGGAAATAATCCTTCCTTTGTTTCCGCAATTTCAGACAATTAGCAAGCCACAAACTCCTCTCTGCAGGCGATAGCATTTAGTGCACACGTTTAATACCCGATTCAAATGTAACCAACATTAATGTTAGTATTTCCAAAAATGATAAGTTATTCTTTAAATAAAATAATTATAACTTACTGTAATAAAATGTAAGAAAAATATTACTGAAAAATTATCTGTTTTTCTTGCCATACAAAAATATTTATAATTTACGTAATATTAAGATGCATATCAATCTCTATATAATATTTTAATAGTTACTATCCTACTTATACTTCTTACCAGTTACATGTTATATAAATTCGCAGAACAAATTTGTCGATATGTAACAGTTTATATAATAAGGTTTTTTTTACCCACAATTACAATTTATATTTATTTATGTACAAAGCCGTCTGTTCTGTTTATTGTAAGATAAAAAAATTAATAAATCTGCTCACAGGCTGTGCGACTAGACCCAAAAATTAATATCCAAAAATTACTCGCTAATATCGAAAGCGCGTCTGTGTTAAATGGCGTAACGCGTAATATGATATAATTTATGACGTAGTTACTGTTTTCCCGTCGCCTAATAAATAACTTTTTCGCTGACGTTTCTTTTGTTTTCGATAAAATAAAATATCTTTAGAAATCCGTATTTTTAAGGCTATTAAAGTACTATTTTTACATTTTGTAATATTGTTTATCAAATTATAGGTCCAAGATGTTAACTGTCAATTGCTGTTAATTTTCAGTAAAATACATAATATCTAAAACTTACTTACTTACTCTACTAGTACCTTATATAGTTATTATTATTTCTCTGTTTGTTTCCATTTCGCATCACCGAAAAGTATTGGCTTCTATCGGCATCAAAAATATTATTAATAAAGATTTTTATAGGAAAATACAAATTAAATTCAACAAAATATTTTTTTTTTAATTATATTTACGGGGAAACATAAAAGTCCTTATCTTATAACTATCAGACTACAAAACTACTAGATGGCTTAATATGGAGTCAAATTAAAGGATTCACTCCGGCTATAATAACAATAAAATTAATCATGCTTGGGATTTCTTGTTAGTATCTAGTTCATAGGCAAACGATTTACAAATACTTGTTAATTGGTATAAGGCAACCATTTTCTTGTCTTGGTGTTTATACATTACCCTAATGCTAATTCTATAGTAAGAATTCTCCACTTTCTTACTTCAACTACGTAAATTTTGTACTTTAGGGTCATGCTTGATATTTTATTTTTGATATCAAAATATGTTATGACATTATTTATTCTTGTGTAGTATTTTACAAGCACGAATATAAATTCATGGTCATGTTCTTCACTACTTCGTAAAAAAATTGTGCATAAAATGTTGTATATGATCTTTTTAAATAATAGGTTCTTATTCTAGCAAACATTTCCTCAATAAAATTTTCTACTTATATAAATGATATATATACGATAATATTTTTTTGTAAGTATGTATTTTCCTTAGATATACACTTATCTGCGATACAAGCCGCAATACGAATTAAATATATTTTATTGTTAACAGGGTGGGCCATGAATTAGTTAACATTTGAAAAAATCGTATAAAAAAAACCATTTAACATATTTTAGAAATAGTTTATTTACGAGAAAGCTAATTAGTTGTAATTTATTTTTTTAAAATTATTTCGTCTAAATGACCACCGTTTCGGTTTTTGCACTCATCTAAGCGAGTCCTGAAGTTTTCGAATACTCTTCTGCAAAGAGACCGCGAGATCGCCGACATCTCTTCGATGATTTTTTCTTTAAGTTGACGGAGTGTATTCGGTTTATCAATGTAGAAACGACTCTTTAAATAACCCCATAAAAAGAAGTCTGCTGGGGATAGATCTGGACTTCTGGGCGGCCATGGGATGTCACCTCGTCTGGAAATCAGCTTTTCCGGAAACATTTCTTTGACCACCGACAAGGACTCGTTCGATGTGTAACACGTGGCTCCATCTTGTTGAAACCATGTGTTACGATTATAGCCAGCAAATTCCAGTAGCATCGGTGCTAAAAACTCCCGTAACATTTTCACATACTCGGCAGAATTAACAGTAACTGAACGGCCTCGAGAATGAAAAAGTAAGGTCCGATGATTCCTTTTGCTGAAATTGCAGCCCATACAGTTACCTTAGGAGAGTGAAGTGGCCTGTCATGTTTAGCTTTGGGATTTTCGCTGCTCCAATACCTGCAATTCTGTTTGTTTACATGTCCGTTTAGGTGGAAATGGGCTTCGTCAGAGAATAAGATGTTGTCAAAATTACTGAATCGAGTTAACATTGTTTCGGCATATGACTTACGCAAATTTAAATCATTAGGGTTTAGTTGTTGCACTATCTGGATCTTATATGGATATAATTTCAAATCTAATTTCAAAATACGGCGTAATGATGTGCGGGATAATCCTAATTCAGCCGAACGTTTGCGCGTCGATAAATCTGGATCACGTCGAACAGAAGCGGAAACTTGCTGCACGTTCTCTTCGCTTCGAGAAGTCCGCGGGCCGCCGGTTTGTTTCACATTTAGTGTAGATCCCGTCTCTTCGAACTTCTTCACCCATTTCTTTATTAAAGGAGCACTTGGACACTGACTTAAGTCGTGTAAACCATATTCAACGCGAAATAAGCGTCTCACAGTAATGAGCGAAAAGTTGTTTAAATAAAACTGTTTCACACAGTAAGCGCGTTGTGGCCCCGTGAAGCGATCCATTGCGACTAAATTTCCAAGAAGCGAGCTATTGCCCCCGCCCGCGCCCGCGCCCCGCGCTGCAATAGTTTGCGTGGTAAGTTACATTTAAATGTTAACGAATTCTTGGCCCACCCGATATAAACCTATTTGTTTATTCAACGGTTATTATGAAATGAAACAAATGTGACCTAAAATAAAAAACGCTTAACGATTCAGTATGCTTAGAGTATGACTATTTTAATTAAAGAACTAACCAATATTTTCAGATATACTAACAATAATATTGGGCGTATTCAATTTTAGATTTAAGTGTGTGCATTAATGTTATCGCCTGCAGCAAAGCCTATGGGTTTTTAGTTGTCGAAAATCGCAGTAAACAAAAGGAAGGATTATTTTTTAAATATAGGCGCATTCTGTCCTGATAATAACTTGACACCCTCTAATGGAGGTTAGTATAAGGCGAATTATCTTAACTAATATCTGATGTTGTGGCAAGAGATAAAATATTGTTTTTTAAACGTTTATGGTAATTAAAACTGTCCTTGTATTAAATATATTTTTAATTAGTTATTAGTAGATCCTAGCTTTAGTCAAAAGATTTCTGATTCATAAAGGCTGTCTCAACAATATAAAACTAATCCGGTGCCGGTTCTTTAAACTCGCTTTGTTTTGGAGATTTCCTTGGACAAAGACAGCAGAAAAAAGTGATAGACAAAAAATCAAACAAAAATGGAGTTAGATCACCATAAAATCAACTAATTGGTATTTTATTAAACTCTCATATCGTAGAATGTCGTAAAACTCTTCAAATTCACATATTTTAATGTCCTAAACCGTGTCATATATTAATTTTGTATTAACTAACAAATTTGTTATCAATTCTGAATTGAGTTTGAAATATTACTACTACAAAGAATATCATAACAAATTGTTAATGTAAATTTTTCATTTCCATAGGCTTATTTTGTAATTAAAAAAATAAAGTTATAAAATATTAACAAGAAAGTTACGTTTAACACAAGTTTAGTATGTTAATTTTCTATGAAAATTCAAAGTAAGAAGAAAAAGTAAGAAAAAATATTTATTTCTTGTGAAATTCAGAAGCAATTTGCCGCCATGTTAAGCATTCTTCGAGTTCTGCGTATCACGTGTCGATCTAAATAAAAAGCAAATCTTTCCATTTTCACTTTAAAATTATTTTTCTGTGCTAACATTCAGCTTTTTTATATTTAGTATATTTTTTTCAATAAAGGATATTGTAATATAGTTTAAAGAAAGAGTAGTATTAATAAATAGTATTTAAACATCACTACTGCACGGACTCGAATTTTTTACCGTACTTGGCGGTCTACCAATTGAGCCGTTGTGCCTTAGTCGTCATCAAATTTTAGTATTGTAATATGTTATCGTATTTATCAAATGAGTTTTTGTATAATATCTCATTTAAACATTATTTATTTCTTCAGAAAGAATTCCAGGTAGATTTTTATCGAATAAAAAATTTTACATATCATATTGTGAGAAGTTCTTTGCATCGATTTGCTTTAAATTGGTTGGAAGATTTATGATAAATAGTAAAGGTATTAAAAAAAAATTTGAAATTTAATTTAATATAACAAGGATGGTAAACAAGTGTCGAGTGGCGGCAAGTGGTTAAAATCGCACTGCCGCCACTTACAACATTTTGAAAGAGGTCTCTCGAATACCGGCAACGCATTTATAAAGAAGTTTTTTATGTTACTTATTAATGTTGTAATACCCTCATATATTAAGTAAAGAATAAATGTTATACCAATTAAAAACGTCCATTTTAGCACAAAAATGATGGTATGAAATGGGATTTTAGATTTGTCGAGTCATTTCCTTGCTAAAAGTCTCTATCTGGGTCACTTTTCGGAAACAAAATTTTAGAAACTCATATGCTTAAATACTAACGTTTCGTAAATCGTTCAGGGCTTTTTCAAAAACAGGTTTTATGTTTTTGAAAATATATACACAATGGTATTAAAAAATATTACAATATTGATTGTTCAATTCTAATGAAATATTTTAAGAAACTTTAAAAGTTTGGTTATTTTTTAAAGCGTTTGTAATAAAATTTAGCTTGGCATTACTAAACTTGTTAAAGGAAAATTCAAAATTGATTACTTTAATTAAAGCAACAAAGTTTTAGAAGATTATAAAACGTATTATCTACATGCGAATATGTGTCCAGTTTTTTGAACATCCCACTGAAAAAGGGAATCATTTCGGTTCATTGTAAATGCAACGAAAAATAATAGAAACAGCGAACTAGTTTTGAACGAAAATTGAACCCGTGGATAATCTATAACGTAGACGAGTGTAACATAGTTCATGCACTACAAGTCATGGTTTTACTCCTGAATCTTTTTTATAAGAGATTTATCTTTATGGAAGCCGAAAGAAAGGCATACGGTGATAACGTTATCACCGCATAATTCAAATGTTTATTCTACTAATAATACTCGTATAATACATGTTAGTAAGCTGTAAATGAAGGAACTATTACCTCACTTGAAGGAGTTGTATTGAATCAATTACGTTGTATGATCTTTAAATTTGAAGTATTCAGATTTTATTTGTAAGCCCGAAATAAGTGTGAGGACTAATATGATTTTATGTTTTAGCAACAAATACTTGGATAAAATAAAGATCGAAGAAATAATTCGATGAATTCAAAAGCAAAAGAATATTCTCAATCACAATTATTAAATTAGTGCTTCTGTAATTTAAAATTCTACGGGACTAAGATAATATACAAGTTTCTATAGAATATGTATTTATTTAAATCAGTTTTTCAAGCATCTCCTGCTTCTAATTTTGGAAACTTTAAAAAGATGTCTCTAAAATTCCCTGAATAAAAATAAAATATTTACTTCTGTTAAAAAACGCTATGCAATATATCTTTAAAATTATAAGGAGGAAACTGCAGCTTTAGAAATATATATATTTTTTCTTTTTTTTTATTATTTATTCTGTTTATCACATTTAAATTTTACACTATAACATACCCCTAAACCCAAATCTTATCCAAAAGATTGTCGCGTTTAAGGAGTTCACACGCATCATAACTACTAAATAACTAATTAATATGTAACATTATCTTATACTCATATCAATCTTAATATCTTATACTATAATTAAACTCATACTTCTATAAGAAATTTTATACTTATAATAATAAGTATTTTCTATGGTCTCAGGAACTTGTCTGTCTCGGCCCTTTTCTGAACTGGATGATACCGGATAAAAGGTTTCCGAACTATATGTGGTGTGTGAGCATACAGTCCAAGTGTTTATATGCGACTTTACTACTCCGAATATGGAAATTGTGTTGCAGTAAGTACATATAGTGCAAGAGACTAGGACACACAAAGCTCAAATGAGAAGTTTGGATCATCCGGCTTTATCACCCTAACATAACTATACTCGTAATAGTTATTTCACGCCTATCTGCTGTGGTTATGTTATTGAAACAGCCTGCTTACGATCTACGAAGTCAAAATAATATAGGCTATGTCACTTTTAAATGGTATATTTAAATGATATTAATATTTACACTTATATATAAATTTAAAGGCAAATATGTATAATTAGTAGAATCTAAAAAGCTGTTTTGAAACTTTGTTAGGAGATCTTTAAGTGCCTGTTCATAAAGGTCATTGGGCACAATCCGACCCGGTCGCGGACATTAATGAAAATGGTATAAAATGAAAGTGTATATTTTCCCTTAATATTATATGATGTTACTTTATTTGGAATCTATGGGAGAAAAAAGATTAAACCTAAAGCATATTGTTAAAATGTCGTATTTTTAGAGTCTACTGGATATGCTATCGTTCTGTTAATAAACTACAAAAAAATCTGAGGAAAGACGCCACACGTGGTCATAACGGCAGGTAAATCTTCGTTCTCTCTCTTTCACACACATAATGACATTTCACTCGTTGCGCTAACGCATTGTTTCCTCCGGTATGTTACACTTTTCAGTCCTTCGTTGTCTTTCGTGGTGGTCTGTGCGTTTACCGGTTATATTTTGTCGACTAAATAATCAGATTTACTGGACCTGATGATTTGCCTTTGATATGGATAGACGTAATAATTGTGTTACATGTAACAGATCCGTGTTACGTTAGAGAAAACACATACTTACCGAATTGTTTTTCGAAAATTATCGGAATCACGCAGTGTTATTGCTACAAGAAATAATACCACGCGAGGTAAGTGTTGTATTAATATGCTTTATTTGTCTATCTTAAATACATACGTATTTTACTTAAACAAATAAAGACATCGTTTTATTTAGTTATTGTTCTATTAAATAGGTACAAAAGGATTTTGCCGAACTGTATGCCCCGCGTGATGAAATCGGCAGGTATGTTCATTCCCTCTCTCTCGCACATAGTCGAGTATCGCTTTTTGCACGTGCGCATTGTTTCCTTTGTTTAATGTTTTATTACAATCCTTCGTCGTTTTTAGTTGTGATTTGTAATAATAATACAAAATCTTTCCTTACCTTACCTTCCCTATGTCCTTATGTAGTTGGCAGCGGATAGCTATATTGTGAAAAAGCAAAGTCTTGTTGATGATAAGCATTAATTATTGTTATATTTTAACTTATTTCAGATTCCTTTTGATGGTACAAGATCAATATGTCATCCATGCTGGCAAAGACTTGATCGCGCTGTGCACAATCAAAATGCACAAGATCAACTTGATCAAGGAACAGCAGTCGAAGGTCAAGATTTACTAACTATTCCTGGATATTTACGAGCATCGAACACTGCACGACGCTGCATATTTCAAAACTGCAGGAACATTGCAACACGAGGTGTACCATTATATGCCAGATTTTATCTTCTTCATAATCATAATTTATATGTACTGATCTAGCGCGAGCTTGCCAGCCTCATATAATGACAAATGATTGGGACCTGCTTTTGAATGATCAGATAACACACGAAAACTTTAATAGTGCACACGTGCTAGATCTAATAAATCTGTACAAATGGGGATACGAGCGTCAAAACTTTTTTCATTTTGAAAATATTGAAGAATTTGATGACGACGAGCTGCATTTTTGGACGTCTTTAACTAAAATGCAGTTTAATACTATTTTACACCAAACTCCATCTCTTCGTGTCAGATCTGAATTTCCTGCCACCGTTTTAGGGGTTTATTTAGTAAAAATAAGAACCGGTGAATCAGATGAGTGATTAGCATCAAAATTCAGTATGTCCAGACGAACATTTGAGAGAAAGCTGCAAATAGCAAGACAGTGCTTAACTGAAGATTTCATGCCACAGCATCTGGGCTTGAATCACGTAACTCGAAATTATGTAATTGCCAGAAATCTTTCGATCCCGAATTATATTTTTGGTGGTAACCAAAATGAAAATGGAATTTTCGTGATGGACGGCATGTACTTATATGTACAAAAAAGTGCCAATTTTTTATTCCAAACAAAAATATATAGTCTTCACAAATTCCGAATTAACTAAGTGTTAAACCTTTTTTGGTTGTTTGCACCGATGGCTATATAATAGATGTTGTGGGGCCATACCCAGCGACAACGTCAGATGCCTCAATCGTTCGTCATCTGTTACAGAATGAAGCATCCCCTTGGCATTGGTTTTTAAGAGCTAACGACGTTTTTATACTGGATCGTGGATTTCGCGATGCAATTCCTTTAATTGAAGAATGTGGTTATGTTTCACATATGCCACCTTCCAAAGAAAGAGGAGAACAATTGACAACGATAGATGCCAATAAGTCACGATTAATAACAATGTATCGATGGGTAATTGAGGCCCTAAATGGCCGTTTTAAAAAAGATTACAAAATATTTTGACATACTTATTTTAATGTAGCAATGCGAAATATGATGGCGGACTTCAAAATCACGGCAGCTATTATAAACACTATTAGGCGTCCGTATGAAGATAGTGTATACGTCGAGCAGTTTATTAACATTATAAACGACAACATGAATAGAGAAAATCAACTGGCACAATTTGTCATTGAAAATACTATAAATCGACAAAGAGTTGCATTTATGCCATTAGATGGAAACAATCCAGATTTAAGAGATTTCCCACAATTAACCTACGAAGAATTAATATTATTCACTTTAGGCAGTTATCATTTAAGACTGGCCAGGTCGTATTGCCATGAACACATGAGACCAAATGGTGTCTACTTAATCGAATTGTACCGACACCTAGGCTTAATTAACAATAATATATTGATAAGAGGACGATCCAGTCGAGACAAGTCAGAGCGTGACAATACTGAACATATATTTTAATAAACCCAGCGAGACAAGGAAGACAAAGTTTTGTAGACTACTACTGTTCGTATATACACGGCCGCCGTACCGTCGGGAACTGCGCGCATATTGCCAGTATTGTTTATTTTTTATCTTGGGCTAGGCACCAACAGCAAATCAATGCCCCTGCCGGATTTTTAGATCAAATCACGATTGATATTGATCACGCTGAATAAATAATTTAAAACATGAAATGTTTTTTTTTTCAAAATTCCCACAACCCACAACATAGCGACCCTTACCATAATAAACTAGAGGCTTTTATCAATATAATCTCACAATTTCATCTCTGTCCGCCATGGGTTTTTTTCTCATACAATTTGCCCATTGACCTTTAATTCTATAATTGATGTTTCCACAAAATATTTATCGATAATATCACAATTCCATTAAAATTTACTGGTGGCTTTAATATACTAATAATATATGGTAGGGCTTTGGTAGGCGGTTTGGGCATATGACTCTAAATTTGAAACATGGCTGTAGTAGCTACGTCACGACAATCACGTTAGAGTTAAGTTGAGAAAGTCAGATAGTTGGTTTAAATAACCAAAAGTTATTCATAAAAGTGATTCGGTTCTTATCACAACGTCAGTTATTATATATTAAAATTCGCTTTAAAATTATCTAGATTAGAGGCTTTCAATCAATTCCCTTATTGATAAGTTCAATTTCAGCGATAAACCTTCCTTTATGAAAAAAAGGACGCGATTCCTACAATTAAAAATATAAACGCGTCACTGCTGGCGAAAGCACACGTTTACATACACATAACAAACATTAATTTCAGTATTTCCAAAAATGTTATAATATGCTTTGGATTAAAATAGTTATATTTATTTAGCTTCACGACATATCCCTTGCGGGGTAGCCAGAGACGACGGAGCGCCAAACGCTACGGTCCCTGCATACCTCTTTCGCCTCGGCCACAGACATCAACCTCTTCATACATGCCCTCCGGGGGGTCATCATGCTTTTTACGTGACCTTCCTCCAGTATCATAGATACTGTGTTTTCGAAGGTCACTCGAGATCTCTCCCTGTCTCTCTTAACGCTCACTTTTCCTATATAAATCTTTTTTACCATTCTTTCATCACTCATTCGTTCGACGTACCCAAACCTCCTGAGAATAAAAAAATAGTTATAGCTCACTTTAATGAAATGAAATAACAAAATTAGGTCAGGTTAGTTTTATTTTATAATAAAACTAACTACCTAGCTTTATTCAACATAAACAAAAGTTTTATGGTTTAATAAATTAAATTTTATCCATTTTACGGCTTATACTGCATAATAGTTTCTATTTTCGGAAAATAATAACGAGGAAAAGCATTATAATGCATAAACAACGTAAAATGTATATTAAAATATAAATATATATTCAACAATTGATGACCAAACTTAAATTCAATTGTTTGATAACTTCACATACACATTTTATGTTATTTTTATGGAGGCGGTAAAACTTGAACGTGACCAGGCGTTTAGATACGTTCTTATCAAGTACTAAACAACTATAGATGTTTCCAAAACATATTATGATATGAGATCAAATCTCAAATACAAGAAATACACAGTATTATAATTCTTATATCACCATTCGTCATGTTAATTTGAATGTTATATAAAAACCAGGTACGAATGATTAATATTGTTTAAAATTTATAACTGTTTTTTTTTGTTATTAGATTACATATGTTTCAGAGGGTGAAGAACAGATTTTTTTTTATAATTATAGCCCAAATCAGTTATTGTGTTTGATCGTATCATTTCTTTTTTCTTTTTCTTGAAAAACACTAAATTGTTCCGTAATAAAAAACATAATAAATGTTTATTGGGACACACCAAACTTTAACAAAATCGTTCAGACCAGTAATTTTATCATGATGCGGAGACATATTAAACACATATTTATAAAGTGAGAATGAACATTAAAATTCTGTCACTGTTATTCCAAGGAGTGCATGAAGCATTTGAAATAAAGAACCAGGAAAGTTTTAACCGGTAGAGTTGTATTTTCTGGTCATTTGCTCGGAATATAGATTTTAATATAGGGTTTTTCTTGCATTGTCTTAACGGCAGTGTAAATTAGAATAACGTCACATAGCTAAGCATGTATTGTCGTTCAAAATAAGTGTGTATACCAAAATTTTACTTGAAGAGGTTAAAATTAACTTAATAAAAATATAGTTACAAGATGCCACCCCGACAAATATAGAAATATATTGCTAGTTAAAAAATAATAATAAAAACTTACATGTTCACGAACGAACTTTGTTCGTTCTGTATTGTTTTCACTTTTATCGGATGGACGTATGGATGGATGGATGTCTGTGGACGGGAAAAAATTTCATTACTGTCCAGAGATGGCGCTGCTTACAATTTACTGATTTAGTTTATTTTCATATTTAATTATATTACTATTTTGTATTATTATTAATCACATTTTTTTGTAATTTTTTTGTAATTATAAATAAACATGTATTTAACATTTTCTTTTGTTCAATAAATAATAATCATTTTACTTAGAAGTCAATTGTTTTTTTATTAATATTTATAATTTCGTCAAAGTTCGTTCGGGAAATACCCTGTGTATTTGCATATTCACTGGTTTCATCTATTTATCTTATTGTTGTAAGGGAAATCGGAGTGAGAGTCACGAAGGAATTCGCTTGAGTTGTTACTCTAGCGGCTGAAAAGTAAATATGGTTTCTATAAATAAGCTGTTTATAATTTACGTAATATTCAGATCCATATAAATCTCCATATTAAAAATGATGCAAGCGTATATTACTAGTTACTAATACCACTTACCAGTTACGTATTATATAAATTCGCAGAGATAATTTATTGACCACAACTATAATTTATATAAATTTATGTACAAAAGCGTCTGTTTTGTTTATTGTAAGATATAAATTAACAATAAAGCTGCTCGCAGGCTGTGAGACTAGACCCTAAAATTAATATCCAAAAATTACTCGCTAATATCGAAAGCGCGTCTGTGTTAAATGGCGTAACGCGTAATATGATGTAATTTATGACGTAGTAACTGTAATGTTTTCCCGCCGCTTAATAGATAACTTTTACGCTGACGTTTCCTTTATTTTTGATAACATTGGATAAAATATTTTTAGAAATCCGTATATTTCTAAGACTATTGAAGTAACTGTAACATGTTTTATACCAAACTTTTATTCGATAGTGTTAATTGTCAACAGCTGTTAATTTTCAGTATAATACATAATATCTTAAAATATAATATTTTCCTTACTAAAACTATGTATGTTTAATGTTTTTAACTATATTATCAAAAAAAGTAATAATGCCTGGGATTTTATTTTAGTAATCTACTTTATAGATAAACTATGTACAATAAGTTGTTAGTTTTTTTATTTGTATTCCTGTATCTTGGTATTTTTTCAGTACACCAAAAGGTCTCTAGTAAAAAATCTCCACTTTTCTACTCATATTTAATTAATCTACTACATAAATTTTGTATTTTAGGGTCATGCTTGAGATTTTATCTTACATTAGAACGTATGATATTACTTTTACTTGTGTAGCATTTAACAAGTACAAATAAAAATTCTTGGTCACGTTTAAGTTTCACTGACATTAAAAAAATAGAGCATAAAATTGAGTGTGAAAATTTTCAAATAATACATACACTCTAAATTAGGTGATCAATTTCTCAATATAATTTTTATATAACATATATTTTATGTTAATATTTTTATAAGTATGTAAGCCACATTGTTTTAATTTATCTTAATATCAATCATATTCAATTTTTGTTGTGAAATATTGGTTACATTTAAATGTTAAGCGTGTGCATTAAATGCTTTCGCCTGCAGCGAGGCGTTTGTGGCTTTTTGATTGTCGGAAATCATAATAAACAAAAGGAAGGATTAATTTCAAAACTTAAATGTATTAAAACCTGGCATGGGGTTGAAATCCTCTAATGGAGGTCAGTTTAAACCTAATTATCTTATCTGATGTTGTGACAAGAGCAGAAATCTTTTTTAAACTAATTTGTCTTAATTTCAATTTTACTGAAATTAAATATTTTTCAATTAGTTATTAGGTGATCCTATCTCTAGTCAATTGATTTCATCTCGTTCGTGTTGATTCAACTATATAAAACCATCTTGGGGTTGGTTCTTCTAACTTGCTTTTTGCTCCATTATGCGGAATTCCACGAACAGTCTTTTTGTTTGTCACCCTCTCTGTTTACTAAAATTTCAACAAGCAATAAAACAGGGTTGTAATAAATTGTAATGGTGAAATATTATTAAATACTTTATAAACATTTTATAGTGTTCTTAGATTCAAATATTAAATAAAAAAATAATATTATTATGAATACGTATTAAAATTTCGCAACTGTTTTTCATTTACCAAAATACATGCTTTGCATTGCTTTCTGAATTCATAAAAACTTATTTATGATAATATAGGTCATTAAGAACACCTGTTCAAGTTCAAGCCCACCCTCGGCAAGTTAGTTTTATTATTGTTAAGGATTATCTCTTTTGTATTTAAATGTTCTGTATACAAAGTTAACAATATAGAGTATAATGTCTGAATCCAGTTTGTGAAGATCATTTATCATCAACTTGAAAAGGTATTCAGGCATTCATTGTATATGCATCGAAAAATAACAGCGTACTAGTTTGGTCTCAATACTGCGTGAAACGTGAAAAACTCGTATTATGGATAAGTATGACACTTTTACGGTATATCTACATTTTTTGTATCGTAATGTACCTCTCAAAATGTTATTTAAAATATGTAGTTTGTGTTCTGTATGCTTAAAATGTATATACTAAAAAAAAATAAGTATCTAACATTGTTCTTGGGGCAGTTTTGGAGTTTCTTCTTCTTCTTGGTTATTTACTATTTTTCCTACAAAATAATGGAAGTAATTATAACTATTTTTTTTCTAGCTTCACTTGATATTCATTTAGATACTTGAAATTAATCTTTCCCAGATTCGATTCCCGGACGCAAAAACTTATATATAATAGTCCAGTTCTCGTGGGTGAAAAAAATTCGTACAGTTCTAGGATCTCCATTTACCTGAACATTATAATAAAAAGTATAAGAATTATAATAATCTATAACGAAAATATTAAAACACTTGAAATAAGAAATATTTATAAGTCCACATACACCTATTACAGCATAGGGTGACATAGGTACGTAGTTACCAGTAGTATATTGAAAGATGAAAGGAAACATAATTTTTAACGTTTACATAATATCTGTTGTTATATATTGAATGTTAATTTTATTATTACTTTTAAAAATTTTTCTTAATTTCTAATTATAGAAAGTTGAGATTTTTCTTGTGTTCTAACTTTTTAATTTAAGAGGATTTATGAATACGCATGAAACAGGTTTGGAAATTTTTATCGGTTAACTAATTTGCAATCAATTTTGGTTTGAACACTAGGTACATAAAATTTTATAATAGATTATTTTGCAATAATAAAATCAATTAATAAAAATAAAAAAAAAGTTAGGTTTTACTTAACTTAGTATTATGTAAATGTTCTAAGAAAACTTCAAGAAAGTAAGAAAAAATATTTATTTTTTATATAGTTCAAAAGCAATTTGCCGCCGTCATACGTCGGGTTCTGCTAGTCACGTGTCCATCTAAATATAAAAATAAATCTTTCCATTTTTACTCCAAATCACTTTTCTGTCCTAACATTTTTTTTACAATATTTATTATTTTATTATAGTTTAAAGAAAGAGGAACTTGTTAATATCAACATGGACTTAAACTATTCACCGTACCTATTATTCTACCAACTTCGCTATACTGTTTTTTATGTCCTCAAATTTTATATTCTAATATGTTATAGCCTTTATATGAAATAACAATATACGTTAATTTAAAATCATATTAAATCCTTTGTTAATTTAGACATAAGCTATATTGTTTCAGAAATATTATTATGTTATGAATAATTAACTTCTTGTGACTTGATTTACATAGACAAAAGAGTATAAGTAAAAATTAAAAATATCTGAATTAAAATTTGGAATTTCGAAACTCCTGTTCGCATCTAAAGAAAAAATATCATCTTAGTTTGCTTTATTTTCATACAATGACGGATCTTATTTGAATATTTTTTTTATACAGCTTATTATTTGAGGAAAAACGTTTACGAACGAATATTAGAATAAATACTAGGGACGCCAAAAGACTCTCAATTTGGACTCGCTTCGCTCGCGAAATTTTGGGTGTCGTTTGCATATTGAGCGAAGCGAGTCCAGTATATTAAAAACCATCACCAAATGTGTATCTTTTTGATTGCAAAATTTCATAATTTTCCGTCAAGTAGTTTTCGAGTCTATTCGTGACAAAGAATGCGAAAAAGTCTCCAGTAGAACGCTCCGCTCACTACGTTCGCTTCGCTCAATGATATCAGCATTACTTTCTTTCGATAAATTCGTCACATTATATCAGATGTAGTCTACAGAGAGATCAAAATCAAAAAATCATTTT
Source organism: Melinaea marsaeus rileyi (assembly GCA_918358865.1). Classification (NCBI taxonomy): domain Eukaryota; kingdom Metazoa; phylum Arthropoda; class Insecta; order Lepidoptera; family Nymphalidae; genus Melinaea; species Melinaea marsaeus. Next base: position 9,573,589 of record OU911086.1, on the reverse strand, counting down.
GATTTGGTTAACGCGACAAATAATATAAATAAAAAGAAAAGAGTATATGTTTCAAAATGTAAGTATATGCTGTATATACTTTCATATGCATTTAGTGAAAACTGTTAATTTGGGATTACAAATAGACACTTAAAATTAATGTACCTGTACCTTACCTTTTTTGTGTTTAGTTGTCTCCAGAATGCGACAAGATAATTAGCTAAAAATTTTCTACTGTATGTTTGAGCCAAACGCAGATTTTATAGCGAAAACAGATTCAAAAAATGTTTAGCCATTCAAAAGATTGCAAAAAGAATCACTCCTGCCATAGACAATACATTAGAGCTGACCTGCGCGTGCGAGCAATGCGCTGAGCTAGAAGGTGACAATTAGTCCTAATAAATCGATATTTCCTGTACCTATTTAGTTAAAAGGAGAGGCTCAGCTCAACACCCGCCGCGCAAGATTGGCGGATCTTAGTATATATAGATAGGTGAATCTTTAGATAAAAGACAATATGAACATAAAAGTTATTGATGTAGTAACGGGTATACAGTTATTACGTCATAAATAACATCATATTATGCATCATATTACGCCATTTAACACAGACGCGCTTTCGATATTAACATTCATTTATGTGGAAATTTATTTTTGATTTAATTAAAATAATGAGCAGCTTTTCGTTATAGTGATTGAATTATACAAGAATTAAATTAATTATGAAGTTCGTATTGCATAATGTTCTTGATGAAGGATCTGTGACGTCATAATTGACTAATGATGCGAATATAAAAAAAGATGTGGTTCTTGGAGTATCCATTTCTCATTGTTAATTGTTAAGAGAAGATAATATTATAATTTATTTCCAATCAATGTCAAGTATATTATTAAAGAATGTATAAAAAAAAATATGTATATACAAAAGCTTAATTGTTACTCTCGTATTATTTCTTTCAAGAAATTCCAAAAGATTACAGTTTACTATTAAAATATACTTGGTTAAGTTCTTCAATATGATAAAGAACAACATTTACAGTCTATAAACATTGTATATTGATTAATAAATCCTAAGGAACTCTTAATCACGTTTAAAAACTTATTACCTAATATTCAATAATTAATAGATTCAATACTTTTAAAATAAAACTTTATACAAAAATATCTTATACGACAATACATATTGCAGTATATCTGTAGTGTTTTCTACCCGCTATTGGGTAATATTACTTTATTTTTAATATGTATAAATACCCGATAATGAGCTCAGAATGGCAGTGTAGTACCACAACGGAATTAGTAACACAGGCTAGTGTGAAGTGATTCTGTATGGATAAGCGAACAAAGGACCCATTGGGTGAGCAAATTATGTTATGTAATTAATATATAATAAATTATTATTTATCATTGCAGATGTTTAACACATAGTGATTGAGAATATATAGAAGCTAAGAGCATTCTACACATAAATGTCTCAAACATTTGTACTGCAAAGTTCAGGTAAAATAAATTGAAGCTATAACGTAGTACATCTGATATGATCAACAGTTTATTGAGATCATTAACTCAAGAGTAACCAAAGTTCAATTTACTTTTAAAACTGTAATAAGCTTGGATAGTAATATGATTTTATTTTTAAATGTAAAAGAAATGAATATAACCAAAATTGGTAAAATTTTAATTAAAGTATTTTCGTTTCATACAAAATATTTTAAATCTGATATGTGTACATGGTCTTATTTATAAATAACATATACTTCACAAAGAATAACCACATTTTAAAATAGATGTAAGTTTATATTTACTAAATAAAAAACAAAGGGACAAACTGTATGTTTATTAACATAGTATTTTATACTTAGTCGTATCTCTCACAGATCTCTGAATGCCTATATCTCGATAAAATCACAATTCCATTAATATTTACTTTTGCTTTTCATATAATAATAACATAGTAGAGCCTTGATACGAATTTTAGGCTTCTGGCTCAGAACATGAAACGTGGCTACATCACATCGATCTTGTTAGGGTTGACTGTAGCTAGTTGAAAAAGACAGTTGGTTTAAATTACCAAAAACGATTCATAACAGTAATTCAGGTCTCTGATATCTGACAATTCAAAAGCTTTAAACGCCTTGCTGCTGGCGATACTATCTAATGCACACACTTAATACTGGATTCAAATGTAACCAACATTTATATTAGTATTTCCTAATGTAAAACAAACATTTCTAACGTAGCATTAGCTGTAAAATGTAATAAATTATTTTGATACCGGTTTTGTGTCTTAAAAAATTCTACACATCCTATATTTTCAAGTGGCTAGTTATTGTATTAGTTTTTGGTGCGTTGAAAGATTGAGGACAGCTGTTTAAGGTGTTTAAATAATTATAAAGAAATAAAAGTAACATAATAAGGAGGGTGAAATAGCGTCAAGTGGTAGCAAGTGGGTACAATCTCACTTCCGCCTCTTACGATATTTCTGAAGAGTCTCAAAAACTGGCAACGTATTTATAAAGCAGCTTTTTATGCTTAGCTTAGCTTAATAATATTGAAATAACCTCAATGTTAACGAAAGATGTTATACACATTTGAAATGAAATTGGTGTAAAGTAAAAAAGTAATTTTCGGCACGAAAATACTACTAGTATGTAACGGCATTTTGGGTTTGCCGAGACATTTCCTTGCTAAATAAAAGTTTATTCCGAGGACAAAATTTTGGAAATGAAATTTTAAAAACTCATTTGGTAAAATACTAACGCTTCGTAAATCGATTGGGGTTTTTTAAAAGTTAGCATAGAATTGAAGATAAAAATATTACGATATGAATTGTTTTAGAAACGTTACAAGTTTGTTTATTTTTTAATGCAATTACATTGAAACTACGATTAACATAACTAAACCCGTTATAAACAATTTCAAAGTTGGTATATTTTATTAAAGCTACAAATTTTAGAAGCTTTTAAAAAGTATTATGTATTAGATCACAACATGGTTGTGTTCTGTTTTGTCGACATGCCGCTGAAAAAGAGGATCGTTCCCGTTCATTGTAAATGCAACGAAAAATAATAGAAACAGCGAACTAGGTTTCAATGCAATTGAAGACGTGGATAATCTATAACGTAGACGAGTGTAACATAAGTTCATACATTTTATATGTATAGATAGTTCGACTACTAAAGCTTTTCTAAAAGAGATTTGACGTCGTTTTCTTCGTCTTTCTTTCGTATATTATTCGTTGATAATCTTATTAACGCTTTATAATATAAAATTTATGTTCTACTAAAAATATAATAAATGGTAGTGAGATGTTGTAAGCGAAATAATCGTTACCGTAGTTAAATTGAAATAATTACATTGTATAGCTAACGATAACCATAAACAGATGATCGTTAAACTTCAAGTGTTCTGAGTTTACTCGCTTACCTGTAATAACTATGGGGAGTAATATGATTTTATGTTTTAGCAACAGATCGTAGCATAAAAGCAATGAAAGACCGAATAAGCAGTTGGATGGATTACTATCGCGTTTTATTTTGCATTTTACTTTTCTATATGTACGTATATTTATTGTCTCTTATCTCATTAACATATACTTTATTAAGATAAAGTTGCAATAGATATTCAACTTCTTACTCTACCTGAATAAAAATTGCATCAGTATCGAATTTAATACTCATAATACTTAATAATAGGTATGAATTTTCTCTTAAAAATTAGTCCATAAAAATTTAATGAAGTTGAAGGGTTTTTATTTTATGTTTTTATATTATTGCTATTATGTATTACTAAAAAAATAACAAAAATCCCAAACAAATTACATAGACTAGTTTTTTCTTTATACGCGTACAAACAGATCAAGAAAAACTATGAAACCTTCAAAAACTGAAATTGTTTCGTTCTATATTGGTTTGATATTTCTCATATGTGTTATTTTGTATCAACAATATCACTCATTACAAACTAATAGCGCCATCTAGCGTGTCTATGTACGTTTATTATTAAATAAAGTTAGTTCTTATCTGTGGCTCAAACGTTTCTTTTATAATAGGTTATGGGACCAGTGAATTATAGTTTTTCTCGCAATTATTGGAAATTAATAGACTTTGCAGATTGAGATTAACTCTAATTAACGCTGTAACTGTGAAAATGACGACGAACTACCTTGTCAGTGTGCCTAAATTGAAAGGCCGGGAAAATTACAGTGAGTGGGCTTTTGCGGCTGAGAATTTCTTAGTGTTGGAGGGAATGGCCGATTGCATCAAGTCGGAAACTTTACCAGCAGAAATAGGAGCAGCAGGTGACGCGAAAACCCGAGCCAAGTTGATTCTGACAATAGATCCGTCGCTGTACGTGCATATTAAAAGTGTACAAACGACACATGAACTGTGGAAGAAATTGAAGAACCTATTTGATGACTCAGGATTCACGAGAAGAATCAGTTTACTGAGGAGTCTGATTTCTATTAGACTTGAAAATAGCGTTTCAATGACTTCGTACGTGACACAAATCATCGAAACAAGCCAAAAATTGAGTGGTACGGGTTTCAATATCAATAATGAGTGGGTTGCATCGCTTTTATTAGCGGGATTAACAGAAAAATATTCCCCTATGATAATGGCGATCGAGCATTGCGGCATACCATTGACAGCGGACGCCATTAAAACAAAGCTGTTGGACATGGAAGAAAGCGGAAACGGCGGTGGCGACAATAGCACCTCTAGTGGCGCGTTTGCGAGTTTCAAGAAGAAACGGAATGTTGGTAGCGCTGCGACCAAAGACAACGCCCAGATGTCAAAGTCAAAACCTAAGGTGACATGTTACAAATGTAAACAAACAGGACATTACCGCAACCAGTGTACTTTTACGAACAAAACTTCGTCAAATACAAATGAACGGACGAGTAGTAATGCGTTCAGCGCTGTGTTCCTGAATGGGGAATTTTGCAAAAAAGATTGGTACATTGACTCCGGGGCGAGTGTTCATCTTACCGCGAACGAGGAATGGTTGTCAAATGTGTCGCGAGATCATAAGATCAAGGAAATTGTCGTAGCAAACAAAAATAAAGTACCTGTACTATGTACTGGAGATGTGCGGATTACGACAAAGACTCGTGCCTGTGAATTCGACATTACAGTAGAAGGTGTATTATGCGTGCCGAAGTTGACTACAAATCTGTTGTCTGTTAGTCAACTTATATCAAAAGGAAACAGAGTTTCATTTAGCAATAATGGTTGTCAGATTTTCAACCAACGAGGAGTACTGGTAGCTACAGCGTGTCTATTAAATGGGGTATATAAACTAAAGATGTCTGAGGATTGTTCATCAGCTGCAGCGATGGTGTCCAGTGAAGTTTGGCATAGACGTTTAGGTCATGTCAATAGCCAGTATTTGAACAAGATGCAAGATGCTGTTCAGGGATTGACACTGGATAGTAAGACTGATATATCAAAGTCATCTTGTGTTGCATGTTGTGAGGGCAAGCAGAGCCGCTTACCATTTCCCAAAGAAGGTAGCAGAAGTACAGAGTTACTACACAAGGTGCACACAGATCTCTGTGGACCTATGGAAAACCAGTCAATAGGTGGTTCTCGATACTTTATGCTGTTCATAGATGATTATAGTCGTATGACATATATTTACTTTTTAAAAACTAAAGATGAGGCATTGAAATGCTTTCAACAGTATAAAGCAGAGGTAGAGAATCAGCTTAATAGCAGTATAAAAATCTTGAGAAGTGACAATGGGAAAGAATTTTGCAACAATAGATTTAATGATTTTTTGATGTCTCATGGGATAGTACATCACAAAACAAACCCATATACGCCTGAGCAGAATGGTAATGTAAGTCACTTGCGTGTTTTTGGTAGTACAGTCATGGTGCATGTGCCGAAACAAAATAGATTAAAGTGGGACAGAAAGTCTGAAAAATGTATCCTTGTCGGCTATTCCAATGACGTCAAAGGTTACAGAATTTACAACCCAAAGACTAATGTCATCACTACCAGTCGAGATGTCGTAATATTGGAGAAGGTAGAGACAGAGAATGTTCTAGAGGTACAGGAAAGTTGTTCAGACAAGGTGAATATAGTTCCAGTGGGGGAAGATGATGTGACTCTCCAGGAAGATTCCCTTGAACAACCAGAGAGCTTGAACATGAACGACAGCGGTGAACTGTATGTACCTTGTGAAAGTGGAACATCAGATAGCTCTGGGTCTGTTACAAAAGACAGTGAAGACTCCATTATACTGAATAATGTCAACATGACAAGTGGTCCTAGGCGTAGGCAGCAGCCAGACAGATATGGTTATGCTAGTGCATGTATAGAGAATGACAATATGTTCACAGGTGAGATATTGTTGCAAGAAGCTTTGGAAGGTCCTGAGAAAGCACAGTGGTTGGCAGCCGTGCAAGATGAGTTACTGTCGTTTGAGAAAAATAGTGCATGGGAACTAGTAGATGCTCCTAAAGATGGTACTATAGTGCAGTGCAAATGGGTTTTGCGGAAAAAATACGACAGTGAAAACAATGTGCTATACCGTGCTCGTTTGGTCGCAAAGGGCTTTACACAAAAATATGGTGTAGATTATACAGAAACTTTTTCGCCTGTAGTAAGACATACAACTCTGAGACTATTATTCGCATTATCAGTAAAATTAGGTTTAGATGTTACCCATTTAGATGTCAAGACTGCGTTCTTGAATGGTGATTTAGAGGAAATCATTCATATGAAAATGCCAGATTGTTATAATAGTAATAGTTCAGTTTGTAAAGTATTGAAACTCAAAAAGGCCATTTATGGACTTAAGCAGGCCTCTAGAGCTTGGAATAAAAAGGTTGATAATTGCTTAGTCAGTAATGGTTACAAAAGGTCAAAAATAGAACCATGTATGTATATAAAAGATATCAACGGATGTAAGAACATTGTAACAGTCTATGTTGATGATTTCTTTATATTTTCCAATGATAAAATTGAAACTGACAGTTTGAAACAGATTTTCATCTAATAAGTTTATCATTAAGGACTTAGGCCAAGTTAAACAATGTCTTGGAATGAATGTAACTTTCAATAAAGAAAAGGGATATGTATATTTAAGTCAGGAAACTTATATTGATCAACTTTTGAGTAAATTTCAATTAAGAGATTGCAAAACTGTTGATACTCCTATGGAGGTCAAATTAAATGTAAAGAAAGGTCAAGTAGGTATAGATAGTCATGTGCCCTATCAACAATTAATTGGCAGTTTGATGTACTTGTCAGTCCTAACAAGGCCAGACATTAGTTATTCTATAAGCTATTTAAGTCAATTTAATAACTGTCACACAAAGGAGCATTGGGAATATGCAAAGAGGATATTGAAATACCTAAAACGGACTAAATGTTATGGAATAAAATATTGTAAAGAAGGCAATTCAGAAATTACAGGCTATGTAGATGCTGATTGGGCATCTAACTCTGTAGATAGGAGATCATATACTGGTATGTGTTTTTTATTATCTGATGGTGTTATCTCATGGGAATGTAGAAAACAAAAATGTATAGCCCTCTCTAGCACTGAAGCAGAGTATGTTGGCCTGTCTGAGGCATGTAGGGAAATATTATACATAAGAAGTCTGCAATATGAAATAACTCACAAATTGTACACATTTAGTCTTTTTAATGATAATCAAGGTGCACAAAAGCTGTGTGCAAACCCAATCCTTCACAAACGTACAAAACATATTGATATCAAATATCATTTTTATCGTGATCTAGTTAAAGATAAAATTGTGAAAGTTTTGTATTTGCCAACGGCTAATATGCCAGCTGATATCTTGACTAAAAGTTTATGTTCAGCAAAGCATTACAAATTCATGTCACTTCTTGGCATAGTAGTTTGTGTAGAATAATTTTGTTAAAATTGTTTAGTGAATATTGCGATAAGTGAGGGTGTTATTTTGTATCAACAATATCACTCATTACAAACTAATAGCGCCATCTACCATGAAGTATGTAATATGTATGTCTGTGTCTATGTACGTTTATTATTAAATAAAGTTAGTTCTTATCTGTGGCTCAAACGTTTCTTTTATAATAATATGCAATAAAACTGTATGGACCGGCATTACTGTAACAAAATTATTCAATATTAATTTCTGTTTTTATTCGTGAATGGTATTTTTTTATTTTTCAAATTTCGGCTATGTGAATATATCCTTAACGCACTTATCGAAATATAAAACCATATCTATTTAAATAGTGATTATTCTATAATATGTTACTATTATTTGCAGAAATTAACATTCTTGTCTTTTATATTCATATTAAAAAATTTTCAAGTACAAGTCGGCGTTGCACACTGAGGGTTTCATCCAAATTTATAGATTGTTAATTTAATAACTTTTATACTAATAATAAAATTATTATTATTATAAAAGTTACAATTTCATTTCACAAAACGAAAATATTTATTTGATCTGGAACCATTTAAAATATAAGTTGTCACTGTTATTTTCATATTGATACACATTTTCACATAAATAGTACACATTCGTTCACATCTGAAACAAAATAGCACAGGCAGTTTGTGCTAATTAGTAACGTGAGCGAGCTGTACTTGTCACCGCATCTCTGCACATCGCTGTGAGAACGCGGTTCTGGTAGGATTTAAGCAGATAAATATAGTATCAGATAATATATATACCATCATCATATTTTCTAAGATTTACTTAATGACTTCTTCAGATCATTAGGCATCATTTAATACAAACATATTACGCATTTAACTTTCGTCTAATGCTTAAATATTAACAATATTGGTAGTAACATATTTTATCTCTTCCTGTATATTTTTTTTGTTTGCCTAAATTTTCGGTATGTACGTGACTGTGCATACGAAATGTCATCTGTCGTAGTACATCGGAACTCGGTTTGACAGTTGTCATTCTAGCGGAACGTCAAACAGGCAGCGAGGCGGCCATGCTTCACTTTGAAGTGGCAACAGCGAATGCATAACGCTCGTCACGAATCGCTCTTTATCGACGCCATCCCTAACCGTTATTGTTCTAATCTGTATTGGCTTTATGGTTATGCTTTTAGAATGTTTATTTAGCTGTTACTTTGTGATTTTAAACCTATTAAGTGTGATTGAATAATTTTCAGTCATTTTGGGACTTCTGTTGGATTACACACATACGTGTAAAAGCGAGAATTCTGATACGAGTCATTACGATGTTTTTATACGAGTAGGTACGTTACAAATAATTCAATATCTATTAACTTGTAACACTGAAATAAAAGATTACAGGTACATTTACTCAAGAGAAATTAAAGAAAAATAATGTTGTATGTAACAATAATTTGTGATAAGTAATTCTTATATGACCTTAAGTAGTTGGTTACACGTGGGACTATTCTATGCACGATTCACAAAGTGTTGGTGTCTTGTGTACATTTTGTCTTTTATTTCTATTTGTATAATTCCTCTTGTATCTCCCTCTGTTTGAAAACACAAACACACAAACAACAGTAACACAATACGGAAATTTATATCGTAAATGCTTATTTTGACAGAAATAAATTTATAACTTCTTTAAAAATACAGTTTTCCATTATCATTAATTCAGACTGATAAGCAGTGAATAAAATAACTATTTGATAAAATAAAGACATTTGTAATAAAAATGTTAAATGAGATTAAATTTGTTTGAAATTCGTTACCTTAAAACTTTGTCATTGACATAAAACTAACTGATGTGCGTGATGTGATGTGATTCTAGCGTACTTTTGTTTTTCTATATGGAATTTTAGAAAATGATGATGATCTTTAAAAAAGCTGTTAAATTATTTGTAATTTTTAACTTTTCATGGAGACCATGAAAAGTTAAAAATTCAAGAGACCCGATTACAACAATATTGTTAAAACTTAATCTTAAAATAGTACACTGTTTAAATTAAATAACATTATAAATAAACTATTTTTTATATTTAATAAAAGACAAAGATGTATAAATAAAACTGTTTATTTATTGGTATTTGGAAAAATAGAACAAAATGTTTTAGAACTTTTTAATGAGATCGCCAAATGTGTTTTCGTAAATTTAATTTTATAATCGAAGTTTCTACAAAATATATTTCGATTAATTATTTATAATTAACATTATTATCTATATTATTTTAAGGATATAAAAACTTACAATAATAGAGAGTGTAAAATAAATCTTTAAACATCTACACATAATATTTTATGCTTAGTTCAATCGTATTAAAATATTATAGAATGTGTATTTTCGTATTTATTAAAAAAAAAGAGGGCCGAGACGAAGTTGGTATTTCAAAAAAAAATTCAGTGTTTGAAAATTATATATATTTAAAAGGAAAACAACACAAAAATCAGTATAGTATAAAAAAAATGTAATCGCTACAATTATAACCACTCAAAACAATATTTTTTCCATACCTGTCCATGAAAAACCAGCAAAAAACTTCATGTATGGAGCATCTAACTTATTTGTTGTATAAGTTATAATTTATATATTAGTACAAATTATAATTATAGAAAAGGACGGAAAGAAGCTCTTACATAGAGTTTAACGTTAATACAATGTATCAACATTTATAAAATGAGGCCTCCGTGGTCTTAAATCTCATCTCATATCATTTTGTTTCATCTCGTCTCGTCTCGTCTTTTATAAGTTGTTACCAACAATAATAATTTATGTTTTTCTACAACTTTATTCAAACTTATCCCGCTTTCGGTTATTTTTCAATGCAAATTTTACGAGTTCAGTGAATTTCATGTTTTTTCAGTATATGATTAATGACCTTCAAAACTGAATACACTGAATACTGAAACAGTGTTCATATCGTTTGTGAATGTATTAAAAATATTTTAAAATATTGACTTTCTGCGGCAGTCGTAAACACTAATAGCCTGTAAAAAGTGTTAAAAACATTTTTATAAAAACAGGCAGAAAAACTGTATTTAATAGTTTTTTAAGCTTCGAATAAATATATTTATATCTATAATCACTTTTTGTTTTATCGGGTTTTAAAAAAGTATTATTTATTCAGATGATTTGAGCATTTGTAATTTTTGGATTTGCGTAAAATTTGTTAGAACGAGGAATATTAATTTATGTTTTTTATGATAACTAAAATATTAATATATTTTATACAAATATTGTTTGTTTGTTTTTTTATATACAAATTAATACTATAAATTAGAGGACAGTTGAAGAAAATAGATGGATTTCGTGAAAGACGATATAAAGAAGAAGGGAGTGTGTACAGAGACGACGAGTAACAGGAGAGTATGGAAGGAAAAAATATAATGCGTCGACCCCAAAATTAGGATAAGGGCAAGAAGATGATCATGTTTTATTAAAATAAGCAACGATGTATAAATTTTTGTGTTAAAATATGTTATTAAAAAATACAATATTTATTTGTGACCCTAATGAATTATTACATTAATACAAACTCCAATACAAATACTTAAATAACCCAAAATAAAAATATCTATACAGTTAATATTAATATCTTAACTGTAATAATACTTAAGGTGATAATATTTTTATACAAAAGAATAATCGTTAAATAATTTATTAGTAATATATTATATTATCTGGTTCCTCATCTTACATATACGAAACAAAGATAACCACAAGACGAAGCACCCGCTTTTACTCGTATATAAAGTGCACTTTTCATGTCAAAGAGCAATTTCTGTACGCTTTAAATTAAATAGTGCTATGAGATTTAGTTTTCAAAGATGCATTATACACATTAAAAATTCGTCGATCATCTTTGATGATATTTCATTGACATTAATATTTATATGTACATATATTCCATAATATATATAACTATAAAGAAACCATCTCTTCCACACCTCTTAATGTGACTAAAATTTATTATTTTAAATAAAATTATTGCAACAATGTAGGGTCATTATCATAAAAGATTCTTTAGCGATATTATATTCAAAGCCATAAATCTCTTTGTGTCAAATAAAACCTGGAATAGAAATGCAGAAAATTTTTCACACAAAATAATATTTAAACGTTTGTACAGGAAATATTGAATGTATAAAAGAGTGATCGTTTAGAGAATGGTATTTTTATTAAAAATTATAATAATATCAAATCTATATCTTGTTTAATTAAACCGATTTAGAATGTCGGGGATCTGATGATGTGAAACACTTCATTGAGTTAAAAACATTCTACTTAGTAAGCATTAATAATTAATCTTATTTTATAAATTAATGAACTAAAAGTTGTTCTAAAATTTTTATTCAAATATAAGACACATTTGAAGCATTATTGCATTTCAACTTTATAAAAAGCTTTACATGTCAAGAAAAATAGATAATTCATTTTCCAGACGCCAGTGTAAGAACTAGAGCGAATACCTTGATGACTCTCACTCTGACCTGCTTTGCAGTAATGTGATAAATAGTCAGCCATGAAGCCATGTTTTCAGTTTGAATATCTTGGAATATTTCAAATATTATATATCTGTATATGTATTTTATTTTACAAATAAATCTTATTATTTTAGGTGGTAACACAAAATAGATTCCGATAACCTGTTGGCTGCGAATCCTGAGTGCCGAGTTAAGATCGTATGTTTCTCGCATGAGAATATTTTTTGTGTGATCAACGGATTTTTTGAGTGTGCGTTGTGTCTGTTATTTTTATGTTTGTTAAAAGCCACGAAACACAGGCACTAACCTTCTATGCAAAATGTTATATTTATTTCATATTAAATAACATCAAAATAATTCATAGTACATGCGAATTGAGTACTGCTTAGTAAGCATCGTAATACTATATAAATCATTTATTTTAGGATCATACTTGAGATTTTATCTTGTGTTTTATATGTAGTATTTGAGAATAAATATAAACGCATGGTCACGTTCGAGTTTTACCGACCCCGGAAAAATAACTTGAATACAAAATGTGTTTGTGAAATCATAGATTCTTAGTTCAGCGATCATTCACTGGATAGAATTTTATATTTATAAAGATAGTAAAATAACAACTTTTATGTTACTTACATATTACTAAATATGGCCAATAACTTCGACCGCTCACTCCCCTCCAGTATTTAACGTAGTTAGATATCTAAAAGTTTATACAACATCCGTGTCTTGGAAGTGTTATTGTTATTTATTAAAATTCACACATTTAATACTACCATAATAAGAAATCAAATAGGGAAAGGTGTAGAACTCTTATTGCTATCAATTACAAACTTATAGAAATGTAAGTGTAATTCACTTTATGTAATAAGTCACAAAAAAAATTTAAGATAATTAATTGATCGAGATAAAAATTATATTGTCTTTCAAGTTAGTTTAGAACCAAACATAGATATCTAAAAAAATTATTTAAATCGGTTCAGCGGCTTCAGAGTACAGCCTAGACAAACATCGTGACATTTTTATATATAAAGATAATGATTTTGGTCTAAATAAGTCAGATCACATCTTGAGATATAGAAACTTATTTGCACTATAAGTCGCGAAATGGCCCAAATATCAATTATATATTTTTATTTAAAAGATGTATTCTTTTTTTTTCCAAAACTGTATATAACCTAAGATTGAATACGTTTATTTTATTTCAACGAAGTAAGTTATGTGTTTTGGGAAATAATATAACATTTTTGGAAATACTTACTTAATGTTGGTTACATTTGATTCTGGTATTAAGCATTTAATGCTTTCGCCGGCAGCGAAGCGTTTGTGGCTTGTTTGTGGCTGTCGGCAATCGCAGCTAACAAAAGGAAGGTTAAAAGCTAACCACGTTATAATTCATAACTATGACATTTGGTGTAAATCGTCTAATAGAGATTGATTTGTAACGAATAATCATATGTAATAGCTAATGCTGTTATTAGAAACGAAATAATTGTATAGGTAACTTGTAATACGGACAGACTGACTTAAAATTAATATGTTTTAAATTAATTCAGCTAATCCGGCTGTACTAACAAAATTATCATGACAAAGATATTTTAGGTATGCTTCATATAGTAGCAGGGCCAAATCGATTAACAGGGCCTTACCACATGGCACTCCTCAACGCATCTGCACCGTTCCATATTTACAGATTTCAGAAAAAAAGCAACACCTATCGTCAATCTTCTTGTTTGCGAACCCCTCTCTTAAAAATATTAACTAGCAGTACAGAAGGGATTACTTACAATGGTGTTTAGAAAATGTTAAAAAAAAAAAAACATCGGTCCAAAGTCATCCATCTAGAAATTATGGCGTCCTTAGATGGCTTAATAATTTTAGTTAAATTTACTCCTAATTAGTAAAATTTTCTCAATATTATATTATTATTGTAGATATTTTGAATGTTTAGATATTTTTTACAACCCTTCTTTCTTCTTTCTCACATATAATAAAACGTTTCAGTTAACAATGGAAAGAGTACCTATGACTCGCAAGGCATCTGCGAAGGATATGAAGCAAACTTAAAAGATCTAAGATCTTTTAAAAATTTGTGCAAGCAGCTATTTTAAGGGCAAGAGTACAGGCAGAAGAAATTAAAAATGTTGTACAGAAAAATACTGATCTTAAAGATCAGCTCGCTGAATGGCATACCAATTTTTAATTCACTTTTTTTTTATTATTTCAACTCTGGAAACTTGGGTTTACTTTCTCACTAGAATTACTTTTATTTATTCTCAATTTAGTTTTTCTTTAAAATCAATTAGTAACAAATATGAATTCTCCAAAATCAAATTAAGGAACACTTTAAAGCCACAAGTAATGTAGTGGATTTATGTAATTAAAACTTAGAACGATTTGAATTTATGACAAATAATTAGTGTAATTGTAGTTATGTAAGCGAAAAAATAAATATAGTTATTAAAATAAGCTCTAAAGTGGTGGGTGATTCTACTCTATACACTAAACGTAGTATTAAGAATGTAAACATCATGACAAATAGTCTAAAAATGAATAACGCCTCCACTGCGCTTAAAAATAATTACTTTGTTTCCTCTGACCAATTAGTCCAATCCTTTGGTTTTCTTTTAAACAATGAATTAAACAATGTATGTCATATATGTTCTATAGATATATACAAATATTATCAACTTTAACTAAAAGATAATACTATAGTATTTAATTTATAAAACTTTGTTATACAGAGTAGAAACAAATATATATATATATATATAGAACATAACATAAAAAATGAAATAATAGTGATAAATAATAATCAGACCGCTTTAAAGTGAAAAGCAGTATAAATATTGGCCATAATGTTGTGCGTAATATCTTTTTGCCTCCTATTTAAATTAAATTAAATTTAAGAGTCGAGACATTTGATGTAAAAGTGCCTTTATAGATCTAAATTACCCATGTCAGATTGGTCACGGCCGGATGTAAGAGAAATCCCCTGACGTCTCATTTTGGACGATGAACGTAAGTTTTAGATTTTAGTGAATATCCTGGCATTCTACCGAGGAGTTTAAATCATATCCGTCCTCTGTGCTAACGGTATCCTGACTATTTCGAACGCTAAAAAACTGAATACTTAGCAAATACAGCCCAGGTGACGGTGAGCGGTAAGGTCGTATATGTCATTATATATATGTGAAATACCACTGAAATATACTACGATAAGTATAGTAAAGGATAATACACACGAAGAGGAAAGAAAAGGCTTGGTTAGTATAGTAGAATAGTTTCTAAGTAAGTACACTGCCAGTAATTAAAACCCTAAAGGCTAACCATGTCTAACTGATACTCAATAAAAACTTATAAATTTTAAAAGGGTGCCCCGATCTTATATGCAAAATTTTAAATTATATGATTTTGTGTTTGAATTTAAGAGGGGTGTGTGGGGTAACAAGAAAGGATAGGGTACAGATAAAATTGTAGGTCAGTCATGTTATGGCTATGATATAAGGATACTGATACTGCGCTGAACCCAAAATTAGAATAACAGCAAGAAGATAATGATGATTTGAATTTCATAGATATCGTATCTTTATATGTACAGATTACGCAAACGGAAACAAGAGTCTAATCATATATTATATTTGGTACACTCACAAATCAGTCTGAGACAGAGATTCCTCCATCTATTGTCTTGTTAGACATTTATTGTCTTGTTTTTTTCAATAAGGCTACCATTTTGGTGTTTATGGCTTTCGATGCAATGTATTATATTGTTTGTTTAAGAAAACATGTTTTATTGCACTGTGACTGCTATAAATTATTCTATAATTTATTTAAGTTATTCTGATTTAAACGTTCCCCTGCAGATTATATATAATTATGTATATAATCATAAATATAAATAATTATGTATATTATTATATTATAACAAGGGAACTTCCCGGCCCTTCGGGCCAGGAAGGGTCAAAGGGCACATATGAGGTTGGCACCTACCCTATTTTATAGCCTGATTCAATAGCTTTTTTTTGATGTATTACACATTATTGTGTGATTTGTGGGTGATAAGTGATGCGCGTGCATACAGAGTCAATTAGCTCATTATTATATAGTAAGGATTATGTAAATTTTATTGTTGCTTATTTCATTAACAAGAACTTACGAAAAGGCTTTAATAGAAATTAGTTATATCTATCATTCTCACGTGAATGCACTTTGTAAGCACCGGGTGTGATACTGATAACACGCTTAGCAGCCTGGCATTGTAGCTATTTTTAGTTTAGTCCGTAATAATGTAATAAAGCAGACGATTTTATTAATATTTTGTTTATTTTTCATTTAACCACGTTCCAAATGGAACTTTAGTCTTATTTGAAGAATTGATGAGTTCATTCATTTCAGACACATACAAGTAGTAAAACATATATTTTACCAAAATATGGTTAACCCGTTTAGTTTAGATAAGTAGTATTTTATAAAGGTTCCAAAAATATAAAATATTACTACTACTAGCTCACGCACACGGTGGATACAACTACTTGTACTTAATATGAATGAAACATAAATGCATATGCACGAATTTTTTTTTTTTAATAACTCTGCAGTAGATATATGCACTTATCCTTAAGTTAGACTTTATATAATTCCAAAACTGATTGTGCAGTGCTTTGATTTCATTCGCAACGGGTGCAAGCTGCATTTATCTTTTTTTTTATGTAAGAGGAGGGCAAACGAGCTGGCGGGTTATAGATGACATATGATCACCGCCGCCCATCAACTCTTGCAACATCCAAGGATTCCCAAGAGCGTTGCCGGATCAATCAATTTATCGTTTCCTGATCGTACACCCAAATAAACCTAGATATGATCTTACTAACTTACAATTTTAGTTTGTGGTAATGTTATTAATATTAAAGAAACACATTTTGAATCTTTAAAAGGATGTTTATTAATTTTTATACTTTATACTAAGAACTATTTAACTAAAAACATGCTAGTTTCTATGCTATTTCCAGCGAATGTCTAAGCGTTAATATTATACAATTATTGATATAAGTAACAAAGTAGTAAGAATGAACTGTAGTTGTCCGTTATTTTGATAAAAAATAGCAAAAAATCGAATCTATATTTTTAAGTTTGATCTTATAAATATTCAATTTAATTTTATCGTTACTGCTATAGCAAAATAATTGGATGTATAAAATATTTTGTCAGATTTTTGGACAGCATCTATGAAATTTTCCAAAATTTAGTCACATTCACTATTAAACTCAATTGCTGAAATATGAAACTACATGATTTCACATTTATATCAATTTTACGTGTAATTTAAACTTTCAATATTCCTAGTAATATTAATAATAATGTGTTAATATTAATAGTAATTTTAAATATTTGAAATAAATTCTATAATAATTTATTTTCATTTAACAGTAATGAATAGAACCCAAAACAATGATGTTTAGAAAGTTTATCTATTTGTTTTTGAGTCTATTTCTGCGCGTTTTTTTGCTCTAATATCTCGAATAACTTACCCGATTTAAATGTAGTTTTCACCTTTACTTAAGATATAGTTAGTTTATTTTATTTAAATAGGTTAATAAATAAAATGCGCCGTCCTACCTTTGTATTACGTTCAATAAAATTTTTGTTAAGAAAATATTTGAATTGCCTGAATCTTTACCTAACTATACAGTTACGGTCTGTAAAGTTAAGATATTTGAAAGAAAGCGTATCAAGAAAGCACGAATGGAGTCGTAGGCAAAACTAATGACTATTAATGTGACAACATTTTAATGTTACTATTAGTTTTGCAGTAACGAATACATTTGTCTTTTAAATTCTTTACAAAAATGGACAAATGCAAGTTGGACCCGCTCACTGAGGGTTCCACAACAATTTGTAGGTTACAAGACGTCAGAGAAAAGGGGAAACAGTATTCAAAAATATATATAAAAAATAAGAATATCTGCACTGTGCAAAATGTATAAAATATGTTTTGAAATTGACAGCGTCGAAATATGCGCTTTTTGCAGCATAACCGGTCATATATTTTTTATTTTAATATAGAGGGGTTTTATTTTGTCACAGCACAAAAGGAGCTGTAGACTTTATTGTACGGTTTTAATTAAAATTCAATATCTTCACGCGTTTCCGTAATTGATGGTGTTGGTAGACAGACAGATAGAAGGACGAATGGAATGATTGACAGAAGGACAACAAAGTGATCCTTATAGGGACGGAGAGGGCACTTTAGAAATTATAGATATTTATATTACACATAAGTTTGACTGAAATACATGATTTAAAGATTACTATAATTAATATTTCGAGCTGCTTATTCTGAATACATACATTGTATATTTTGTGTTTACGGAAGTGAACGATAAGATTTACTTAATAATTTACTGATTTAGATCACTATAACACATTTAAATAAAACTATATTACGGATTTAACTTTCGTCTATTGCTTAAATAGTCATTTTAATAATACAGTCATATATTTTATCTCTTTCGTTTACGTTTTCAGTTGCTACTCGTAGATAATAATTAATTTATTATCTATTTACTTGTTATATTAAAATGATAGATTGTAGGTATATTTATTCATGAAGTATTATGTATTTTTGTCTGATAAATTCTTATTTTATTTAGGCTACCACTAGTATTGACTCTACGGTGTTAAATACTTAGGTAGTCAGTTTCTCCTTTGAAGGTTTCTATTTTTTTTAACAAATTCATCTTTAATGCTGTAGGTTGCCATTTAGGGTAACCCTAGCTTTTTAGCCCCGTATATATTCAGATGTTGTATTGTTGAAAATGTCAGCTTTTTCCGACCTCCGTTTTCGAACTTAAGGGTCCGTCTGATCTTTTCGCAGATCAGAAAGTTTGGTTTTGGTTTTAAATGATGCTGTCTACTCAAGAAATGCTTTTTGCATATCTTGTTTGGTTCCGTTGGCTGGTGGTAAAATTGGGTGCAATTGTTTACCCCATGTCAGTTATAACAAAGACTTAAAATATATTTTAAAATATTCACTTTCCACGACAGTCGTCAACAGTAGGTAATAGCTTATAAAAAACTATAAAAACATTCATAAAAAATGTATTTAATAGTTGTATAAATCTGTTTGATTTTATAAACACTTTTTGTTGTATTCGGTTTTAAAAAGTAATATTCATCCAAATGAATTGAGCATTCGTAATTTTTGGATTTGTTCAAAACAAGTGTTTTTCATTTATATTACTTATGCTATGTAAGTAATAATTATTTCTTATATACCTCCATAAAAATATATTTCGTAAAAGATACACGATTCATCTCTGATTCCTAATTAATTATAACAGCTATCTCTTTCTTCTCACAATTATCCCAAAAAAAAAATATTTTTTTTTAAATATTATATTTATGCCTTAATTAATTATTTAAATACAAAATATTCTTTGAACAATGTTTGTAAAATATGATTTAACCCGTTTTCTACCCATACAAATAACTTACAATGATAACTGCAAGACTCTCGCTTCTATATAAAGCGCACTTTTCATGTCAAATTTTAAACGCTTAAATTATATCGCCACGTTTAAATTATATAATATAGTATTATATAATTTAAACGTGGCGATATAATTTTTTTGGCAGTTTAGTTATTAAAGGTATGTTACACTGAAAGCTATATTCCTCAATTATCTATCAGATGAAATGCAGAAACTTATTTTAAACAAAATAAACTTAAATAACCTAAAAAAATATAATTAAGTCTATATCTTATTATATTTGCGTAGTTATTAGTAGTGTGTTTTTGAGTTACGGTGTAATCTTTTATTAACTCGACTTATTTATACATTCACAAAATATTTATATATATCTTATTCTACCGAATTTTAACGCCACTTACCTGATCGCATGATAAATTAAATTTCGTTAAAAACGTTGTATTTCTTTCTTAAATTAAAGTATCTAAATTTACACTTTAATGTAAGATAATACTTTAAAATATATTCGAAGTATACATGCATCTAAATATTACGTAAAGTTTAAAAAGCCCTGTCCGTCGAGAAAAACAGATAATTTAAATTTCAGACGGCAGTGTACAAACAAAAGCGAATACCTTGTTGACTCTCTGTCTGACTTCCTTTATGATAATGTGATAAATAGTTGCATATTTTCATATTAAATAGCTCTTTTTTACTGTTACACGTAATATTCATGTTACATTAAAATTTTTATTTTTCTAACATTGTTAGTTAAATAAAAATCTTGGTTTATTATTTTAGCTAGTAATACAAAACAGATATTTATATCATGACAGCCAGTTGGCTAGTGATCTTGACTGCCGAATATAAGTATAGAGTATCGAGTTCCGAGATCGTAGGTTTGATTCATGGGAATATGGGAACATTCCAAAGAATGAGCAGACAAATCTGATTCACTGACTGTTCTGAGTTTGCTTACTAACTATCCGATCCTCTTATTATAGGGATTATTTTTCTTTGCCAATCTATTGTTTTACACATTAACTAATGAATGATAAACAAATATTTGGAGTTAATTAATGTATAGGTCATTTATATTCTTGGGTTTTTAAAAGAAAAATGGAACTCTTCTATACTATATTATTCTGCATTTGTTATGTTAGTTATGCCAACGTGCTTAGAAATAACTATATAGATTTGCAGCATATTTAATGAATGTGTAAAAATTATTGTATTTTGTCTGGAAGGAATATAAGATAAAACTGAAATTTATGTCCAAAAATTACTCGCTAATATCGAAAGCGCGTCTGTGTTAAATGGCGTAACGCGTAATATGATATAATTTATGACATAGTAACTGTTTTCCCGTCGCCTAATAAATAACTTTTACTCTGACCTTTCTTTTGTTTTCGATAACATTGGATAAAATATCTTTAGAAAAGAGTCATTTTTATTGTAATTTTGATAAAACAAAAAACAATAACAGTACTGGAAATCGGTATTTTGTATAACTAACATGTAATAAACATTTTAGAGTCATACTTGAGATTTTTTTGAGTTTTTATAAATAAGTAAAAATTCAAATTCATGATCACGCTCTAGTTTAACTTATTTAATAGATTCTAAATTAAGTGATTATTCTTTAAATAGATTTTTATGTTTATAAAGTAAATAAAATAAAAAAAAAATCATGTTATTTTTTTACTATTTGTGAAAGTTACTTAAAAGTAACGTGCCATGAGATTTTTAAATATAATGATTTTGTTGTAAGTTAGTCAGTACGAATATTCCAAAGATAGAAACTTATATGCAATGTAAGAAGCGAAATAGCCCAATAAGTATTTATCAAAAGAACAGATGTTTTTTTTTCTAACAATAAATATAATACGCACAGATTGAAAACGCCTATTTTATTATTATTATTCTATACAGGAAATAAGATAACACTTTTGGAAATGCTATTATCAATAATGCTTGCTCAGCGAGGCGTTTATGTCTTGTTAATTATCGGAAATTGCGGTTAAATAAAGATATATTTTGAAAACCTATACACTTTTAAATAATTTAACGGAAATTATCTTATCTAATAGACAATGCTGCGACAAAAGAAGAAATATAAGTAATTTAGGGTAATTCCAATTGCTGACTGACTCAATTGACTCAATTGGCTGTACTAATAAGACTAGTATGATACGAGGTGTGTTCAAAAAGTATCGCGATTTTGTGTTTTTTCAAAAATTATTTATTTAATTATAAGTATATATTTTGTCCCCTTCAAAGTATTCCCCATGAGATATTATACACTTGTGCCAACGGTTTTTCCAATCTTCGAAGCACTTCAAAAAATATATTTTTTTTATCTTGTTCAGCTCCTCCTTCGATGCCGTCTTTATCTCGTCAAGCGTAGCGTAACGTCGTCCTTTCATGGGCCTCTTCAGTTTAGGGAACAAGAAAAAGTCACAGGGGGCCAGATCTGGGGAATACGGTGGCTGCGGCAGCATTAGTGTGTTGTTTTTGGCCAAAAAGTCGCGCACAAGCAACGATGTGTGAGCAGGGGTGTTATCGTGGTGCAAAAGCCAATTTTTGTTCTTTCACAAATCTCGGCGTTTCTGGCGGATTGCTTCGCGCAAATTGCGCATAACTTGCAGGTAATACTCCTTATTGACCGTTCTACCCTGTGGCAAGAACTCATGATGCACCACGCTCCTGCAATCGAAGAAAACTGTCAGCAAAACTTTCACATTCGACCGAACTTGGCGCGCTTTTTTCGGTCTTGGTTCGTGTGGCAGCTTCCATTGAGATGATTGAGCTTTGGTTTCCAAGTCATAACCATAAACCCACGATTCGCCACGACCAGTTATGACCCTCTGGAGCAAATTTGGGTCGTCGCGGACAGAGTCCAACATCTCATTAGCAATGTTCATGCGATGCTGTTTTTGGTCGCGATTGAGCAATTTTGGTACGAATTTCGCGGCGCCCCGTCTCATGCCCAAATCATTGATAAAAATCGAATGGCACGAGCCAATTAATATGTCTAGGTCCTCAGCAACTTCTCTAACGGTGATTCGACGATTGGCCAATACCATTTTCTCCACTTCATTAATTTTTTCGTCTGTTGTTGAAGTGCTCGGGCGTCCGGCACGCTCTTCGTCGTTCACATCTTCTCGGTCTTTTGAGAACATTTTGTACCACCGATAAACGTTGCTTCGGTCCAAGGTAGCTTCTCCGTATGCCACAGTCCACATTTGGAATGCATCCGCGCACTTAAGTTCATTTTTCACACAAAATTTGATACAGGTTCTTTGCTCCATTTTTTTGAATAGGTAAAAATCGAAGACGATCCAAAACACGTGCAAGCAAAGCAGCTGTCAACAATTAAGTGAACATTCAAAATGGCCGAGCTTGTCGGCATAAGTGAGAGACATGTGTACCTATATAACGCCACAAAAAAATCGAAATTCGAATATACGTAACCCGCGAAAATTCAAAATTCGCGATACTTTTTGAACACACCTCGTATATCGTACGTAAAGATTTTCATAATAATTTCCATTGTAGTTTATATATATATAACTTAGTTATAAGTAAAAATCCGTTGACAAAAATTCATTCCATTTTCCTTCCGGGAGTTCTGAACAAGCTTAGTCCCACACTGCACAATAAGTCAGATCCGCTCGCAAACTTCCTGCTTTTGAGCTGATCCTTCACAATTGGAAACAAAGCAAAGTCGCGTGGAGCAAGATCGGGACTGGACTGGGTACTCTGGACTGGATGCTCTAGCAATTTTACCTCAGTGTTCTTAAAAAATTTGACTATTGCATGATCAACTTTAGTCAAAAATTTTGGGATATACCAAGATACCGTGACTGTACAGTGACTATCCAAAACAACCAATATACCTTGTCTAGCCAAAAACAGAGCTATCATTTTCTTCTTCACTAATCGTGATTTAAGGACTTGAGTTTGCGTTTGCTCATTTTCGAACATCAATATTTTGTTATTCTATCTTGACGGTACATCAAAATAGTAAAGCCAGGTTTCACCGACCATAACGATGTCATTGATATGATCTGAAGTCCCATTTTCGTAAATCTTTAACATTTTTACACAAATTTACTCTCACTTATTTTTGTTCTGGCTTAAGGTGGTGGGGTACAAAATTTGTACAAAATTTTCTTACTCATAGAATATCGTGTAAAATGCCATGAACACTTAGTGCACTAATCTGTAAGACCTTCTCTATATGCCTGTAGGTAATATGACGGTCTGCCTTAATCAAAGACTCCATTTTCCCTACGTTGTCCAGAGTAGTTACTTCTACAGGAAGATCCGATCTTGGAGCATCACAAACAATGAAGTTAATGCGTTCAAATTTACGATACCACCGCTAAACAGTTATGCGATGAGGAAAATTTTTTTGGAGTACAGTTTTCAATTCCTTAAAACACTTATCTGAAGCTAGGCTAAATTAATATATTTTACTATAAAACGCCGGCACACCATTTGGCCGTTAGGCGTTCACTGATCAGAGTCTCTCTGAATGGTGGTTGCTGGCAGTATTTTGTATCCTCTACTATTATCTCTTTTTATTAATTTTACCTCCAAATAAAATTGTCAATTAAAATATTATTTTTGAAATTGGAACCTGACATTTTTAGACGATATTTTTTTTTATTTTCTTATTTTCGTGTTAATATATTGTCAAATATTTAGTGGTATTATGTTAAAAGTTAAATGTTTGCATATTGGGCTATTAATAGATATAATAAAACCTATTCTGTTTGTGATAGAAAAAGATTGGGCCGTCCACTTCCCATCCAAGTGGTCGTTTGAAAAAAGCGATCAAAGAATTCTAAGAAATCATCTTCTAAAGCGAAAGATTTTATCTCGGGGGGTAAAAGTAGCATATAAAACTATGTCCTGCATTTTAAAAGATGACTTAGGACTTACAGCCTATAAAGATGCACTGGTTAATTATTAACTGATAATTAAAAAATAATATAAAAGGGAGGTCCTAGAAAAAAATGTTTACGGATTAAAGAAAAATTATAATTGAAAATGACCTTATTTATGATGAAAGCTCTAAAGAAGATTTCCAATTAGTCAACAAAGTGAATTACCGTGGCCTTATCCGACTTTGTTCATGGTTTGGTATGGTGTTAGCTATGAACGAGTAGCTGAGCCATGTGTTTGTGGAAAAGGTATCAAAACATCGGCACTACTGTATCAAGGTACCTTCTTGAGAAGTTAATTAAGCCTTTTAACAATACCATATTCAATAACAAAAAATGGTTATTTCAGCAATACTGGTGCCGGGTCATAAAGCTCGATCCGCCCAATCTTGGTTGGAAACGAAACGTTCCGGACTTCATCAGAGTTGAAGAGTGACCGGTATCAAGTACCGATCTTAATCCAAGGATTTCTGGCTTATATAAGGTTCAGAGTCTTGCTCTAAAAGTCATGATAATTTAGAGTCTCTAAAACGATTTAGCCGTTTTTGCAAATATAAGTTTAATGTTTCATTCTTATAAAAATATAAACTATTGTCTTTTTAGTACACAAAAAAGTGCTACAGAGTTAGTGCGATGTGAGTTTTTCATTTCTTCTGTAAGTTGATTTCAGATACAATTCAAGATAAGTTATATTTCAATGCATTTCCAATTAGACCTTACAATCTCCGTTCTTATTAAATAATATATGGTCTTCAAAAATTGCACCGCGATTATTATATTTTTCATTTTAGTGAATTAATTAACTTCACGTAATATTTGATAAAGTAATTTTTTTAACTTTAAGTTTATTTTGAAAAAGATAACTTTAAATAAATATATATGTTAAATGTCCCACAGCTCCTGTAAATAATCTAAGATATGTTTATAAAATGCACAGGCTTATGATACAACTATATAACTAAATATGTGTGCAGTTTTGTGGAAATACCATTAACACAGAGGATAATTTAGGTTAATTATAAATACGACGAAACAATAGAAATAGTTGACTAGTTTTCAACGGAATTGAACGCTTCGACAATCTATAACATAAACGACTGTAACAAATATTTATACATTTTATATACATAGTAAACCACTACTTTACCTTTGCTATGAGATACTCGACATTTTTACTAAATAAAGTTTTTTTTTAAAGAATGCGTTGATAATCTTATAAATGCTTTATAATAATTGTAATTTACATTCTACTAATAATATAATATCGCCTAGTGAGATTCGGTTACTTGAAGCAGTTTTACCTGAATTGAAGGAATTGAAATATGTAATTAAAACAATTACACAATATAGCCAACGATATCCATGAACTGGTGGTTGTTAAACTCGGAGTATCCAGAGTTTACTCGTAAACTTGTTAAATGTATGGAGAGTAATACAATTTTATGTTTTTCAACAGAATAAAAAGCGATGGCCACAACTAAAAGACAGAAAACATTGTAGTATAAGTAATAAAGCAAGAGAAAATTCTGTATCGACCTACTATATTTTAAAAATTCATTAGGATTATATTGTAATTCGTCAAATATTTCATCGATAAAAAACGTCTCCCCAGCTTTAAGTATAAAAACTTTTTAATGATGCTATTTAAATTCCCTGAAGAAGAATAAATTATTTATTCAAACTTTCATTTAATATCCCGTTACAATTTAAATCTCGATCAAATTATAAGGAGATAACTTAATCATTATAAATATATATAATACGTAATTTTTATCTGAAAGTATGTTAAATACAATAAGAACATCTTTTCTACATTTTTAGATTCTTATGATATTATTAAATCTAAAAAGTGCCTTTACACATCTAATTAAACCTAGTTCGACAGTTGAAAAACGTTATTTCGAAAGGGTATTTGCGAAATACACTATTATGTGGATGACAGTAATGGGAATTCGGCATATTTCGGCCGTTGTAAAATAACACGTCGACGAGTGCCGAAAGAAGTTTGCCTCTTCTATAACTGAACTGAACCTCGTTCAGTTTAATCCCCAAAAGATGTAAGTTTGTGCGTTCACTACTACAAAAAACCCCATTTGTCGTGTCACCACTTTTAGAGAGCACTCCTCTCAATGCCTCGCAAAGTATCATTTCTCACCAACATCATATTTTCTATGATTCACAGATTGTTGTTTCGAGTCTGGGTGTATATTTTGTCAGTTACTTGTTTGTGAACTCATCCCTCCTCCCTTCTCTATAAATTTAGAATTATTTCTATAATTAACAAGAGTTTCATTACGAAGTTAGTTTCGTCAAATGAAACTTACATATTTACTATTTTTATTCTATCAGCGCATTTACTATATTTCTTTATTTCTTCAACCGATCTCATAACTTCCTTAACCTACACACAATCTTGTTGATACATTGCTCTTATTCTGCTGTCGGCGATATAATGTTAGCATTTACAGAAACTTATCTAATTTCCTGCAAAGAGCATACAATAAATAGTTAAAATTTGAATAATATAAAAAAGTATCATATTTATTAAAAAATCGAAGATATATCACAAAAATATTGAATAAAACATTGTTTTTCTATCATAAACTTGTCGCTTTACTTGTTAGAAATTATATTTTTTTAAATGTCTTGACTCGAGGCTGACTAAACAGTGTAAAAGGTGAAAAAACCTCTTTCACTTCATTGACAATAATTACGCACATATGTACAAATCGATTATGTAAACTGAACTTTTTATTTGGATCTTAAGTAAATAATTTCAAAAAGCATATTTTTTTAAATTTAAATTAGAATTTGGAAAGTTTGGAATTGAATTTCTTTTATTGGAGCTTCTGAAGAAACAAGCGTCTGCGATTGTAACAGGAAATAAATATTTGTAATGTTGCTTTTATTGTATTACAGAAATAAATTATTTAAAATTATCGAATTAATAATAAAAATATTAAATAACAGTTATAACATTTGAAATTTTTTTAACTTTTAACGTTTCATTATTTAACTTTTAATCGTCGATGCAAAACATAACCGTGTGCTATCATTCTAGCGTACTTTTTTTTCTAAATTATTTTTTTTAGGCGGAAGAAATAATATAATTTTAATTCAATTTTAGAGAATGATAATCTGTAAAAACATTGTGAAATTATTGTGTATGACTCGATAAAGATTGAATTAAAGACACCTGATTAAACAAAAATGTTTAATGTTAAGCTTAAAAAGTTCAAAGATTAAATGATATTAAATTTTATTGAAACTATTTCCTATATTGAATAAAAAGTGTGAATAGTGACATAAATAATACTTTTTGGTTTATTGGCATTTGGAAGATTGGAACGACTTTAAACATTTAAAACTGTTTGACGAGATCTCTAAATGCCTTTTTATAAATTTAATTTTATAAACTCTTTTTCTATTAAATATACCACGACAATATCACAATTCCATTAAAATTGACAGGTGTAAAACGTTTTCATTATAATATATTTAGACTTGGTAATTTATTTTATTTTAAGGACATCAAAACTTAGAATTAGTACATTATTATTTTAAAAAAAAATTGCTACATTTTATAACAACTTACTCAAAACTATTTTTTTTCCAAAACCTACCATGAAAAACTAATAATAAATTTTATATATGAATAAAAATAATATTAAATATTTAGTTATACTCATAGTTGATAAATTAGAAGAAATTAGAATTAAAGTAAAGGGTGAAAAGAAGAATGTAACTTATTATTATTAAATTATTATGGTACATAGACTGCTCATAGAGTTAGAAGTTAATATAGTAATTGAAAAATTGGGCCTGCTTTTCCTCAATTTCTATTTCCTCTCGCATCTTCTCGTCTCATCTAGTATACATTTAAAAATTAAAATAAATTATAGAGTACGTGAGTATAAGTATTCACTTTTTCTACAAATTTGTTCAAACCTTATCCCGCTTTCTGTTATTTTTCAATGCATATTTCAGTAGACAAAAAATGACCTTCAAAAACTTAATATAGATTTCATATATTTTTATGAATGTAAAAAAAATATTTTAAAATAATATATTTTCATGACGATCGTGAACACTAATAGCTTCTAAAAAGAGTTGAAAACATTTTCATAAAAATATGCAGCATTTTTGTTTCAATACTTTTCTAAACGTTGAATAAATTTGTCTGATTTTATGAGCACTGTTTGTTTTATCAGGTTTAAAAAAATATCATTCATTAACATAAATTGAGTATTCATAGTTTGAGATTTGAGTAAAACTTGCTATAACAAGGGATGTATTATAATTTTATATTTAACATATATAACCCCAAAGTGCACGACCTATTTGCGATTCTTCATAATTAACAGTATACCTGTCCCTATTAATAATTTTGATCTCAAATATAAACATTGATTTTAACTGTAATAATACCGTATAATTGTTTAAAGACAAAAAAATATTGCCCTAATGATATTATAATAAAATATATGTATACAGTTTCTACTCTTACATAGAACTAAGATTTCCGTAACACAAATCTCTCGCTTTTAAATTCCAAAACGATAAATGAACCATCTCTTTCACACATTTCATAAACTTTTATCATAAATGTAAAAATATTATTTTAACTGAAATTATTGCAACGATGTAAGGACATTATCATAAAAGATTCTTTAGCGATATTACATTCAGAGACATACACATTATCTTTGCAGCAAATAAAGCCAAAAATAGATATGCAGAAAATTTTTCAAACAAAATAATGTCTAAAAATTGTAAAGTATAAAAGGAGTAGTTCTTTTAAGAACTGTTTTTCATTTAAAAAAATTCAAATAACAAATCTACATCTAATCTACATCATTATCATTATGTTAAACTGTTCGTGTATTTGTGAGTTACCCTGTTTCTTTTGATCCCAATAAAAACATTGATTTTAACTATACCTTAAATAATTATAAATAATATTCTAAATAATATTCCTTTGTATTAAACAAAGGAATATTATTTAGTCAAATATTATATAATCCGGTTAGCAC
Source organism: Melinaea marsaeus rileyi (assembly GCA_918358865.1). Classification (NCBI taxonomy): domain Eukaryota; kingdom Metazoa; phylum Arthropoda; class Insecta; order Lepidoptera; family Nymphalidae; genus Melinaea; species Melinaea marsaeus. The sequence goes on along the minus strand of OU911086.1, from coordinate 9,543,742 downwards.
TCTCATCTACTTACAGAACAAAATAAATGCAAGACAAAGTTTTCACTTTTATATAATGTGCAATGATAACTTATATGCAACGTTGCGGAATTTCCTTATTCTATTTTATTTTACGAAATATAACGTTAGATTAATTTCTCTTGTTTTATTTCCTTAAAATAAGTCTTACTATTTTATTCAGGAACTAATATAACAGTTGTGGATATGTTACGATCGATGTTGGTTACATTTAAAACGGATATTAAGCGTGTGCATTGTGCCAGCAGCGAGACGTTTTTGACTTGTTAATTATTGAAACTCGCGGTGTAAAATACAAATAATTATTTCTGTTCTAATTGAAGTAGAGATTAGTTTTATTATTGTTATCACATCTCATAGTTTATGCTGTGATAAAAGCTGAAATACTTTTATAGAACATTTAAAAACAAAACAGTTTTTGAAATAAATATGTTTTCAATTACTTCAGTTCATTTAGGCTGTTTAAAACGGCTGTACTAATAAGATCAGCTTGACGTAACTATTATAGCTGTCTACATTTCATGGAGTAAGAGAGCCAGATGTCCAAACCTACAACCAGGGTCTTACCATATTGTCTACTTGGAGCGGTCACTCTGTGCATTCCGCGAAACAACTCCATCTTTCCATAATAATAGGCTTTCATTAGTGAATACAATACTTATCGTTCGATGGACAGTTATAATTTTCCCTTCTGTTAATAAATACTAACTAGCAGTATAGCAGGATCGAAATAAATTGCAATAGTGCCTGTTAGATAATTGGCATTTGCCTGTTAGATTTAATGGCGTCTTTAGATGTTTTTGTTTTTAAAATTATATTTAAACAAAAATTTTTAAAATTTTCTTAAATATTATGTTGCTTTCGTAAATATGTATTACGGAAAAGGTAACTTTTTTCAACTTTACTTCACTAGTTCAGTTGACATTGACATTTGATTTTTGAAATGATAATAACAACTCCCTAATTGAGGTACATTATTATCTCAAGCTAAAGTAAGTCAAGTTCAAACTAAACATCGATAAGTTATATTATTCCTGTTAAAGAAATATGAAAAGTAGATAAAAGGATTATATTTTGTAAAAATATACTATATGCATATATAACAATATAAAGTATAACGTTTATATGCAGTTTGTGAAAATAATGTATCAAACTTTAAAAAAGGATCATTTCGGTTCATTCTATATGAATCGAAAATAACTGAAACAGCGCACTAGTTTGGTTTTCACATTACAAACGTAAAAAAGTTGTGACGGATGGGTATCATACTTTTATAATTTACAATTATTTTGATAAAAAAATATTTTTCCTGCTAGGTATACTGTTCGCTAGAATATTTGTATTTAATTTATTTTAATAAGATATATTTATGTTTTGTTATTCAGAAATAATTCGCTTCCTACCCTCATGATTTCGAAAAAGATTTATTATTTACACAGCATTAGCTTTAAAATAAGATACAGAATTATTATCGATTAAAGGATTTACTAAAGATGGACTAAAAATCCATTGTTTTTAATAGTTCTTTGTGTCGGTTTGTGTTTGAGTTTGGTTTTTTATTGAAGATAAAAAAATGATTAAAAAATATGGTGCAATGAAGAATTAAATAAATAAATAATAATGAAATAAAAAGTTAGTGTTGCTTTGGGTTGGCTTTGATTAAAGAAAACAAATATGTCTATTTTTTATTTATTTACTTATTATAATACATAAATACAGGATTAATATTAAAATTAAGATTACGATATATATTAAATTTAAACTCCGATGATAATTACGCATAACTTGCAATGAAAAATTAAATATAACAATTATGTGTTCGAGGTGCACCACTAGCTTACAATTTCAACAAACGCTCATTATTGATATGCAAATATTAACAAGTAACATTAAATTAATAATAATAGTAATTGCTAAAAAACAAAAAATCTTTATGACAAAAAAGAAAAGTATTATTGGAGACGCAAACAATATTATTAAATTTGCATAATATGGGAGTAACATATGCTTCAAGTCGATTTACATTTATTTTAATAGACAGTCAGACTTTAGCATAGTAAAGTTCAAATTTTTGAATAGTAGTAGCAGCATTATAGAATAAGTAAGGGAAACGAACGTCACGTGTTACAGCAACCGCATTATGAGGATGCTTTGCTAACACGTTGTTGAAGAAAATGAGATGGTTTTACACATTTGAAACGAAATTGGTGTATGAATTACAAAAGCCAATTTAGGCACAAAAATAGTGTGAAATTTCATTTGAGGTTTGCCGAGAACTTCCCTTGCTAAATGTTAATTCCGGGACCAAATTTTCGGGAACAAAATTTTAAAAACTCATTTGCGAATATACTAACGTTTCGTATATCGTTTAGTATTTTTGCAAATAAAGATTTTATATTTTAGACTTTTTAAAACATAAAGCTTTACACATAAAAATACTGAATAGGTATTTAGATGTAAGTTGTTCCTCAAAAAAGATAAGTTATATTTCCAATTAGATCTTACAATCTCCGTTCTTATTAAATGTAATATGGTATTTTGCACTGCACTGCACCGAGATAATTATATTTTCACCTTTTTGAACATATAACTTGATATAAAACTTAATAAACTTACCATTTTAAGTAAATATAGAATGTAAAATGTAACATCGTCCTGTATCCCACAGCTCTTCTAAATAATCTAAAATACACTTGAATGCACGTGCATATGAAACACACTGCATATATAATTAAATATATGTGTGCAGTTTTGTGGAAATGCCAGTGCGAACGAGGATCCTTTAGGTTCATTGTAAATGCAACGAAACATAATAGAAACAGTAAACTAGTTTTCAACGATATTGGACACTTGGATATTCTATACCATAGACGAGTGTAACATACATTCAAATATTTTATACGCATCTAAATTCTACTTTTTAATCTTTTCTATGAGATATTTGAGATTTTTACTAAATATTTTACATTATATAAAAGAAATATTTATTTTAATGTGACATCTCATGTGGATATTTAGGTAAGTGTTAGGTTTATTTGAATATCCTTGCATTCTACCGAGTAGCTTCAAAACATAACCACATCTGTCCTCCTCTGAACTAAGGGTATCCTGACTTTTCTGAATGCTAAAAAACGAGTGCATAGAGAACATAGCCCGAGTGACGGTAAGTCGCTTATATCATTATTTATATGCAAACATACTGTAACATATTGTGGTGTAAACCCCACCAAAGTTAGAGAAGGATAATACATACTAATTTGGATTCTATGATTCACACCGTAGCTGGAACAATTATATAGCCTGTAAACGAGCAGTCAAAATGCAAAAGGCACTACCATGTGTGACTGATACTAAATAAAACTTCTAAATTTTAAACGGTGCCCTGATTTAATATGGAATTTAAATTTTTTTAAATTATGTCATGTAATTGAATTTCATAGATATCGTTCTTTTATTCTGTACACATTAAGCAAATAGAGTCCAATCAGTCAAATCAATATCTGATTATTATTATGTAATTACTTATTTGTTACTCTCACAAAACAGTCTGAGACGGAGGAATAATAAAGACGTTTATTGTCTTGTTTCTTTCAATTCAGTGGCTATTGCTTCCTTCCTTCCTTATTTAGAAAACCATTTTATAATTTAAATAATTTTATCATCCACTTTTGCTTATAATAATAGAATTTTATTGGAAATTATAAAAAGAATGCACACTGTTTGTGCACGGGTGTAATACTGATAACACGCTTAGGCAGCCTCACATTGTAACTTGGTCTAGTTCGTAATAATGCAATAAAGCTGAAGAGTACTTTTATATTTTTGTTTAAATATTTATTAACCACTCTCCAAAAGTAACTACTTTCCTGGTCGAAAAATGATATATTTGATAGTTATTGCTGACACTTTCGATAAATAGTACTTTACAAATGTTCCAAAAATATAAAATATTACCGCAGATAATAGCTAGAGAAAAATATGAGTGAAATATAAGTGGTTTATTAAATAAAGATAAAAGCAATTCAAAAGTTATTCAGTTTTAAATTTAGTACCGTATAATAAAAATAAATCATAATTTTACCGTAATCAATAATTTTACAGTACGCCTGCATCCAAATGATAATATTTCAAATATTACAGAGATATTCAAAATGAAAACGTGCAATTATTTATCACATTACTGTAAAGGAGGTCAGAGTGAGAGTCATCAAGGTATTCGCTCTAGTTCTTACACTGGCGTCTGAAACGTAAATTATCTGTTTTTCTTGACATACAAAGCTATTTATAAATTATGTAATATTCAGACGTATGAACGCTCGGAATACATTTTATAATTTTCTTTATATTTAAGTATAGGGATGAATAAGTTTTACTTTTAATTTTGTCGTTACTTTTATAATTTACAAAAAACAATGTTTTTTGTTGACGAGATTGGTCACGTGATCAGTTATAATTTAAACTAGTTTTAGAAGATAAAATTAAAATATTTTGTGAATATTTGTGGCGAGAGAATAAAATGTTAAAAGAATATTGACAAATCCAATAACAGATAAACATAAGAAGATTATTTTAGTTGAGAAAGAAATTCTCAAAACTAAAAATGCTTTTTGACATATTTTATAGGTAATGTTAAAAATATAAACTTGATGTATTATTTGATATGAAATGCGCATTTCTATACCTGGTTTTCCATAATTGTATATCCTGAAATAAAAATAAAATTTGTAAAACTATTTAAACAACAATTTTGTAAACATGTAAACTAAGTCTATTTAACAAAAAATAATTCAGTTACACTTTAAATTCTAATTTATATAAATGCAAAATACAGCACTTCAATCTAATTCGCAACACGTACAAAAAACATTTATCGTTTCCTCATCTTACGAAATACATTATTTTGCGGATAAGTGCTGGGAATTCGGTATACTTCGGCCGTCGTAAAATAAAACGTCGACGAGTACCGAAAGTAGCTTGCCTCTTCTGTAACTGAACTGAACCTCATTCACTTTAATCCCCAAAATATGTATGTTTGTGCGTTTACTAATATGAAAATGCCATTTGTCGTGTCACCGCTTTTAGAGAGCACTCCACTCAATGCCTCGCAAAGTATCATTTCTCATCAACATCATATTTTCTATGATTAACTGATTTCTTTACTTCAATATGTGATTCACAGATTTTTGTTTCGAGTTTAGGTGTATATTTTGTCAGTTACTTGTTTGTGAACTCCTCCCTCTCCTCTTCTCTATAAATCTAGAATTAATTCTCTACTTAACAAGAGTTGCACCAAAAAGTAGGTTTCGTTGAATGAAACTTACACATTTACTATTTTTATTCTATCAGCGCATTTACTATTTTTCTTTATCTCTTCAACCGATCTCATAACTTCCTTAATTTACACACTATCTTGTTCATACATCGCTCTCATTTTCCTGTCGGCGATGCAATGTTAGCAATTCCAGAAACCTATTTAATGCCCTAGAAAGATAATTATACAATAAATAATTATAATTTAAGTAAGATAAAAATATTCATATATAAAATATACGGTTACTCTTACACAGAACCAAGATGTCCGTAACACAAATCTCTCGCTTTTAAATTCCAAAACGATTCAAATTCCAATTCTTTCACATATCTCATAAACTTTTATCATAAATGTAAAAATATTATTTTTAACTGAAATTATTGCAACAATGTAAGGTCATTATCATAAAAGATTCTTTAGCGATATTACATTCAGAGACATATACATTATCTTTGCAGCAAATAAAGCCAAAAATAGAAATGCAGAAAACTTTTCAAACAAAATAATATCTAAATTTTGTAAAATATAAAAGGAGTCGTTCTTTTAAGAACTGTTTTTCATCTAAAAAAATTCAAATATAATAACAAATCTACATCTAATCTTCATCATTATCATTATGTTTACTTGTTAGTGTGTTTGTGAGTTACCCTGTTTCTTTTGATCCCAATAAAAACATTGATTTTAACTATACCTTATATAAATATATTAATAAATGGGTATATTATTTAGTCAAATATATAATCCGGTTTTTACTCTAATCTACTTACAGAACAAAATAAATGCAAGACAAATCTTTCACTTTTATATAATGTGCAATGATAACTTATAGGCAACGTTGCGGAATTTCTTTATTCTATTTTATTTTACGAAATATAACGTTAGATTAATTTCTCTTGTTTTATTTCATTAAAATATGTCTTACTATTTTATTCAGGGACTAATATAACAGTTGTAGATATGTTACTATCGATGTTGGTTACTTTTGAAACGGATATTAAGCGTGTGCATTGTGCCAGCAGCGAGACGTTTTTGACTTGTAAATTATTGAAACTCGCGGTGTACAAAAACAAATAATGATTTACGTTCTAATTGAAGTAGAGATTGGTTTTATTATTATTATCACATCTAATAGTTTTTTGCTATGATAACAGCTGAAATACTTTTATAGAACATTTTAAAACAAAACAGTCCTTGAAATAAATATGTTTTCAATTACTTCAGTTGATTAAGCTGCTTAAAACGGCTGTACCAATAAGATCAGCTTTACGAAACTTTTATAGCTACCTACATTTCATGGAGTAAGAGAGCCAGATGTCCAAACCTACAACCAGGGTCTTACCATATTGTCTACTTGGAGCGGTCACTCTGTGCATTCCGCGAAACACCTCCTCCTTTCCATAATAATAGACTTTCATTAGTGAATACAATACTTATCGTTCGATGGACAGTTATAGTTTTCTCCTCGGTTAATAAATACTAACTAGCAGTATAGCAAGGTTGAAATAAATTACAACGGTGCCTGTTAGATAATTGGCATTTGCCTGTTAGATATAATGTAGTCTTTAGATGTTTTTGTTTTTAAAATTTAATTTAACCAAAAATTTTTTAAATTGACTTAAATATTATGTTGCTATTGTAAATAAAAATTTCTAAAATTAAAATAGATAAAAGGATTATATTTTGTAAAAATATACTATAAGCATATATAACAATATAAAATATAACGTTTATATACAGTTTGTGAAAATAATGTATCATGAACTTTAAAAAAGGATCGTTTCGGTTCATTCTATATGTATCGAAAATAACTGAAACAGCGGACTAGTTTGGTTTTCACATTACAAACGTAAAAAAGTTATGACGGATGGGTATCATACTTTTATGATTTACAATTATTTTGATAAAAAAATATTTTTTTCCGCAAGGTAAACTGTTCGCTAGAATATTTGTATTTAATTTATTTTAATAATATATAATTATATATTGTTATTCAGAAATAATTCGCTTCCTACTCTTATAAATTCGAAAAAGATTTATTAGTTACGTAGCATTAGCTTTAAAATTTGATACAGAATTATTATCAATTAAAGGATTTACTAAAGATGGACTAAACATTCATTGTTTTTAATAGTTCTTTGTATCGATTTGTGTTTGAGTTTGGTTTTTTATTGAAGACTAGCTTTTGCCCGCGACTTCGTCCGCGTTTCCGTCGTTTTTCGAAAAAAAATTAGCAGATGTCCTCCCTCATAGTTTTGACGTAACAGGCAGATTCACTTTCGTATTTTAGAAGGGCAATAGTAATATAATATGCCAATCCACAAAACTGTTGAAAAATATAAGTAACCGCAGAATATTATAATATACCCACGCTATACCCACGACTCGGTCAGCGTGTAACTCCTTGTTTTTTATTAAGATAATATATTGCTAATATTTTTAGATCAAATTAAAATGTTTCAGCGCAAAGCTTCTGGGTAGACTATGTTAAGAGTCGACCCGTCCGGCACGTGAACGTAAAGATTCCTAGAATTGCTAACCCGGGAAAGAGCGACGTATAATTGACCATGCGAGAAACAGCTAACACCGAGATCTACTCCAGCAACACGAAAAGTCTGCCCTTGAGCTTTATTGATAGTCATGGCATAGCACACCGATACTGGGAATTGCGTTCTTTTAAATTGGAATGGAAAATTATTTGGTATTATGGGAATTCTGGGAATAAAGACAGTTTCTCCTGCACCGCAACCTGTTAAAATTTGAGCCTCGATTACATTTTGTTGCAACTGGGTTACTTTTAGCCGAGTTCCATTGCAAAGTTGAGGTGGTCTTAAATTTCGGAGCAGAATTATCGGTATGCCAATTTTTAAACAAATTATATGAGAAGGTAGTCCAGGCATACTTAAAGAATTTAAAAATTCTATCGGGTAATTAGTGGCTTCTTGTTCATCAACCATTCTATTTATTGAACTATAAACTTTGCTTTCTCCCTGTATATTAGACAGTATTTTATTATTAATTTCAGATGCCTGGTCATTGCGAGGAGTCAAAATGGACCTTTCGCAAAGCCAAGAATTGTCCCTATTTAATATAATTGTTATGTCACCGTAAACCGAAGATATAAGATGTTGTTGGGATTGCACTATACAACATAACTCAGGTGTCAGAATAAGTTTTCCTTGGTGTAGTTGTGGATAGGTACCTTCACCAATCTTCAATAATGTATCAGAAAATTCACGATTATCTGCGTTGTCTCCAGTTCTCACTCGCATATTTATAGTCAAATGCACCGATTGTATATCACGCCACAAATAAGATAAGAGCTTTTCAGGCAAGCCCTAATCTCATCAGCTCGGGTTCCCCGTGGTATTACCGGTAAGGTTTGTCGGAAATCACCACAAAATAAAACCGTAATACCGCCCATTGGTCGATCATTTTGTCTTATGTCCCTTAGAGTTCTGTCTACTGCTTCTACTCCTTTTCGATGGGCCATCGTACATTCATCCCATACGATTAAATTACACTCACGCAATACCTTAGCTTTGTCGCTATTTCTTGAAATACTACAGGTTGGACTTTCCGTGCGATCTAAATTAATTGGTATTTTAAACATAGTGTGAGCAGTCTTACCTCCTGGTAGCAATGTTGCAGCTATACCTGATGAAGCCACGGCAAGAGCGATTTTACGCTGATTTCGAACATAAGCTAATATTAATTTAGTCAAAAAAGTTTTCCCAGTTCCTCCAGGTGCATCTAAAAACCATATTGTTCCTAAATTATTCTGCACACTCTCGCACACGCGATCATAGACTAAGCGTTGTTCTGCAGTCATCATTGGGACACCGTTTTCTAATGTTACCAGCAGTTCCATTGGGTTGTAACCAATCTCTGCGGAATATTCCCTATTGGTAACCTCTCCGACTGAGGTTGGCGTTGGCAAACCATATTCACAAAGTGATTTACCGCCTACTGCTGTTAAGTCTTCCTGAAGAGCTAATAAGCACTGATTTATAGCCAGATCTCGAAAATTATCATTAGTTGCGCCTTCATTATTGTGAGATAAATTCCGAAGAAAGTCTTCTGCAAATTTTTCTTTATATTTTTCCCATAATTGGACAGGATCAGATAAATTACAAAATGTGAGTAATGTTACAAATAAATGGCGTAACCGTCGTGGATTATCACTAACACAGGATTCTGCTAAAGCGTCATCCCAATGTTGATCATTTTCAAGCAAATGACGCGCTTGGCAAGCTGCATGATAAGTTGGATAAACAACATCGTCTACTTTTCTCAAATCTATAAATGATGTTGGTCCTCGCACTGTATGTAATAATAATCTCAAATAAAAACACTCTGCGTTGTTAGGATGAACAGTATACACTCTACCAAGAACTTGTTCTTTGAAAATACCTGTCTCGCCATCTACAGGCCTGCCTCGGCGTCTACGGTTAAAGACACCTCGTTGTTTATCGTAGGTATAATACGATGGAACTTCTTCATACAAAAGAGACTTTGCGAAATTATCAGTTTGGCAAAGTCGAAAGAATGCCAATAAAGTTGTTTGTCTAGGGTTCTCTAATCGTTCTGTAACATTTTCGGCGTTAAAATATATACGTTGACCGCCTTCCAGATGAACATCCAGATGGGTCACAGGTGGATATCTTTCGTGAATATTAAAACTTAAGATCCGCCACACAGCTTCTGAAGAGCTGATATATCTGCCTGACTGAAATCTAGTAACTTCATCATGTTCATTTCTTAACGCAAACGTAGCTTGGTCACTGCCCTTGTTAATGTACTTACAAATATATTTAATTGACTCTACACTATTACACATTTCTACATTTATGTGAGCTTGAAATGCTCTGGACAATACAGGCGAATACGGAACGACCCACCTATTATCTAAAGTAACCTGTTGTCCAGACATTCGCTTTTCAACAGTAAAACCACCATTGTCTCTTGAACGGCGACGATATAATGGGTATCCATCATGTCCTGTTACAGTTTCATCCACTAATGCTTTTGGATACCTTTTAGTGCAACGACCGTCTTGCATGCAAGGAGCATTTGCGTTAAATGCACCACATGGACCATGTATCATATGAGTTTTAACAATGTCATATAACAGGGGATCTGCAGTCGGATCTGGAATTTCAGCACTGATTAATCTGTCTACATCATTAGGTCGAACCTTATCTTTTAACCAAAGCAAGATATGTGCGTGAGGTAAGCCGCGTTTTTGCCACTCAACACTATACATATAACACAATACTTCTCCAAAAATGTTATCTTTGGTAAGAAGATCTATCATTGATTTTAATTTTAAATGAAACACTCTTGCAATAATATCATGGCGGTCATGCGGTGCCTGACCCTCAAGAAGCTCCCGAGTGATTTCATCCCACTTGGGATTGGTAGTTACAGTAACAAATAAGTCGGGACGTCCATATTTTCTTACGTAACAAAAAGCGTCTTGAGTACGTTCATGCATGTAGCGTGGACCACCAGTAAAAGAAGAGGGTAAAATAACTAAACGACCCATATTCACAGTATCGTTATCTTGCTGCATGGCATCGCGAAGGTGCACGTATTCTTCAGCGCGCAGCTGCCTTTGATTAGATCGTATATAAACTAATCTTTCGGTTTCAATTTTTGCGTACATGTCAACAATAAACTGATTAAATAAGCCACGAAAACGTTGAAAGTATACCAATCTATTCCGTCTCACTTGCAGGTGGTAACAATAAAATTGAAGGCATGACACCTTTTTATTATAATTAGGTGCGCCTGTGCGCGGATCGGTTTGGTATACAGCGAAATTATAACCATCTTCCCCTCGACAGTATATCATAGGATATTGCAAACTGTCGTAAGCCCTGTGGGTTTCGAAAATACGTTGCAAACGATTGTCTCTGGAACGTATAACGATATCACGCCTATCACATTCCTGGTCGACCAGTACTACAGCAACTTCATTCGTGGATGGAACGTTATGACGCCCAGGGTGTTCCTGAGTTGGACGCTTATCGGCATTTATAACAATTTTATAATTGTTATTACCATCTTGAGAAAGGGCTTCTAATGCCGATTTAAAACTGCATACGTACGAATTAACCTGATGTAACATGTTCTGAAGTTGTGAAATGAGTTCAGTATTTAAATTCGGAAAATATTGATTTCTTATATTCGACTGTTCGTTGTAATCGGATACAAAATATATTTGAAGAAATTTAGGTTGTTCTTCAGGCAAAAGGGACCCTATCAAATGGTAAACCTGACCTTGTACCTTAAAAGTAGGCATGAAAGGGCCTTCTGAGATTTGTTTAGCACCAAAGGATGTCATTTGGAATGCACTATTATAAGTGCGAATATTATCTAAAAACTGTTTGGATTGCAAATGTTCCCCTAAAAGTAGTGATTTTAAAGGTTCCGGTGGGTCTTCGAACGAAGGCAAATTTATTTTACCTCCAGAACAACAGAAACCAGCAGACTCCTTCCTCCACTTCGAAGCATTACAAAAGGAACATACTACGTTCATATCGCCTATTTCAGAAGATGATCTGTAATCAATTGTGAGGTTATAAGCAAACCCACTTTTATATTTATCGGACCACGCCACCGAATTTGTAGATTGATCTACCACGTGTATATCTAAGTCATTAAGACCATGTCGAAATCTATATGCAGTAAGACGGGCCTCTCGCTGTTCTTCTGTTTCAAGCGACCGAATATTTTCAATTCTTAATCTTTCATTAGATAAAGTAATCAATTGTTCTTGTCTCAAAGAATTGTAATAATCGCGTCCCGACTCTAGTCGTTGTTCATGCTCATGTTCATCTTCAAGAGATCGAATCATGTTATGGTGCGCCCTATCATTTGTCAAACGGTCTTGATATTGAGTAAAAGTTTCAGATTCTCGAGACAAAATATGACGTTCGCGATCAGCTGTAAGCCGTAATTCCCTCTCAGTGAAGGTTTCGGACTCGCGAGATAAAATATGACGTTCGTGGTCAGCTGTAAGCCGTAATTCCCTCTCAGTGAAGGTTTCGGACTCGCGAGATAAAATATGACGTTCGCGGTCAGCTGTAAGCCGTAATTCCCTCTCAGTGAAGGTTTCAGACTCGCGAGATAATGTATGCCGTTCGCGGTCAGCTGTGAGTCGCAATTCTCGTTGTAAAGCAGTTTCAGCTTCTCGGGATAACGCATGTTGTTCCCGGTCAATGGAACGCCTTAGCTCTCGTTGAGAAGAGCTTTGAGAAGCCCGTGTTGTAGCTCGTCTCGCTCTTTCAGCTGCTAATCGCATCTCTCTTTCTGGAGAGCTTTCATTAGCTCGAGATGTTGAGGCACTAACTCTCATAGAGTTTAACCGATGTGCTCTTTCCTCTTCCGATTCTTGAGAACGCGTCATTCTCATTCTCCTAGCTTGACTCGAAGTTCGAGATAAAGATGGTCGTTTTTTAGGTGGCATCGTTTATTTTATTTTTAATCGACGGTAACTTAAATTCTATTTAGTTACCCAACAAAAAACTTACGTCAGAGGTCCTAACTATAGCTAAGTATATAATAAATAGAATATAAATCTAAGTGCCTATTAAAACTAAAATAATATTCTAATCGAATTATAAATATGTACGTAGGTACCTACAAATTACAAAATAATAAAAAATGAAAATAAAGCTATACTTAATGCGTGTGCAATACTATCTACACTTACCTACTTCACTTAAAAATGAATAATAAGAAATACCTACAACTACTGTAATTAATCAAAGTACCTATGCTAATACAAAAAAAACCTTAGATGTTCTAAGTACAGCTGCTATATAATAAAAAAATATAAATCTAAGTGCCTATTTAAACCTAAATACCTAATATTCTAATAGAATTAAACTAAGAAATATGTACCTACCTACCTACAACTTAGGTACAAAAAAAAAAGAAATGAAAATAAAGCTAAAACACGTGTGCAGTATAGGTAGATAGTAGGCAATATCTACCTATACCTACTTCACTTAAAAATTAATAAAAAATACCTATGAATACTATAATTAATAAAAGTACCTACCTACGCTTTTATCTACTCAATACAAAAAAAACTAAACATAAAATGCCCAAAACTAACCTATCAGTAACTAAAAATCTAACAATAATCTAATCTATCTATCTATTATCTAATCTAAAAATCGAATCTAAATCTACTTAAAAAGAAATAAAATAGGAACTATTAATAGTTAAGAATTTAAACAAAACTAAAACTAATTTAGAAAATAACAACAAAAGAAATTAAAATAAACTATTTAAAGACAAAAAGTCGCGCTGATAAGCACGGTTTATAAAATAACAATTATTGTCTGTCAATAAAGTTCAACACTCTGAACGCATCAACAGCCAAATATTGAATGACGCTTGCGCTCGCCTCCCGCCCCTTTTATACTCTGCCGCCGCGAGCCCCGTCGAGCGCGGCAACCGTTACGCAAAAATAATCCTTATAGCTTGATTCACTATTCACGCGCGATGTCTTGTTGGCGTATTTCATGTAAGTAAGTATAAGTTTGGTGTTTCTATACCGATTTCAATGATTCTTTTCTTATTGAATTGGTGCTAATGTTTATTTTTTTTTTAATTAGGAATGATGGTGAGCATTATTGGTTTTATAAACGTAAAAGTAAACAAATATAATAAGAAATCTCCGAACTGCTAAGCTATCGAGAGTTATGCGTGTTATTGTGAGTTAACTATAAAAGGTAGATATATGCTGTCTTGGAATATTTTTCGTGTATTTTTATGTAGAATATTTCCGTTATACATAGTTTCTATGTAGCTCTAACCATTAAGGCTGCACACGCGACGGAAGCTTAAAAAATCAAGCAACTTCTCCCATTTTCTCAACATTTCCTTTCACTGCTCTGCTCCTATTCATTGTAGTGTGATGAAAAGTATACTATTACCTGCCCAGGAGTATAAAGAATAATTGTACTAAGTTTCGTTAAAATCCGTCGAGTAGTTTTTTTTTCTATAAATAACATACAAACAGACAGACAGACAGACAGACAGACAAAAATTTTTTTAACTGAATTTTTGGCATCAGTATCGAACACTAATCACCCCCTGCTACTTATTTTGTAAATATATTTCATGTACAGAATTGACCTCTCTACAGATTTATTATAAGTATAGATAAAAAAATGTTTAAAAAGTATGGTGCAATGAAGGATTAAATAAAGAAATAATAATGAAATAAAAAGTTATTGTGTTGTTGGTTGGCTTTGATTAAAGTAAACAAATATGTCTATTTTTTATTTATTTACTTATTATAATACATAAATACAAAATTAATATTAAAATTAAGATTACGATACATATTAAATTTTAACCCCGATGATAATTACGCATAACTTGCAATGAAAAATCCGTGCCCGCAGGGGGACACGCGTGGGTAGACCTCGTGTCTAACTCATTTAAAATATAACTCACTATCTAAGAATAATACATGATGCCGTTGTTTACATCAAAAATTTTCAAGCAAAAATCGGTTTTAATTTTTTTTCTCGGAAAAGGTATCTTTTTTTGGAAATACTTTTAGTACTTAAATTTTGAGTAAAAAATAACCTTTCTATTAAAAATATTTGCGAGGAGGGAATGTTTACAAGAAAAAAGTTGCCGTGGTTTTACCTACCTAAAATTTACAAGCTAAAAGTGGTTTTTATTTTTTTCTCGGAAACGGTACCTTATACGGAAAAACTTTTGGTACCTAAATTTAGAGTAAAAAATAACCTTTCTATTAAAAATACTTGTGATGCAAGAATGTTTACCAGAAAAAAGTTATGATTTTTTTTTCAAAAATTTTCGTTTTTTTTACCCCCACCCCTAAGTTATTGAAGTTAGGTTTTCGGTTTATTTACATTAGTTATAGGTATTTATCAAAGACATCATATAATATGAACGCGATTGATCTCCTTTGTATAGGGACAAAGTTATGGTCGAAAAACTGAAATCAGAAAAAGTGAGGCCCTAGCGCCCCCTGTGACCGGATTTCTCTGGTTAACGAACTTGACCTTCATTTTTGGATGGTTGATTTTTGTGCAAAGTTTGAAAGCGATCCGAGCGAAACTGCGGCCGCTATCGTGCTGACAAAAGTCGAATCTGGACGCACGCACGCATATATATATATATATATATATATATATATATATATATATAAACTTTTTGACCAATGGTCATTTCGGACTCAGGCGGTCATAAGAAGACCTCCTGTGAAGAAAGTAAAGTAAGTTCGAAAGTAGGGGACAAATGAATGGGCAGACCGAATTCTTCGAGGTCTACCCAAAATTAAATATAACAATAATGTGTTCGAGGTGCACCACTAGCTTACAATTTCAACAAACGCTCATTATTGATATGCAAACATTAACAAGTAACATTAAATTAATAATAATTGTAATTGCTAAAAAACAAAAAATCTTTATGACAAAAAAGAAAAGTATTATTGGAGACGCAAACAATATTATTAAATGTGCATAATATGGGAGTAACATATGCTTCAAGTCGATTTACATTTATTTTAATAGACAGTCAGACTTTAGCATAGTAAAGTTAAAATTTTTGAATAGTAGTAGCAGCATTATAGAATAAGTAAGGGAAACGAACGTCACGTGTTACAGCAACCGCATTATGAGGATGCTTTGCTAACACGTTGTTGAAGAAAATGAGATGGTTTTACACATTTGAAACGAAATTGGTGTATGAATTACAAAAGCCAATTTAGGCACAAAAATAGTGTGAAATTTCATTTGAGGTTTGCCGAGAACTTCCCTTGCTAAATGTTAATTCCGGGACCAAATTTTCGGGAACAAAATTTTAAAAACTCATTTGCGAATATACTAACGTTTCGTATATCGCTTAGTATTTTTGCAAATAAAGATTTTATATTTTAGACTTTTTAAAACATAAAGCTTTACACATAAAAATACTGAATAGGTATTAAGATGTAAGTTGTTCACTTCTTCTGTAAGTTGCTTTCAAAAAAGTTTCAAGATAAGTTATATTTCAATGCATTTCCAATTAGACCTTACGATCTCCGTTCTTATTAAATGTAATCTGGTATTCTGCACTGCACTACACCGAGACGATTATATTTTCACATTTTTACACATTTTCACATATAACTTGATATAAAACTTAATAAACTTACCATTTTAAGTAAATATAGAATGTAAAATGTAACATCGTCCTGTATCCCACAGCTCTTCTAAATAATCTAAAATACGCTTGAATGCACGTGCATATGAAACACACTGCATATATAATTAAATATATGTGTGCAGTTTTGTGGAAATGCCAGTGCGAACGAGGATCCTTTGGGTTCATTGTAAATGCAACGAAACATAATAGAAACAGTGAACTAGTTTTCAACGATATTGGACACTTGGATATTCTATAGCATAGACGAGTGCAACATACATTCAAATATTTTATAAGCATCTAAATTCTACTTTTTAATCTTTTCTATGAGATATTTGAGATTTTTACTAAATATTTTATATTATATAAAAGAAATATGTATTTTAAAGTGACATCTCATGTTAATAATTAAGGTAAGTATCAGGTTTTATTGAATATCCTTGCCCTCCTCTGGGCTAAGGGTACCCTGACTTTTCTGGAAGCTAAAAAACGAGTGCATAGAGAACATAGCCCGAGTGACGGTAAGTCGTTTTTATCATTATTTATATGCGAATTACCACTGTAACATACTGTGGTGTAATTCCCACTAGAGTAAGAGAAGGATAATACATACTAAGATGAATGAAGAGGTCTGGGACTGTAAATGAGGTGTTGGATTCTATGATTCACACCGTATCTGGAATACAATTATATAGCTTGTAAACGAGTAGTCAAAATACTAAAGGCACTACCATGTGTAACTGATACTAAATAAAACTTCTAAATTTTAAAAGGTGCCCTGATTTTATATGGATTTTTTTTTATTATATCATTTAATCGAATTTCATAGATATCGTTCCTTTATTCTTTACACATTAAGCAAATAGAGTCCAATCAGATTAATATCTGATTAATTATTTGGTACTCTCTCAATAAAGACGTTTATTGTCTTGTTTCCTTCATAAGGCTACCATTTCAGTGTTTATTGCTTCCAACGCAATGTATTATATTGTTTGTGCAAGAAATCATTTAATAATGTAAATAATTTCATCATTTACTCTAGCTTATAATAATAAAATTTTAAAGGAAATTATAAATGATTGAATTATTCTGATTTGAAATTATTATTTCTAAGGTCAAAAATCTTCACTATTGCTTACTTCATTAGCATATACTTGATTAGGATAAGGTTGTAATGGTTAGGATGGGTTGTAGTTAAACTTATCCTACTCACGAGAATGCACACTGTGTAAGCAATAGGTGTGATACTGATAACACGCTTAGGCAACCTCACATTGCAACTTGGTCTAGTCCATTATAATGTAATAAAGCTGGAGAGTTCTTCTATATTTTTGTTTATATATTTATTAACCACTTTCCAGAAGAAACTATTGTCCCAGACGAAAAAGGATATATTTGATAGTTAATTTATTGCTGACACTTTCGATAAATAATACTTTATAAATGTTCCAAATAATGTGAAATATTACATATGAAATATTACATCAGATAATAGCTAGTAAAAAATATGAATGAAACATAAACGGTTCATAAAAAAGGTAAACGCAATTCAAAAGTTATTCCGTGTTAAATTTAGTACCGTATAATAAAAATAAATCATATATACTTTTCCATAATTGTATATCCTGACTTAAAAATTAAATTTGTAAAACTATTTAAACAACAATTTTGTAAACATGTAAACTAAGTCTATTTAACAAGAAATAATTCAGTTACACTTTAAATTCTAATTTATATAAATGCGAAACATAGCACTTCAATCTAATTCGCAACACGAACAAAACATATTTATCGTTTCCTCATCTTACACCAGAATTAACGTCGATATAATCATAACAACTTAATATTTTAAGTTGTGGTAATGTTATTATAAAACAATTCAACAACAAAAAACAGTCTCGGGGATTATCACTAACATAAAAATAACGGACATAAAGTGAAACAATCATAACCAACAAACAACAACCAACCAACAACAACAAAATAGTTAAGGGAATGTTCCATAGCGAGAATCCAAGGATACGATCTTCCATTTGACAGCCAGGATCACTAAACCAAACGATGTTATAAATTTTATACTTAGCTAACACAATAAGGTATTTGGTGCAATATAAGCTTTGTCTTTTTATAGAAATAATAATAACTTTACCGTACACCTGCATATTACATTATATATATATTACAGAGATATTCAAAATGAAAACGTGCAATTATTTATCACATTACTGCAAAGGAGGTCAGAGTGAGAGTCATCAAGGTATTCGCTCTAGTTCTTACACTGGCGTCTGAAACGTAAATTATCTGTTTTTCTTGACATACAAAGCTATTTATAAATTATGTAATATTCAGACGTATGAACGCTCAAAATTTTATTTATATTTCAGTATAGAGATGAATAAGTTTTACTTTTAAATTGTTCGTTACTTTTATAATTTACAAAACACAATGTTTTTTGTTGAGGAGATTGTTCACGTGATCAGTTACAATTTAAACTAGTTTTAGAAGATAAAATAAATATATTTTGTGAATATTTGTGGCGAGCCAATGAAATGTTAAAAAATTGACAAACGCAATAACAGATAAACATAAGAAGATTATTTTAGTTCAGAAAGAAATTCTGAAAACTAAATGCTTTTTGACATATTTTATAGGTCTTGTTAAAAATATAAACTTGATGTATTATTTGATGTGAAATGCGCATTTCTATACCTGGTTTTAAATGAGACAAAGTGATTTATGTCTGTGAATATAATATCGTTAAAGAATCCTTTACGATAATGACCTTACATCGTTGCAATAATTTCGGCTAAATTACGTTTTGAGACAGGTTTATGTTAAAATTTGAAAGAAATGTTGTCTTTATCGTTATGTATACGTTGGAATTCAATTTGTTATATACATATAAATGGCTCTGTGAAATCACACCACGTATATTTCAAATAAGTAGGGACTTTTTGATATTTATTCAGTTTATAGAGATAATAGCTTAATGAGGAATTTAACACTAAAATAATCCATTCTTTTAAACTAAATCTCATAGCACTTCTTAATTTAATAAAGCGTACGTAAATTATACTTTGTCATGAAAAGTATACTTTATATAAAAGCGAGACCATTGTCTTCTGGTATCTTTGTTCTGTGCAAGAGGTACAGGATATAATGTTTTACTAAAAAGCTGTTTAAATAATATTCTTTTGTATAAAAATAATGAATGAATGTTAAAACCATTTTTTTATCGTGAAAATTATGACCAATTCTCACATGACTTATAGACTTTCTCCAATCGTGTTTTTCAGTTAAAAAATAGTTGAACTATAAATTTTAGATCTGGGGGTTAACAGAAACAATATTTTTAATGAGTTTTCTTTAATTTAACCTTCATGGTATACAATTAAATAATAGTATTTTTAAAGCTAAAGAATAATAATTCTCGCAAATTTACTTGAAATATTACTATACTTATACTATATTCGCCTTTAATAAAATTTAATTCTGAAGTACAAAATTACGCTAGAACGATAGCACATGAGTAAGTTTTAAGTCGACAAGATATAAGTTTTTAAACTCCTTATTTTCTTAGGGCCCAAAATAGGTACTCTTCATTGTTTATTATTTGTCTGTTTCGGTTAATTTTGTTATGACCTTCTAGTCTCGGTTGTGTATTGCTATTACAATATTATTATTATTGATTTGTTTACTTTATTATTATAATTGTGGAAGTAGTCTTTAATGTAAAATAACATAATTCTCAAGCAACATTAATAAATGTGTAGTTCTTGTGAGAATAGTAGGTTTTTTATTTACGAGCTTCAAAAATAAGAAAGTTTAATTAATTTATCGGTTTTAAGGGAATTCTTAAACCCATTTCCTGCTTTTATTAATTTTTTTTATGTTTTTAGTATTGTTTAGTAGAGGCTCAATTGAAAAGTACCCATGACGTACCATAAATATATGTTATATATGGAATAAATTAGAGAGGTTTCAGAGACCTCAGTTAAAAACAGTTGTGTAGGTAATGTCCCTTTAAATAAATTATGATATATCAAAATAGGCATTTATAATTACAAATCGGGGATATGATTTGTAATTTAATATTATTACACAGTTTTTTAAGAAGTAATTACTATGAGTAAAAGTATTTGCTATTAGTGATATTAAAAAAGGTTTCACAGATTTGTTTATTAACAATTTTATAAAAGAAAATCAATATGACGATATGATCAATTAGAAAATCAATACTTAAAAATATTTTTATTTTATACTTTTTACTTAATTAGCTTCACGCCATATCCCTTGCGGGGTAGCCAGAGACGACGGAACGCCAAACTCTACGGTCCCTGCATACCTCTTTCGCCTCGGCCATCAACCTTTTCGGGTCCTCATGATTTTTACGTGGCCTTCCTCCAGTATCTTAGATATTGTGTTTTCGAAGTCCCTCTGTCTCTCTTACCGCTCACTTTTTCTGTATAAATCTTTTTTATTATTCTTTCATAATATATTCGTTCGACGTGGCCAAACCACCTGAGCACGTTCTTCTTCATTCCCACCGTGACATCTTCGCTAGTACCTGCCATTCTGTAGATCTCTTCATTGCGGATTCGACCAGCTAGACTGACTCCGCATATTCTGCGAAGAGATCGCATCTCCACAGCATTCATCCTATTCTGATGATGCAATGAGCACTGCATATGAGAATAAATCAATTATACTTGTTTCTTCCGCTCGATCCCATGTGTACATGTGAATTTGTTTGTGATAAAACATGGTGTTTGCCACAAACAAATTTCTCTCCTTACAAAATTCCAAAGTAATCTTTCCAGCCTCATTTACTTTCGTAACCGCTTTGCGCGGTTCCAAACTCATCCATTAATAGCCCCACATACTAGCAACTTTTCATGACCTCTACTTAGAACATCCCTGACACTCTCTTGTTATCCGGTTATAAAGCAACGGTTGCCAGGCAAATCGGTCATATCATTGCCTTTTCGTTTGGTCTTAGATACACAAATAACATCCAGATCTTTGTCATCTATCACATCTAATATTTCATACATCTTCTGTTCCATTCCTCCTCTTACATTCCACTAGCTATTTGTAGCTCCGTCCTCCACCTCCCACCGTTCGGAACAAGGCGTGTTGGTTGGCGGTCCCCAACGCCACTATATTTTTTAAACTTGCTCCAAATTCTTCGCAGATGTCTTGCGAGTCGTAAGTACTCTTTCCATTGTTAACTGAAACGTTTTATTGTATGTGAGAAAACGGAAAGAAAAGTTGCAACAAAAAATGAGTATAAAATAAAAATATCTACAATATTAATATAATATATAAGAAAATTTGACCAGTTATGGGTAAATTTAACTTAAAATATTAAGCTATCTATGAACGCCAGAATTCCTGGATGGATGATGTAAAGCATAATTGTAACTGATTTCAACCCTTCAATACTGCTAGTCAGTTTTTTTAAAAGAGGGGTAGGCAAACAAGAAGGATGATGATAAGTATTATCTTCTTTCGTAAAAATCTGTAAATATATGTTAGAATGGTGCAGAAGCGTTAAGGAATGCCTAGAACGGTCGTTCTGTTTACCATATGGTAAGGTTTTGTTACTGTATGAAGCATAGCTAAAATAGAAGATCTTGCTAGTACAGCCAAACTAGCCGAATTCATTGAAAACATGTTAATTTTAAGACAGTCAATCCAAATTATAAGTTACCTATACAATTATTTCGGTTCATGTAATAGCATTTGCTATTAGATATGGTTGTTCGATACAAACCAATCTCTATTAGATGATTTACATCAAATGTCTTAATTATGAATTATAATGTGGTTAGCTTTTAACCTTCCTTTTGTTCGCTTCGATTGCCGACAGCCACAAACAAGCCACAAACGCATCGCTGCCGGCGATAGCATTAAGTGCTTAAATACTAGAATCAAATGTATCCAACATTGATAGAAACACATAGTTGTAACATACTTTGTTGGAATAAAATAAACGTATTCAATCTGAGGAAAAACAAAATGATACATCTATGTTATGTCTTAACAAAAACAATAAAATTTTGGCCATTTTGCGACTTACACTGATATAAATTTCTATATCTTAAGATGTAATCTGACTTAGACCAAAAACATTATCTTTTTTTTTAATATCTATGTTTAATCCAACTTCAAAGACGGAATAGTTTTTATCTCGATCAATAATCTTCATATATTTTTTGTGACCGTCATTTCTATAAGTTTTCAATTAATGCCAATGAGAGTTCTACAACTACTCTCTATTTTATTTTTAAACTGTGATAGTATTAAATGTGTGAATTTTAAATATTTTCTAAATAACAATAACACTTCAGAGGTACGGAAGTTGTATAAGCTTTTAAGTTTTAGATTACTAACTACGTTGAGTACCTACTGGAGGGGAATGAGCGGTCGAAGTTACTGACCATGTATCTGTAAATAACATAAAAATTGTTATTTTATTAGGTCTACAACTTTGCTCCCGCCGTTTTCCAAAAGATGGCGCTAGTAGCCAGTAATAGTTCAAATAAATAAATCACAGTTGTTTTCCATCAGTTTTGACATCTATAAATATAACCTTACATAGATATTAGTTAATTTTTGTTTGCGTCATATAGTTACACTTAATTAAATATGTCAACTTATAAACCGGATTCACGTCATTTGCGGGAGATTTTACTTTTTCATTTCAACATGAAAAAATCGGCGGCTGAGGCTCATCGGGTTATTTCAAGTACTTATGGTGATGATACTATTAGTGAAAGAACGTGTCGCGAGTGGTTCCAGCGCTTTAAAATGCGGTGATTTTGTTGTTGAAGATCGGCATAGCGGTGGCAGAAAAAAAACTTTTGAAGATGATGAACTGGAGGCTTTACTTAATGAAGACTCGTGCCAAACTCAAGAACAGCTAGCAAAATCATTGGGAGTATCATCAATCTCAGCAAGCAGTATCAAAACGCCTGGAACAGGTGGGGATGATCCAAAAACAAGGATACTGGGTACCGTATCAGTTGAAACCAAGAGATGTTGAGCGACGTTTATTTGCTTGTGAACAGCTGCTTGAAAGACAAAAACGACAAAGAATTTCTTCATCGTATTGTTACTGGGGACGAAAAATGGGTGCACTACGACAACCCTAAGCGACGCTCATCATGGGGATTGTCCGGCCACACTCCTACGGCGACACCTCGACAGAATATTCACTAATCCAAGGTCATGTTGTGTATTTGGTAGGATCAGCTTGGCGTAATTTATTATGAGCTGCTAAAACCTTCTAAAAAATTACTGGTGCACTTTATCGAACGCAATTAATGCGTTTGAGTCGGGCATTAAAAGCAAAACGGCCGCAATACGCTGATAGATACGAAAAAGTAATTTTGCAACACGACAATGCTCGACCTCACGTGGCGAAAGAAGTCAAGACGTACCTCGAAACACTGAAATGGTAAATTCTACCACATCCGCCATACTCTCCAGATATTGCTCCATCTGATTACCATTTATTTAGGTCGATGGCACACGGCCTGGCGGGCCAGTGCTTCCATTCTTTGGAAAAAGTGAAAGAATGGATCGATTCTTGGATCTTATCAAAGGATGAAGAATGTTTCCGACGCGGGATTCGTTTGTTGCCTGAAAGATGGGCCAAAGTAGTGGAAAGTGACGGACAATACTTTGAAACATAAATAAGATACCATTTTTTTTATATAATTTTTATTAAAAAAAAAAGGCGGGAGCAAAGTTGTAGACCTAATATTATCTTCATAAATATGGAATTCAATTCAGCGAATGATCGCTAAACTTCGAATCTATGATTTCACAAAACACATTTTGTATTCAAGTTATTTTTCCGGGGTCGGTAAAACTCGAACGTGACCATGCCTTTATATTTATTTTCAAATACTACATATAAAATACAAGATAAAATCTCAAGTATGACCCTAAAATATATGATTTACATATTATTACGATGCAGTAATACTACTACTAATACTTACTGCGCAGTACTCAATTCGCAAGTACTATGAATTATTTTGATGTTATTTAATATGAAATAAATATTACATTTTGCAAAGAAGAATAGTGCCTGTGTTTCGTGGCTTTTAACAAACATAAAAATAACAGACACAACTCATACTCAAACTATCCGTTGATCAGACAAAGAATATTCTCATGCGGGAATCGTACGATCCTAACTCGGCACACAGGATCCGAAGCCAACAGGTTATCAGAATCTATTTTGTGTTAACACCTAAAAGAGTAAGATTTACATATACAGATATATAATATTTGAAATATTCCAAGATATTCAAAATGAAAACATGGCACTATTTATCACATTACTGCAAAGCAGGTCAGAGTGAGAGTCATCAAGGTATTCGTTCTAGTTCTTACACTGGCGTCTGGAAAATGAATTATCTATTTTTCTTGACATGTAAAGCTTTTTATAAAGTTGAAATGCAATAACGCTTTGAATATGTTTTATATTTGAATAAATATTGTAGAATAAGTTTTAGTTCATTAATTTATAAAATAATATTAATTGTTAACGCTTACTTAGTAGAATGTTTTTAACTCAATAAAGTAGGTCACATCATCAGATTATAAATCGGTGTTATTAATCAAAATATACATAAATAAATATAAGAAGATATAGATTTGTTATTATTATAATTTTTAATAAAAATACAATTCTCTAAACAATTACTCTTTTATAGATTCAATATTTCCTGTACAAACGTTTAAATATTATTTTGTGTGAAAAATTTTCTGCATTTCTATTCCTTGTTTTATTTGACACAAAGAGATTTATGGCTTTGAATATAATATCGCTAAAGAATCTTTTATGATAATTACATTGCATTGTTGCAATAATTTCGTTTAAAGTAATACATTTCCGTCACATTTAGAGGTGTGGAAGGAATGGTTTCTTTATAGTTATATACATTATGAAATATATGTACATATAAATATCAATGTCAATAAAATATCATCAAAGATGATCGAGGAATTTTTAATGTGTATAATGCATCTTTGAAAACTAAATCTCATAGCACTATTTAATTTAAAGCGTACAGAAATTGCTCTTTGACATGAAAAGTGCACTTTATATTTATATACAGCTTTTAAGCTGGTTGCTTTGTCTTGTGGTTATCTTTGTTTCGTATATATAAGATGAGAATCCAGATAATATAATATATTACTAATAAATTATTTAACGATCATTCTTTTGCATAAAAATATTAACACCTTAAATATTCTTACAGTTAAGATATTAATATTAACTGTATAGATATTTTTATTTTGGATTATGTAAGTATTTATATTGGAGTTTTCATCAATGTAATAATTCATTAGAGTCACAAATAAATCTTGTATTTTTTTCATAACATATTTTAACACAAAAATTTATACATCGTTGCTTATTTTAATAAAACATCATCATCTTCTTGCCCTTATCCTAATTTTGGGATCGACGCATTATGTTTTTTCCTTCCATACTGTCCTGTTACTCGTCATCTCTGTACACACTCCCTTCATTATATCATCTATCACGCAATCCATCTATTTTCTTCGACAGTCCTCTAATTAATAGAATTAATGAAACAAATTTATATAAAATAAATTAATATTTTAGTTAGCATAAAAAACATGAATTAATAATATCCTCGTTCTGACAAGTTTTACACAAATCCAAAAATTATAAATGCTCAAATCATCTGAATAAATAATACTTTTTTAAAACCCGATTAAACAAAAAGTGATTGTAGAAATAAATAGAATTATTCGAAGCTTGAAAAAACTATTGAATACAATTTTTCTGCATGTTTGTATGAAAATGTTTTTAGCACTTTTTACAGGCTATTAGTGTTTACGACTGCCATGGAAAGTCAATATTTTAAAATATTTTTAAAACATTCACAAACGATATGAACACTGTTTCAGTATTCAGTGTATTCAGTTTTGAAGGTCATTAATCATATACTGAAAAAACATGAAATTCACTGAACTCGTAAAATTTGCATTGAAAAATAACCGAAAGCGGGATAAGTTTGAATAAAGTTGTAGAAAAACATAAATTATTATTGTTGGTGACAACTTAAAAAAGACGAGACGAGACGAGATGAAACAAAATGATATGAGATGAGATTTAAGGCCATGGAGGCCTCATTTTATAAATGTTGATGCATTGTATTAACTTTCAACTCCTCAAATGTAAGAGCTTCTTTCCGTCCTTTTCTATAATTATAATTTGTACTAATATATAAATTATGACTTATACAACAAATAAGTTAGATACTCCATATATGAAGTTTTTGCTGGTTATTTATGGACAGGTATGGAAAAATTATTGTTTTGAGTGGTTATAATTGTAGCGATTACATTTTTTTATACTATACTGATTTTTGTGTTGTTTTCCTTTTAAATATATATTATTTTCAAGCACTGTATTTGTTTTTGAAATACCAACTTCGTCTCGACCCTCTTTTCTTTTAATAAATACGAAAATACCCATTCTATAATATTTTAATAGGATTGAACTACGTATAAAATATTATGGTAGATGATTAAAGGTTTTTTTACACTCTCTATTATTGTAAGTTTTAATATCCTTAAAATAATATAAATAATAATGTTTAAATACATTATAATAATTTAACTGGAATTATGATATTATCGAATTAATATAATTATAATATTATGTCGAACGAATGAGTAATGAAAGAAAGGTAAAAAAGATTTATATAGGAAAAGTAAGAGAGACAGGGGGAGGCCTCGAGTGACCTTCGAAAACACAGTATCTATGATACTGGAGGAAGGTCACGTAAAAAGCACGAGGAGCCCCCGGAGGGCATGTATGAAGTGGTTGATGTCTGTGGCCGAGGCGAAAGAGGTATGTAGGGACCTGAGCGTTTGGCGCTCCGTCGTCTCTGGCTACTCCGCAAGGGATATGGCGTGAAGCTAAATAAATATGATATTATCGAAATATATTTTGTAGAAACTTTAATTTTATAATAGAAATTAAATTTACGAAAACACTTTTGGAGATCTCATTAAAAAGTTCTAAAACATTTTGTTCTATTTTTCCAAATACCAATAAATAAACAGTTTTATTTATACATCTTTGTCTTTTATTAAATACAGAAAATAGTTTATTTATAATGTTTTTTAATTTAAACATTGTACTATTTTAAGATTAAGATTTAACAATATTGTTGTAATCAGGTCTCTTGAATTTTTAACTTTTCATGGAGACGTACAAAATATTTTAACAATTTTTGTTCAGACTATCATTTATTAAAATTAACTAAATATACTCTCTTTCAAGGTAAATGAAATTAAATTTAGAAAAATAAAAGTACGCTAGAATGATAGCACATCAGTTAGTTTTATGTCAATGACAATGTTTTAAGGTAACGAATTTCAAAGAATTGTAGTGTCATTTAACATTTTTATTATAAATGTCTTTATTTAATCAAATATTTATTTTATTCACTGCTCATCAGTCTGAATTAATAATAACGGTAAACTGTATTTTTAAGAAAGTTATAAATTTATTTGTGACAAAATAAGCATATACGATATAAATTTCCATATTGTTTTTTAAGAAGTAATTACTAACAAGTAGAACAACATTAAGGCAGAAAATTACTATGCTGTATCCATCAGTAGTTAGGGATGGCGTCAATAAAGAGGGATTCGTGACGAGCGTGTTGCATTCGCTGTTGCCACTTCAAAAGTGAAGCATGGCCACCTCGCTGCGTGTTTGACGTTCCGCTAGAATGACAACTGTCAATCTGAGTTCCGATGTACTACGACAGATGACATTTCGTATGCACAGTCACGTACAAACCGAAAATTTAGCAAACAAAAAAATATATACAGGAAGAGATAAAATATGTTACTACCAATATTGTTAATATTTAAACATTAGACGAAAGTTAAATACGTAATATGTTTGTATTAAATGATGCCTAGTGATCTGAAGAAGTCATTAAGTAAATCTTAGAAAATATGATGATTGTATATATATTATCTGATACTATATTTTTCTACTTAAATCCTACCAAACCCGCGTTCTCACAGCGATGTGTAGAGACGCGGTGACAAGCACAGCTCGCTCATGTTACTAATTAGCACAAACTACCTGTGCTATTTTGTTTCAGATGTGAACGAATGTGTACTATTTATGTGCAAATGTGCGTCAATATGAAAATAACAGTGACGACTTATATTATAAATTGTTCAGATCAAGTAAATATTTTCGTTTTGTGAAATTAAATTATAACTTTTATAATAATAATAATGTTATTATTAGTATAAAAGTTAATCAATCATTAATCTATAAATTTGAAACCCTCGGTGTGCAAGGCCGACTTGTACTGGTCCATTTTTATTATGATTACAAAAGACAGGAATGTTAATTGCTGCAAATAATAGTAACATATTATAGAATAATCACTATTTGAATAGATTCCGTTCCACGTAATGCGTTTTGGGTGCCTAATTTTCAAACCTTCATAACTTCACAAACCGTAATTAAAAAGTTAGTTAACGTTTTAAGAAAGTCAACAAAACATGATTCTTTTTCGTCGCACCTAAAACAGGGGTAGCACGACGCATTGACACAACTCGGATTGAAATCGGATAAAGATTTCCAGAAGTTATAGAGCACACGTACAAGTAATACGTCATAAAATATTATATTAGGTTCTATAAATTACTAAAGACCCAACAATGTTTTTTTTATTCTTTATTAAATATTTTCTGTAAACTGATAGCATCAGTTACAGATTTAATATATGTATATATGAATCATAGTTATCGGCATCTTAACACCTACGTACCACGCGTTCGTTTTTTTGATATTTAAAGGTAACCTTTAGATTAAAATAAATTGAAACTACTTGCTAATATATCTGACGATCATCAGTTTATAAGAGCTCGTTAACTATGAAAAACCAGCGTTCAAGGTATTATAAAATAAAAATAAGTGTTGAATTCAATATGGTTTTACATTTCAGTAATTGCGTTAAGGATAAATTCACATAGCCGAAATTTGGAAAACTCAATAAAATCCCGTTCACAAATAAAAACAGATTTCAATATTGAATAATTTTGTTACAGTAGCGCTGGCCCATCAAATTTTGTTGAATATAAGGAATATTTATCAAACCAATATAGAACGAAACAATTTCAGTTTTTGAAGGTTTCATAGTTTTTCTTGATCTGTTTGTAGATTTTTGTACGCGTATCAAGAAAACACTAGTCTATGTAATTTGATTGGGATTTAAGTTATTTTTTTAGTAATACAGAATATAATAGCAATAAAATAAAAACATAAATAAAAACTCTTCAACTTCATTATATTTTTACGGACTAGAGAAAAACATACCTATTATTAAGTATTATGAGGATTACATCCGATGCTGATGCAGTTTTTATTTACATAAGAGTAATAAGTTGCACTAATCTCTATTGGATCTTTATCTTAATAAAGTATGTGTTAGTGATATAAGAGACAGTAAATATACATACATATAGAGAAGTAAAATGCAAAATAAAACGCGATAGAAAAGTATAATTCTTATGATATCATCAAACATGTAACGGGTTTTCAAGGATATTTAAGGAAACTATAATATAAATCCAATAAATAAGTCTATATTTCTAAAGATGCCGTTTTTCCATATAATTTTAGCGAGATTTTGATTGCATTGCTTTATTTATTAGAAGTAAGACTAAATGAGTTATTTCTCTTCAGATGATTTAAGAGACATCATTAAAAAGTCCAGACCTAGAAGACGTTAGGAAAACTCATTTAAATGAATTTATTTCTTTTCAAAAAATACTAACTGAAATTTAAAATAAAAACTAGTTTATCCTGACCCCCCGTGGAGTTTTAAAAATACTGCAGCATTAATTTCATGATAGAGAAATTTATTTTAATTTAGAGTTTCTCCTACTATTTATTTGGTTTTTCATTGTTTTGAAAACATAAAATCATAGTGCTCCCCATAATTATTTCAGGTATCGTATAACTAAAATTTTAAACACTTGAAATCTAACGATCTTTAGTTTATGGTTATCGTTAGCTATACTATGTAATTATTTCTATTTAACTAAGGCAACGGTTCTTTCACTTAAAACATATCACTAGCATTTATTATATTATTAATAGAAAATAAATTTTATATTATAAAGCGTCAATAAGATTATCAAAAAATAATATACGAAAGAAAGACGAAGAAAACGACGTCAAGTCTCATATAGAAAAGCTTTAGTAGTCGAACTATCCATACATATAAAATATATGAACGTTTGTGACACTCGTCTACGTTATAGATTATCCACGTCTTGAATTTCATTGAAAACTAGTTCGCTGTTTCTATTATTTTTCGTTGCATTTACAATGAATTGAAACGATCCACTTTTTACGCCGGCATATCCACAAAACAGAACACAGTCATGTTGTGATCTAATACGTAATACTTTTTAAAAGCTTCTAAAATTTGTAGCTTTAATAAAATATACCAACTTTGAAATTGCTTATAACGGGTTTAGTTACGTTTTTCTTAGTTTTGTATTTGCATTAAAAAATAAACAAACTTGTAACGTTTCTAAAACAATTCATATCGTAATATTTTTTTAAAACGTTTCTTCAGTTCTATGCTATCTTTCTAAAAACCCTAAGCGATTTACGAAGCGTTAGTATTTTGCCAAATGAGTTTTTAAAATTTCATTTCTGAAAATTTGGCCTCGAAATAAACTTTTAGCAAGGAAATGTCTCGCAAACCTAAAATGCCATTACATACTAGTACTATTTTCGTGCCGAAAATTACGTTTTAAATTACACCAATTTTATTTCAAATGTGTATAACATCTTTCGTTAACATGTGAGGTTATTTCAACATTATTAAGTCACATAAAAAGCGTCTTTATAAATACGAAATTCTTCAGACTCTTCAGAAATATCGTAAGAAGCGGAGAAGAGATTGTAACCACTTGCCACCACTTGATGCTGTTTCACCCTTCTTATTATTTGTAACTTAATTCAATATAATTATTTAAACACCTTAAATAGTAGTCTTAAATCTTTCAACACACCAAAAACGAATACAATAACTACCCACTTGAAAATATAGGATGTGTATAATTTTTAAGCCACAAAACCTGTGTCACGATGATTTATTACATTTTACAGCTAACGCTACGTTAGAAATGTTTTTTTTACATTAGGTAATACTAATATTAATGTTGGTTACATTTGAATCCAGTATTAAGTGTGTGCATTAGATCGTATCGACAGCAGCAAGGCGTTTAAAGCTTCTTAATTGTCAGATATCAGAGAGCTAAATTACTGTTATGAATAGTTTTTGGTAATTTAAACCAACTGTTGGTCTTTTTCAACTAGCTACAGTCAACCCTAACAAGATCGATGTGATGTAGCCACGTTTCATGTTCCGAGCCAGAGGCCAAAATCTCAGATTAAGGCGCTACTATATGTTATTATTATATTAAAGGCACGAATAAATATTAATGCACTTGTGATTTTATCGAGACATAGGCATTCAGAGATCTGTGAGAGATACGACTAAGTATAAAATACTATGTGAATAAATATACAGTTTTTATTCATGACCCTTTGTTTTTCATTTAGTATAGAAATATAAACTTACATCAGTTTTAAAATGTGGTTAATCTTTGTGTGCATGCAGTTATTTAAAAATAAGACTATGTATAATTACTACACCTATATATAAAATTTATATATAGATATGAGATTTTAAATATTTTTGCGTGAAACGAAAACATTGCAATTAAAATTTGACCAATTTTGGTAATATTATTTTTTTTTACATTGAAAAATAAAATCATGTGTCTGTCAGGGCATTTCGCAGTTTTAAAAGTAAAGTGAACGGTGGTTACTCTAGAGTTAATGATCTCAATAAACTGTTGATCATATCAGATGTACTACGTCATAGCTTTAAATTATTTTACCTGGAGGTTGCAGTAGTACAAAAGTGTGACATATATGTGTAGGATACTTTTACTTCAACATTTTCTCACAACATATAGTGATGTTCAACATCTGCAATGATAAATAATAATTCATTATACATTAATTAGTAACAACATTTACTCACCCAATGAGTCCATTGTTCGCTTACCCATACAGAATCACTTCACACTAGCCTGTGTTACTAATTCCATGGTAGTACTACACTGCCATGCTGAGCTGATTACCGGGAATTTATAAAAATGGAAAATATCTTATATTACAAAACAGTGGGTAGAAAACACAGGGTGAATGAAGTGGTATATTTGGGAAGTATGTTTAGCAGAGACGGAAGATATGAAATGGATGTGGAAAGTAGTATTGCTGCCGGTAACAGAGTTAACGGTGCTTTGGCTGCATTGTTGAGACGGCGAAACGTTAGCATAGCTGCACGTTTGGCTGTACACAATGCAGTTTTGCTACCGACGCTGTTATACGGCAAACGTGGGTAACGCAGAAGAAGAATGTAAGAAGGATGAATGCTGTGGAGATGCGATCTCTTCGCCGAATTTGCGGAGTCAATTTAGCTGACCAAATCCGCAATGAAGAGATCCACAGAATGGCAGGTACTAGCGAAGATGTGGCAGTGAGAATGAAGAAGAACGTGCTCAGGTGGTTTGGTCACGTCGAACGAATGAGTGATGAAAGAATGGTAAAAAAGATTTATACAGGAAAAGTGAGCGGTAAGAGAGACAGGGGGAGGCCTCGAGTGACCTTCGAAAACAAGGTAGCTACGATACTGGAGGAAAGTCACGTAAAAAGCATGAGGACCCCTCGGAGGGCATGTATGAAGAGGTTAACGTCTTTGGTCGAGGCGAAAGAGGTATGCAGGGACCGTAGCGTTTGGCGCTCCGTCGTCTCTGGCTACCCCGCAAGGGATATGGCGTGAAGATAAGTTGGGTAGAAAACACTACAGATACACTACAATATGTATTGTCGTATAAGGTATTTTTGTCATATACATTTTTATTTTAACCCTATTGAATTAATTAATTATTGAATATTATGCAATAAGCATTTAAACGAGATTGACGACGACCTTACGATTTATTGATCAATATACAATATTAATAGACTGTAAAATACTGTTGTTTTTTATCATATTGAAGAACTTAACTAAGTATATTTCAATAGTACACTCTTTACACAACACAATCAATCTTTTAAAATTTCTTTAAAGAAATAATCCCAGAGTAACAATTAAGCTTTTGGGTATACATATTTTTTATACATTCTTCAATAATATACTTGACATTGATTGGAATTAAATTATAATATTGTCTTCTCAGAACAATTAAAAATGAGTAATGTGGGTACTCTTACCACCACATATTCTTTATATTCGAATCATTAGTCAATTATGAAGCCCCAGATTCTTCATCAAGATTAGGATGCAATGCGAACTTCATATTTAATTTTATTTTTATAAATTTCCACATAAATGAATGCTAATATCGAAAGCGTGTCTGTGTTAAAGGGCGTAACGCGTAATATGATGTTATTTATGAAGTAATAACTGTTTACCCGTTACTACATCAATAACTTTTACGGTTATATTGTCTTTTATCTAAAGATTCATCTATCTATATATATAAATTAATTTTAAGTGTCTGTAATCCCTAATTGACAGTTTTCACTAAATGCATATGAAAGTATATATAGTATATACTTACATTTTAAAACATATCCTCTTTTTTTATTTGTATTATTTGCTACTTTAACCAAATTAAAATGCCATTTTGATCTATTGAAACTCACTGTGAACTACATCTGATATTGTGACGAATTTGTCGAAAGAAGGTAATGCTGACGTTATATTTATTCTAATATTCGTTCGTAAACGTTTTTCATCAAATAATAAGCTGTATAAAATCAATTTATTCAAATAATATCCGTACATTGTATAAAAATAAAACAAACTAAGACGATATTTTTTCTTTAGATGCGAACAGGAGTTTCGAAATTCCAAACATTCATTCAAATGTTTGTAATTTTCACTTATACTCTTTTGTCTATGTAAATCAAGCCACAATAAGTTATTTATTCATAAGATAAAAATATTTCTACTACGATATAGCTTATGTCTTATTGGAATAAATGATTGAATATGATTTTAATAAACGTAAATTGTTAATTCATATAACATATTACAATGCTAAAAATTGAGGACAAATAAAAACACTATAGCTAAGTTGGTTGGTGGTACGGTCAATAGATTAATTAAATCCATGTTGAATTTTTTTTATACATTTTTTTACTATTTAATAATAAGTATATAATAGGTTACTCTTTTTTTAAACTATAATAAAATAATAAATAATATAAAAAAATGTAATTACAAACAGCTGAATCATAACGTTAGGACAGAAAAGTGATTTGGAGTAAAAATGGAAAGATTTATTTTACATTTAGATGGACACGTGACTAGCAGAACCCGACGTATGCCGGCGGCAAATTGCTTTTGAACTATGTAAAAAATAAATATTGTTTCTTACAAGGGCTTTGAAGTTTTCGTACAACATTAACATAATACTAAATTGAGTAAAACGTGACTTTTTTAGTATATTTTTATGAATTGATTTTATTATTTCGAAATAATCTGTTATAAAATTCTATGCAGTGTTCGAACCAAAATTGATAGCAAATTACCATAAAAACTTCCAAACCTGTTCCATGCGTATACATAAATCCTCTTAAACTTAAAAGTTAGAACACAAAAAAAAATTCAAAAAGAAAGAACACAAGAAATTAATAAAAATGTAAAAAAGTTATAATAAAATTAACATTCAGTATATAACAAAACAGATACTATGTAAACATTAAAAAATATGTTTCCTTTCAGCATTCAATATACTACTGGTAACTACGTACCTATATGTACAGCGTAGGGTAACCCCTACGCTGTAAAACGAGTATGTGGGCTTATAAATATTTCTTATTTCAAATGTTTTAATTATTTACTTGTAGATTATTTTAATTCACTTTTTATTATAATGGTAAATGGAGGTCCTAGAACTGTATGATTTTTTTCACCAAAGAAAGATTAATTCCAAGTATCTAAATGAATATCAAGAAAGCTTGAAAGAACTAGTTATAATTACTTCCATTATTTTGTAGTAAAAATAGTAAATAACCAAAAAGAATCTCTAAAACTGCCCCAAGAATAATGCTAGATACTTATTTTTTTTAATATATACATTTTAAGCATACAGAACATAAACTACATATTTTAAATAACATAATGAGAGGTACATTACGATACAAAAATGTAGATATACCGTAAAAGTGTCATACTTATCCATAATACAAGGTTTTTACGTTTCACGCAGTATGGAGACCAAACTAGTACGCTGTTATTTTTAGATGCATATACAATGAATGCCTGAATACCTTTTCAAGTTGATGATAAATAATCTTCACAAACTGGATTCAGACATTATACTCTATATTATTAACTTTGTATACAGAACATTTCAATACAAAAGAGATAATCCTTTTATATACTTTTACTATTTCCACTATAACAATAATAAAACTAACTTGCCAAGGGTGGGCTTGTACTTGAACAGGTGTTCTTAATGACCTATATTATCATAAAGAAGTTTTTATGAATTCAGAAAGCAATGCAAAGCATGTATTTTGGTTAATGAAGAACAGTTGCGAAATTTTAATACGTATTCATAATAATATTATTTTTTTAATTTAATATTTGAATCTAAGAACACTATAAAATGTTTATAAAGTGTTTAAAAATATTTCACCATTATAATTTATTACAACCCTGTTTTAATGAGTGGTGAAATTTTAGTTAACAGAGAGGGTGACAAACAAAAAGACTGTTCGTGGAATTCTGCAAAATGGAGCAAAAAGCAAGTTAGAAGAACCGACCCCAAGTTAGTTTTATATAGTTGAGTCAGCCCGAACGAGATGAAATCAATTGACTAGAGATAGGATCACCTAATAACTAATTGAAAAATATTTAATTGAAGAAAAATTGTAATTAAGACAAATTAGTTAAAAAAAATATTTCAGCTCTTGTCACAACATCAGATATGATAATAAGATTTAAACTGACCTCCATTAGAGGATTTCAACCCCATGCCAGGTTATAATACATTTAAGTTTTGGAACTAATCCTTCCTTTTGTTTACTATGAGTTCCTACAATTAAAAGACCACAAACGCCTCGCTGCAGGCGATAGAATTTAATTCATACGCTTAACATTGAAATATAACCAATATTTCATAAATTAAATTGAAAATGAATGATATTAAAATAAATTTGTTCCACGTTGTAGCTTACATACTTATTAAAATATAAACGTAAAATATATGTTATATAAAAATTATATTGAGAAATTGATCACCTTATTTAGAGTGTATGTATTATTAGAGACTTTCACACTCAAACTTTATGCAAAATTTTTTTTACGTCAGTGAAATTTGAACGTGACCATGAATTTTTATTTGTACTTGTCAAATGCTACACAAATAAAATAATATAATGTAAGGTTCTAACGTAAGATAAAATCTCAAGCATGAGTCTAAAATACAAAATGTATGTATTAGTATTAAATATGAGTAGAAAAATAGAGATTTTTTACTAGAGACCTTTAAGATAATGAATAAACACCAAGATACAGGAATATAGTTGCCTTGAAAAAACTAACAACTTTTTGTACATAGTTTGCCTATAAAGTAGATTACTAACAAAAAATCTTAGGCATTATTACTTTTTTTGTTAATATAGCCAAAAACATTAAACATACTAAAAATCTTATTTTAAGATATTATGTATTTTACTGAAAATTAACAGCAATTGACAGTTAACATTTTGGAACTATAATTTGATATACAACATTACAAAATGTACAAATGTTACGGTTAGTTTAATAGCCTTAGAAAAATACGGATTAATAAAAATATTTTATCCAATGTTATCGAAAACAAAAGAAACGTCAGCGTAAAAGTTATTTATTAGGCGGCGGGAAAACAGTTACTACGTCATAAATTACATCATATTACGCGTTACGCCATTTAACACAGACGCGCTTTCGATATTAGCGAGTAATTTTTGAATATTAATTTTTTGGGTCTAGTCGCACAGCCTGCGAGCAGCTTTATTATTAATTTATATCTTACAATAAACAAAACAGACGCTTTTGTATCTAAATACTTATAAATTATAGTTGTGGGTAATAAATTTCCTCTTCGAATTTATATAACATGTGACTGGAAGTAGTATAAATAGTATTAGTAACTAGTAATATACGCTTGCATCGTTTTTAATATGGAGATTGATTTGCATCTGAATATTAAGAAAATTATAAATAGCTTATTAATAAAAAATATATTTATATTTCAGCCGCTAGAGTAATAAATAAACGAAAGTTTTGGTGATTCTCACTTTGACCTCCTTTACAACAATGAGATAGAAATATGAATAAAATATGCAAGTTCTTATTATTATTTTTTAAATAGCAATATTATCTATATTTTTCTTGTATTCTTGGTGGAATCTTGTAACAAGTTTTTTATTGAATTATCTTTAACCTCTTAAAATAAAATTTGGTACACACACTTATTTTGGACGGCAATACATGTTTAGGTATGTGACGTTATTTTAATTTACACTGGCGTTTTAAGACAATGCAAACAAAGCCCTTTTTAAAACTTACACTACACTTACAAGTAGATGACCAAGCATTACAACACTACTGGTTAAAACTTTCTTGGTTCTTCATTTCAAACTCTTCACGTACTTTTTGGAATAACAGTGACAGAATTTTAATGTGAATTCTCACTTTATAAACTTGTATTTAACTTGTTTCCGCATCGTGATAAAAATACTGATTTGAACGATTTTATTAAAATATGCTGTGTAATAATAAACATTTAATATACTTTTTACTCCGGAAAATTTTATCGTTTTCCCGATTAAGAAAAAATTTACTCACTCCACAAAGTTTTCTAAATGTCACGGTCAAAAACAATAGATGATTTGGGCTATAGTTATAATAAATCTATATTTTTTTTCTGACAAATTTTGTTAGTATCCAGTTACCTCTACTAATAGTTCACCTAGTAATGACGCCTAAATAAATAAATTTAAAAAAATATTAAATATTCGTAAATAAATTATATAACATTCCTGTTAACATGACTAGCGAAAACAATTATGATATGTATTTCGTGTATTGTAGAGTAATATCTAAGATTTGATCTTATATCATAATGTTTTGGTACCATCTATAGTTGTTTATTATTTGATAAGAACGAATCCATACGCTTGGTCACGTTCAAGTTTTACCGCTTCCATAAAAATAACATAAAATGTCTATGTGAAGTTATCAAACAATTGAATTTAAGTTTAGTAATAAAATTTTGAATATAAATTTATATTTTAATATATATTTAACGTGGTTTTTGCATTATAATGCTTTTATCTAGTAATTATTTTACGAAAATTGAAACTATTACGTAGTCTAAATATACATATTTGCCTTTAAATTTATATATAAGTGTAAATATTAATATCATTTAAATACACCATTTAAAAGTGACAGAGCGTATATTATTTTGACTACAGATCGTAAGCAGGCTGTTTCAATCACATAACCACAGCTGATAGGCGTAAAATAACTATTATAGTTATGTTAAGGTGATAAAGCCGGATGATCCAAACTTCTCATTTGAGCTTTGTGTGTTCTAGCCTCTTGCACTATATGTACTTACTGCAGCACAATTACCATATTCGGAGTAGTAAAGTCGCATATAAACACTTGGACTGTATGCTCACACACCACATATATTCGGAAACCTTTTTCCGGTATCATCCAGCCCAGAAAAGGGCCGAGACGGAGAAGATAATTTTACATATTAATTAGTTATTTAGTAGTTATGATGATTTGAACTCCTTAAACGCGACAATCTTTTGGTTAAGATTTGGGTTTAGGGCAATGTTATATTGTAAAATTTAAATGTAATGAACAGAAATAAATAAAAAAAAAAGAAAAAACTTCTATATTTCCAAAGTTGCAGTTTCCTCCTTATAATTTTATAGATATATTGCATAGCGTTTTTTAACAGCATTTTTTAGAGACATCTTTTTAAAGTTTTCAAAATTAGAAGTAGGAAATGCTTGAAAAACTGATTTAAATAAAAACATATTTTTTAGAAACTTGTAGGTATAGCATCTTGACCCCCGAATTTTAAATTACAGCAGCACTTATTCAATAACTGTGATTGAGAACTTTCTTTTGCTTTTGAATTCATCTAATTATTTCTTCGATCTATATTTCATCCGAATATTTGTTGCTAAAATATAAAATCATATCATCAGTCCTTACACTTATTGCGGGCTTACAAGTAAAATTTGAATACTCCAAGTTTACCGATCACCAGTTTATAGTTATCGTTGGCTATACAACGAAATTGATTCATTTCAACTCCTTCAAGTGAGGTGATAATTTTTTCATTTACAGCTTACTAATATTTATTGTATTATTAGTAGAATAATCATTTTAATTATTAAGCGGTGATAACGTTATCAACGTATGCCTTTCTTTCAGCTTCCATAAAGTTAAATCTCTTATATAAAAGATTCAGTAGTAAAACCATGACTACATAAAAAATGAATGAACTATATATGTATAAACATAGTGACGAGTGTAACACACTCGTCACTATGTTATAGATTATCCACGTGTTCAATTTCGTTGAAATCTGGTTCGCTGTTTCTGTTATTTTTCGTTGCATTTACAATGAACCGAAATGATCCCCTTTTTCAGTGGGATTTTCACAAAACTGCACACATATTGTTAGATAATACTTTTTATAAGCTTCTAATATTTTGTTGTTTTCATAAAACTGAATAATTTTGAAATTTCCTTTAAGAAGATTAGTTTTAATTTTATTGCAAGTGCTTTGAAAAATAACAAAACTTGTGACGTTTCTAAGAATACTTCATCAGAATTGAACTATCGATATTATTTTTATTTTTTTGTGTATATTTTCAAAAACCATGTAGCCTATATTTGAAAATCCCCTGAGCGATTTACGAAGCCTTAGTATTCTAGCAAATGAGCTTTTAAAATTTCTTTTCCGAAAATTTCCCAAGGTACAGACTTTTAGCAAGAGAATTACTCGACAAATCTAAAATCCCATTGCATACAATTCTTGTGCCTAAATTAACGTAATTAATTGGTAAACATTATTAAGTAAACTAAAAAACTTCTTTATAAAGGTTTGCCGGTATTTGAGGGACCTCGTCCGAAATGTTGCAAGAGGAGTGGTAGGGAGGAAATTGTAACCACTTGCCATCACTCGACGCTTGTTCACCATCCTAAAGAAATAAAGTCTCTTATGATATTCTATGTAGTAGTAGTATTTCAAAGCCAATTCAAAAATGATACCAATTTAGTTAACCGAAAATGAATCCCCAAACCTGTTACATGTACATTCATAAATCTTCTTCCACTTATACCCGTAAGTTAAAACAATGTAAAAAACTCAACGTTAGATAATTACAAATGATAAATTAAATAAATTGCAATAGCCTGCGATGCTATATTTTTAAAACTGAATATTTCATTGTATTCTGAATACATATTTTATTCAGATTATGAAAAAAAAGCAACATTTTTATTTCATACAATATAAAATTTATGTATAATGGCCCGGTTTGTGGCATTAAAATACGTATGTTTAAAGAGTTTTACAACGATTTTTTATGATATGATATGTAAAAAAAAGTACTTATCAGTTGATTTTTTGGCGATCTAAACGCATTTTTGTTTGATTTTTCTGTCTGTCTCTTTTCTTTGTTGTCTTTGAGAATCTGCAAAACACATGTATGCCCACGGGAGTGTTTATATGTACTGATCTGGGAACGGACCATTATTTAGCCGTTGCTAGAATAAGAGATCTGTTTGCAGGTTGGCGCAGCCGCACGACGTGTCCAAGCTTGTCGCCGAATTATCGCATAAGAAGCTGGAAGCTTCAAGATCCACCGATCAGAGAGGAATATCAAGAAAGGGTTTCCAAGAAGCTTAAAAACTGTGATTCTGGAAATGAAAGTGCTGAAGAATGTTGGCAGAACCTTAGGAATGGTATGGTGAAAGTAGCGACAGAAGTATGTGGTAAAAGGAAAAGAGGTTTTAGTAAAAAGCGCGATGAATGGTGGGATGATGAAGTAAAAGACGCTGTGGAATTAAAGAAGAAAGCATGGCTGGATTATAAACACTCGGGTAAGAATAGAAGTATGATAGAGATAAGAAAAAGAGAGTACAAGCTGCAAAAGCACAAAAAGAAAGCACTTATAAAGATGAAGCGTGAAAATTCTGAGAGAGTAAGGGATGAAAGGTTGAAAAACAACATCCGGAAAAATACGAAGCTTTTCTGGCGAGAAGTTAGTGATTCCCGGAGTTGTTCGGTAACCTGTAGAATGAAAGGGGTGCTTTCGAAGAACGGTGAAATCTTAACAGAGCAAGCACACGTTTTGCAGCGGTGGGCGGAATTCTACAAGGAGACATATGAATGTGAAGACGCCTCGGCCTTGAGTACCAGCGAAATGCTGAGTTCGGATGTAGCCGATGGTGAAATCAGTTTAGAAGAGGTGGACAGCGCGATTAGAAGGCTGCGGGAGCAGATGAAGTTACTGCCGAGATGATCAAATATGGTGGGTCTTGCGTCTTGGACTTGTTCTTGTACAATTTATGCTGGAAATCAGGGGAGGTTATAGATCAGATCTTTTTCCTGCGCATAATCAAGGAAAAGTTTTGGCTCTAAACTAAAAGGTTTTCTGTGCTTTTGTTGATTTGGAAAAGGCTAACGCCTTTTCCAAATCAACAAAAGCACAGCGTTCTCACAACCCTGTCTAACGACAGGGTTGTGAGAACGAAATCATGGGAGATACTGCCCCGATACAATGTGAGTGGACCCTTGCTAAAGGCTGTTAAGTCTCTTTACAGAAATCACTCAGCCTGTGTGTGAGTAGGAGCTGATATGTAGCCCTGGTTTGACATCCAATCGGGTCTTAAGCAAGATTGCGCTATGTCAGCTTGGTTGTTCAATTTGTATTTGGATAATTGTCTCCAAGGCGTGAAAGACAGTGACACGGGAGTGAAAGTAGGTGACCTTAAGGTCAATTGCTTGCTATATGCAGATGACGGAGTGGTCATTGCATCATCAGAATGCGATTTGCAGGCACTGAAAGATGGGTGTCAAAATAATGGTCTAAACCTGAATAAAGATAAGACGAAGGTTCTGGTATTTGTAAGAAATTATGAAAGAACAGAATGTAAGATCACAGAACAAGGCGGAGGTAGGTAACATAGAAGAAGAATGTAAGAAAGATGAATGCTGTGGAGATGCAATCTTTTCGCAGAATGTGCAGAGTCAGTCTAGCTGATTGAATCCGCAATGAAGAGATCCACAGAATGGCAGGTACTAGCGAAGATGTCACGGTGAGAATGAAGAAGAACAGGTTCAGGTTGTTTGGGCACGTCGAACGAATGAGTGATGAAGGAAATGTACAAAAGACTTATAACCGAAAAGTGAGCGGTAAGCGAGACAGGGGGAGGCTTCGAGCGACTTTCGAAAACACAGTAGCTATGATTTTGGTGGAAGGTCACTTAAAAAGCATAAGGACCCCCCGGAGGGCATGTATGAAGAGGTTGATGTCTGTGGCCGAGGCGAAAGTGGTATGCAGGGATCGTAGCGTTTAGCGCTCCGTCGATTCTGGCTACCCCACAAAGGATATGGCGTGAAGCTGAATAAATATATAAATAAATAGTTCTGAAAATGTTAGTTAATTCTTTAATTAAAATAATAATTACTTACTAAAATGAAATAAAATAAGAGTAATCTATTTTAGGTCAGGTTTGTTTTAAGGAACGTTGAATAAACATATAGTTAAAATTAAAATCAATTAAATTAGAAAAACATTACCATAAAATATGTGATATATTATCTATATAAGTAGAAAATATTTTTGAAGAAATGTATGCTAAACAAAGAATGTAGTATAAATAATATCGTAACATATTCTGATATCAAAAATAAAATCTCCAGCATGACCTTAAAGTACAAAATTTACGTAGTAGTATTACAT
This sequence comes from Melinaea marsaeus rileyi, assembly GCA_918358865.1. Taxonomy (NCBI): domain Eukaryota; kingdom Metazoa; phylum Arthropoda; class Insecta; order Lepidoptera; family Nymphalidae; genus Melinaea; species Melinaea marsaeus. The sequence goes on along the minus strand of OU911086.1, from coordinate 9,500,042 downwards.
TAAAATAAACAGCAATTGACAGTTAACATCCTGGAACTATAATTTGATAAACAACATTACAAAATGTAAAAATAGTACTTTAATAGCCTTAAAAATACGGATTTCTAAAGATATTTTATCCAATGTTATCAAAAACAAAAGAAACGTAATGTTATCAAAAACAAAAGAAACGTAATGTTATCAAAAACAAAAGAAATCTAAAAGTTATTTATTAGGCGGCGGGAAAACAGTAACTACGTCATAAATTATATCATATTACACGTTACGCCATTTAACACAGACGCGCTTTCGATATTAACGAGTAATTTTTGGATATTAATTTTTGGGTCTAGTCGCACAGCCTGCGAGCAGATTTATTATTTTTTTATATCTTACAATAAACAGAACAGACGCTTTTTTGCATAAATAAATATAAATTGTAGTTGTGGGTAAACAATACTTATTATATAAATTTTTTCGATATGTAGATATCGAAAAAATTTGTCTGTGAATTTATATAACATGTAGCTGGTAAGTAGTATAAGTAGTAAAATACATTGGCATCATTTTTATATGTAGATTGACACACATCTGAATATTACGTAAATTATAAATATTTTTGTATGGCAAGAAAAACAGATAATTTATGTTTCAGACACTAGAGTAAGAACTAGGGCGAATACCTTGACGACTCTCACTCTGATCTTCATTACAACTTGTTCTTCTTAAACTTGCAACATATACGAGTATATAAATATATTTATATAGGCCAAATGGCCGGGTAGAATTTTGCAACACAATTTGTAATTGAGCTGATTTTTTTTATTTAGGTATACACGCTAATGTTGGAACAAACATTGTTATTGTCACAAGCATTCCAATAAGGTGGATCCAAGATAGCGAACAGGTTATTTTTGTGCATTGCCACATTATATATCAAATGAAAAGGTTTGCTGAGGAGTACACAAAACGAATACTACGTCACATAAAATCCAAAATATCGCGGATCAACCCAGATGGCGGACTAGATATTTTATTGGAATCGAAAATGAGGGTATTTCGACACACAATATTAACGACGACGACGAGTATAGAACTTTTTAAAAACTAGATTTCAGGCGGATAGGCGGTAATCGATTGAAATTTAAAAATTTTATTTCAATCACTTCACATCAATCATATCATGATATGTTATGGTGACATCTATAGCTGTGTAGTACTTGATAAAAACGAATCCAAACACATGGTCACGTTCAAGTTTTATCGCATCTGTAAAAATGACATAATATTTTTATTTGACATTATCAAACCATAGATTCTGAGTTTAGTGATCGTTTGCTGAGTATAAATTTCTTTTTTAATATATACTTTTCATTAATTATGTATTACATTATTATGCTTTTGGACAGTAATTATTTTCCGAAAACAGAAATTTTTATGCAAATTTAATTAATTAAAGCATAAAACTATTTGTTTAGCCTAACAAATATATAATAAAACTAACCTGACCTAATTCTTTTCCTTCATTTTATTACAGTAAGTTATAAGTATTTTATTTCAAGAATAACTTATCACTTTTGGATATACTAACATTAATGTTGGTTACATTTGAATCGGGTATTAAACGTGTGCACTAAATGCTATCGCCTGCAGAGAGGAGTTTGCGGCTTGCTAATTGTCGGAAATTGCGGGAAACAAAGGAAGGATTATTTCCAAAATGTAACCGCATTCTAACTTAAAATTATAAGATTGTGTTGAAACCCTCTAATGGAGATAAGTTTAAAGCGAATTTTCATATTTGAGTCACTAATGCTGTAACAAGTTAAAATACTTTTATGAGCAATTCATGATTTTTTAACTAAATGTCTACCTCCGGTTGTACTCAACTCTAACAAGAGTCGCGTTACGTCGCTATTATAGTCGATATTTCATGCGTTTAGTAACAGAGCCAGATGCTCAAACTACCTACCGATATCTTCCCATATATCATAATTATATTATAAACACCAATTTTACGAAGCGCCATAGTCGTAAAATATATATATTTTGTTACTAGATATATAAAAAAATATCAAAAGGATATTTAAGGTGGGTTTTACTCCATGTTAAAACTAACCTTGGGCCGGTACTGCCATCTTACTCCTTGTCTTTTTTTTTTGCAACTTTTATTACTTCTCGCGAATGACCATGCATCTGCAACAATTTATGTTCGCAGATTACAGGTAAAGGCAACAATTGTCGTCCGATAGGCAGTCTACTTTTTTGTCCCTCTATCTATGAAAAATACTAACTATCTGTAAAACAGGGTTGAAATCATTTACGAAGATGAGATATATTATCGCTTATGTCAATACCCAGGTACTCGGGTCAATAAGAACATTTTTACTTTCATATCTTTGGTATTTATCAACAAATTATTAAATCATGTATCATGCTAGTTATCAGAGCCTATAAACATTAATTCATATACGTAAAGATATTTTAACATGCAATAATAAACTTAGGAATTAAACTCAAATACCGCTTCGATTAACATCCGCAGTAATAAATAATTAAAGTTACCAAAATTATAAGGTATATTAAAAATTTTACATAAAATAGTACTCGATTGAGTTTATTCTTGAAAACATGTATCACATTTTGTATCACTTGGTTTTTTACATTCTTTATTTCACACTTTTCTCCGTTTCTTATAGACACTCAGGTGACAAATATAACATGATCCATAAACAATTCTGAAATCTGTCTCTTGAATACTAACACCACCAGCTTAACTAACTTAAATTTGGTGCTCTGCCTGTAGAATTTATTAATGTTCCTTTGATGCTTGCGATCACAATCCAAGTGGAAAAATATTCTCATTATTTGAATATTTTGATATCAATTAAATATTTGAGGATCCATCGACCATCGATCGGCTACTTTAACAATGGTGGTGGTGTTGGTGAAGTTAGTGGCTTTTTAGATCAAAAGTGTTTTATCAATAAATAATTAAGAAAAAAATATTTTGTTAATGTGAGTAATGACAATAATAATGTAAACCGAAATCTGGTGAAGTTTTATTTCACAGCACCGGTGAATTTAAATGCATTTCACAGTTTCAATACTCTGTAAAAATAATAATATTACCAAATAACTCAAAACAAGTTCACTGAAGTAGAATACTGAATAATGAATACTAATTCCTAATATTAAGTTAAACAGACATACTGTTCCTAAAATTTTAATAAGATGCTCAGTTTTATTTTCAATATATTATTTTAACCTAACTTTCAATAAAAAATATAATACACAAATGTTTTAATATTTAACATAACTGCAAGTTTCTAAATCAAGTTATCCCAATTTCGAATCAATAGGATAATCCTACATAGATATCGGTTGATTTACTCGGACGCTTTCATAAATCAAATACTGACTGATACTTCGACCGAGGGGATATGAAATTTTATTGATAATGTGCAACTACGCATTAAGAATACCGTAAAGTCTGTGAACAGATTCCTAAAACTATATAGTATATTATTAATAAATCTTATAATAACATTCAACATTATTCTTAATACGTATTTTGAAATACGTAGGCTACTATTCACAACAGTACTCCAGTAAGTCAAGATACCATATATTTGATTTCTGAATTCATAAAAATCTCTTTATAATAATATCTAAAGAAATTGAAGTACGGCCATTTCACACACCTGCTCAAGTTCAAGCCCAATCTCGGCAAGTTAATAATATTCTTACAACGGAAATATTAAAAGTCCATGAAAGATTATTATATCTTTTGTCTAAATATTCTATATACATTAATAATAATGTATGTAAAAGCAGTTGTTGAAAGTCATTTATCATTAACTTTAAAAAGGAATTGTTTCATGTCATTGTATATGAATAAAAAAATAAAAGAAACAGTGGATTAGTATTGGAAAGGTAATTTTTTAATTGCACGGATGACATGACGTCCTCTTATGATACATCTACATTTATCTGGTCATAAAGTATTTCACATTTTTCTGTGATTTCAAATATCTGATATAACATATGTATTAAATTTACATACACACTTTGTTGGAAGTAGTTTTGGAAATATGGTTTTTTCATAATCTTTTTTTTTAGTGCAGAACCTTAAAGAAGTTGTTATAACTATCTATGACGATTATGTGTAGCAGTAACAATTGTAGTCCTTAAATTGACTATTGTAGGTTGAATTTCTTAGAAAGAATTCTATCATATGTAGCCCAACTCACAGTGGAACGACTTTACTATAAATATTATTTATTTATTTATTTTTGTACCATAAATATTAAAAACACATTATAACAAAGAAAATTTACACAAAGGGTAACTTATCTCTTGCAAGAGATCTCTGCCAGAAACCCTTGGTCAATGGAGATATTTTTAGATATGGGTTATAGATACATATAATATAAATCACACTTTGTAGCTTTTATATATCGACATATTATATACTTACATACTAATATACATAAATAGAAATATACTTATATATATATTTACATACACTTAAATACACAACTGTCTACACAATACATATAACTAATGGATATATTATAAGTAAATAAATGATGCTGATTATTACGAGGAAAGAGAAAGTAGATGCTTCTTTAGTCTAAATTTGAATACAGTGGTACTAGAAAAGTCTTTATAAATGAAATGGGGTAGTGAATTCCAAAGTTGCGCAGCAAGAACAGAAAAGGACTTACGTTAAAAATTAGTATTGTATTTCGGCACTTCAAGAAATTTCAGTGCAACACAAGAACGTTCAGGTCGAATTCTAGGAGAGGATAAATGAAAGCGTTCCTGAAGGTATGTCGGGCCATAACTTTTTAAAACATTGTATAAAAGTGTTAGCACATGCATATTCCGGCGAAAGCGAATGGGGAGCCACTTTAATTCACGGCGGTATTCGGAAACCTGATCGAATTTGCGCAAGCCGAAAATAAAACGAATGCACAAATTCTGGAGTCGATCTAATTTATCAAGTAGCTCATTAGTCGCATCTAAATAGCAAACGTCAGCGTAGTCGAGTAGAGGGTGAAGGAGGGATTGTGACAGTATAATTTTCGTTTTAAGAGGAAGGAAATTGTGCAGTCGTTTAAGGGAATGTATGGAATGGTGAGGCCGCTTACTTACATCATTAACTTGAGCTGCCCAACTTAGGTGACAGTCTATAATTATTCCTAAATTTCTTGCGCTGTCTAAGTACGGTATTGGAGTTTCATCATAGACTAGGCAATGCAGGGTCCTAAAATCAATTTTACTATATAGTTTCCTACTATCTACTATCACGGCCTGCGATTTAAAAGGATTAAGTAATAGGCCATAGTCTTGCGTCCAAGTGTGTATATTTTCAAGGTCGATGTTTATGGCATCAATAGCCTCTCCTAGTTCAGATAAATTGGCATATCTTAGCTGTAAATCATCTGCATAGAGATGGTAGTTGGAAGATATAATCTTGGAAACTTCATTTGTGAAAATTGAAAAGAGTAATGGAGATAGTACGCCGCGTTGTGGTACCCCAGCAGATAGATTCATCCAGTCAGAGGAATGCTCATTAGATTTCACAATCTGCTGACGACCAAAAAGATAGGTTTTAAACTAGTCAATAACGGATGGAGATATCAAGTAAGTTACAAGAATATTAAGCGTAACATCAAAATCCACTGAATTAAAAGCGTTACTGAAATCAAGAAGAACAAATATGGAGAGTTCTTTATTATCCATAGCATAACGGATATCATCCGTTACTTTCAGTAACGCAGTGCTGGTACTATGGTGAGGTCGAAAACCGGATTGGAAAGGACTTAATAGATTATTACTGTAAAGGAAGTCGGAAAGTTGCTTGAAAATTAAGTCTTCGAGAACCTTGGAGAGGATAGGGAGTATCGATATAGGTCGATAATGAGAAGGAGTGGTAGGGTTAGATATTTTTAGTAAGGGAATGACATATGCATTTTTCCAGGCCGTAGGGAAGGTATTAGTGTGTAAGGAAAATTTATGATATGAGTGATAATGGGCAGAAGGATATCAATTAAAGGGATAAGCATATCTCTACTAATATTATCATGTCCTATCGCTTTAGTAGAAATGGATAATAGAGACTTCTTAACATCTCCCTCCGTTACTTCCTGGAACAAAAAGAGAGTATCACAGATAGGTGGGGTATATATTGTTCAGAAGCAATTTGTATTGTTCAGAAGCAATTTGTATTGTTCAGAAGCAATTTGTCGCCATGTCAAACATACCTCGGGCTTTGCTAGTCACTTGTCGATCTGATAGTAAATAAATGTTGTTGAGGAGTAAACGTCAAAAAACTGATATCCCATTGAAGTCAATGGGAAACGATGAGTCATTACACTGGGCTCGCTGCGCTTAATACGCAAACAACACCCGAGATTTCGCGAGCGTAGCGAGTTGTAATTGAGGGTCTCTTGGCGCCCCTAGTTTATATTAAGAAATAATATCCATTAGTAGAGTAATTTAAAATTTATTGGTTTTAATTATTATTGTCTCTTTTATTTTACGTGATGAATGATAGCAAAAATAAACTGATAAGTGATCTCCGCTTATAACAGCATTAGAGAACAAATGCATGGTTACTACATAGAAGATATATTTACATCAGATATATAGTTTTAAATTGCAAGCTATTTTTGTTATTATCAATTAATCGTAACACAAGCAACGGGTATTATGAAATATAAAATAATATATCCAATATTATTTATGATAATACCCGGTAAAAACAAAAACAAGATCTCTGTTTTCATTAATTATCGATCTCCGTTAAGCTGAAAACGTGATGATTTGGCAATAAATTTTACAATAAAGTTGGTGTATTTTAACTTTATCTTGCCATTACAGTTATTATGTTTTTATTATTTGTAACATTAATTTAATAGTACTACTAACATTTCAATTTTATTTTTACTTTTCATATCTAAAGCGGGTTCCAGTCTGTCTAATTGACTGAACATCTCTCTGTCCTTATTTCCGTAAGTTATAGTCAAGACTATAGTCAAGCCAATATAGATAAGTGTATCTATATTGGCTTGATGATACACTTCTGAAAGAAGAGACTGCTGTTTGATATTGGTAAAACAAACAAAACGTTATGAAACTTTTATTTTCATTTATCCCAACTTTAAATAATGTTATATAGTTTTTAAAAGATGTATTATAAAGCTTTCTCAAAGACTTTCTTATTTCATTAAATATAATCACAATCAGTTTTAATGCTCAGTTAATTATTAAATTGAAACCAAAAGCTCCATACAGTGTTTATCAAAACATAAAGTCCAAGTTGTATATAACTCTTTTAACACTTTTAGTATTACTTTAAGCAATATTTTTTATAAAGGATAATAGAAAAAGCCGGCTTTTGTTCTTACCCAGTAGATATCTTATATATCTTTTGCTATACGATATTGGTTTAAACTGTGTTTTAGGTACATAAAAATATAGCAATAACATCATCATTATCACATACAGAACACTTAATTTAAAGTTAGAATTTTAATTAATGATAGAGCTTTGAAAGAACAAAATTGTAAGGTCTGAGGAAAATATTTAAACATTTACATGTAAATCGTGTACAAACTGATTTACACTAAACTGAAAAATATACGTTTTATTAAATCACTTGTCAACTAAAAATCGATTCAAAACCAGGAATAGTAAATGAGAGAATATCTAAAATAGGAAAAAAATTATTACAGAAAGTATCAAACGTCTGAAATCTTCATTTGAGTCGTAAGCATTACCCTTATATATATTAATTTAAAGAATAACAGGAATATAAAATTATCACCAAATTATAACCACAAAATGTTTTTATCAACTGAATTAAATACATCTGGTCACGTGATAGCATGACCAGCCTCATTGAGTCGAATAAACAAACTTATTTTATTTGTTGCTTATGACAGTAACGATTTCATAACTTCAAATCTATTAATGAAAAAAAAACAAACTTGATACTATTTTAAAACAAATGTTTCATACTTCTGATATGAATAATAAGTATTTATACCACCCGAATACTTAACTAGATAATTAAATATTAATATAAGAGGCATAGATTTGGTCCTAATTCGATTATGGAAGTTGATTAGTCTTGTTATATTTCTATTTTGAAAGAAAATCCTAATTCAAATCAAAATTTAATTAGTACATGTTCTACAAAAGATAATTACTATATATTAATTTACACTCTGTTTTTAAAATTTGTGTCAAAACAGATAATTTATATTTTAAATTATCTGTAGTGTAGGAACTAGAGCGAATACTTTTATGACTCTCACTCTGACCTTTATAATAGTATGTCATAAAATTTACTATGTAATTTGATGGACAATAAATATAATAACAAAGTTCCATTGTTTAAATAATAATAATAAGAAATATATTTTATATTTTTGTTCACATCAAAAATGATAAAAGTATTTTGAATTATAAATTAAGATTTATACACAACATTATTCTCAATATTATGACAAAGAGTTCCGTTATTGTTTATTTTCGACAAAACTTCTACCTTAAGAGGTTCTCGGTACAAGGACCTTTGCGTTACTATGATGTGTTAGTCTCGCTCGAAGTTCACGATGTTCTAGTACCGAGTGAAGTGGTATTTTTATGTCTCAACAACACGCTGGAAGCGAGTTTTAGGCAACTCATTATCAGGCGATTTTTTCAGCTGCGACAACGCAGTACTATAGCAATCACTTCACTTTATTTCATCACTTTATCACTGATAAGTACTTACCCAAGGCGCGAATGTGTGGTTGCGACACTTTTATATAATAAGATTATCACTAACCGATTCCTAAGCAACACCTTAAAATAAAAAGTCGCCTACATACATTTAGTCGGGTTGTTCACATGGTTTTATTATTAAAAGCACCGTATTATTCGACATATTAACATCGATTTATTCAATACGTCCAACCTGCCAACAAGCTATAAAAATCGGTTCTAGATCGATTTATTTAATATATATATACATTCGCATTCTATTTTTGAAATTCAATTAACCTTTGTTAAAAATCTTTATTATAGTAAAACTAGTTAAGTAGTAATGTATTTTGATCCTGTTTTACATATGTTTTTTATTATATATTTAAAAGTAAACAATTAAACTACATAAATGAATAAACATTATTTCATATTGGCAATTCAGTATGGCATAAAGGGTTTGGTTATTCTGATTGAAAAAAAAGTAATTCAATATAAAAACAAACAAGAAAATTTAATATGCGAGTGATTGTCGGTAAAAGGAAATGTTACAGATTATATGTTATAATTTAAATCATTCGAAATACCCGGATGACATATTAAAATCATAATATATATTATATCATATTTAACTAAAGAATAAATAAGTTAGTAGCGAAAAAGAAGATTAAGAGAATGATTTTCGGTCTCAATTTTAAAATTTACAAAAAGAGTTATCTTTATGAGGCTATCTCTTTATGAGGCTATCTATACTCTTAGATCTATTCTATACACGCGTTCATACAGCGATGTGCAGAGATGCGATGACAAGTACAGCTCGCTCACGTTACTAATTAGCACAAACTGTCTGCGCTATTTTAAAATTCTTTTCAGATTTGAACGTTTTGACAGTAATAATCGCGACAGAGCTGTAATTTTATGATTTTCACTCACGTTGTTTGCAGCTAATAATATTCTCTTAATAATTTCAAAGATAAATGATTCCTATATACTTTACTTATGTGTTGTAATTTTTGTAACTCAATCTCGCATAAGATTAAGCGAATTATTAAAAAAATCTTTATTAATAATAATCATTAAATTAATTAATATGTTATTACTATTGTTTCATAAATATCTTACTAAGAAATTGTATATAGTTTAATAATAAATAACAAACATATATATATTTTCAAGAAAAAATTGTAACACAAAAAATTCAGTGTCGACATTAATTTACGTCGCTAAGCACAAGAATTAGGACAGAACTCATTTTATTAATATAATTATATAAATTTGTTATAATAATTATAGTATAAAACACTTTCGTTTTTAAAAACGAACAAATTTAGTTTTAATATTTATTAAAAATATATGAAGGTTGTTAATAACTGTTAATAAAGCAAGGGTTTACAGTATTGTTATTATGTATGTAGTATGTATACACTGTATTACATACTATTATAGCAATATAAAACGAAACATTATTTCAAATATGTGTGTATAGGTTTTGATATTTTAAAAACGACTGACGACTTAGATTTTCAGTATCTACTTAAGATTAAGTGAATAAAAAAACCTAGTTATGTAGGAAAATAAACAAAAACACGTTAAATCGAAATCTGATAGTATTTTATTTCATAAAATATAATAATATAGTGAATTTCACAGAAACGAGATTTCATGAACGGTCGTGTATTCGCAAATTACCGATCCTGTAGAGTAAAATATATTGAAACTACTTTATAGTATGTGTGGCGATCAACAGTTTATAGGAAATCGTTAACTCAGAGGGTAACGTTCAATTTACTCGTAAACTGTAGTAATTGTGGAAAGCAATACAGTTTTATGGTTAAACAAACGCATAAAAAATTTTATAACCGAAATTGAATGATTACAATGAAAATGTTGTCCAGTTAGGATTAAATGATTTAAATGCATTTCACAGTTTCAATAGTCTGTAAAAATAATATTCTTATCAAATAACTCAATACTACTTGACTTAATTAACTGACGAACAGTTATACTACTATAGGTACTGATATCAGTTAAGACAAATCTGAATATTGATGTCTAATGTTCAGTAAAATACATCGGCTTTTAGTATATTCGATTATAGATCTTTGTTTTTAAACTTTCAACAAGATCCCGTTTATTCTCAGAATGTTAAATTATTTAATCTTACTTCCAATAAATATAAACATTAAATTTAATATGTAATTTAACTGCCAGTTTCTAAAACTTGTAGTGTCACCCAAATGTGAAACCAATAGGATAATCTTACATAGATATCGGGTGGTTTATTCGGACGTCTTCGTGTGACCGACACCGTCCGACACTTCCACCATTGGTATCTCTGAAAGCCCGCAAATTCCATTTACGATATGCAGCTAAGTATAAGGAATACTCTTAACGTTAAAATACTGATTACATTCGCAAAATTAGAATACATTATTAAATAAATCTTATTACAACATTCAAAGGTTTTTAGTTCATCGAAATTTTTTTTGAACTCGTTGCAGGGTTGATTTAGTTTTAAAAACATGAAAATCAAGATAATTTCAAGACATTATATTGAAATCATGATACAAATAGTTTAAAAATATATAACACTACCTGACCCACGGCTTTGTCTCCGTGAACATTGTGTAAAACCTAACAGTGTAGATAACGCCATCTATTTACCAAATTTCAAATATTAATTTATTATAAGGTATTTTCTTGCTGTAAATAGTAGTCTATGTGTAATTCTAGGTCATATTCTATTTGTATACTAATTCTCATTCACAGCTGTGATCTTCCTTATTTAGGCATACTTACTGTACATTTAAGTCATTAAGTCAATGATTTTGATTTATATAAGAAAGATATAATTTAAATTTGTTTATATATAGCGAAGAAAACATCACTGCTCGTATTTGGCAATTTTTGTTCAAGATAATTTCTAAATTAAATGTTCATAATTAAATAATGACAAATTAAAAAACTTTAAAGATATAAAGACAAAAATATAGCTACTTCAAATTAACCCGATGATGAAACTGTAATTTAATAAGGAATATCATATCATCACATGGAAATAATGCATCTAAATGTATGTAGTGGTTATTTAATAATTTGTCAATCATAAAGAAGCTCATTTTACCTTAGCTGTTATAGATAGCCCCACTCAAAAACTTATTTGTAGATCTTTTTAATCCTACATTTCGTTAGTACATCATGTCTTATGTTTAAGCATTTAAGCATGCGAAGAAAGATAACTTATTACACCTTGATTAACATAATCTCTTTGTTTGCACATGACTATGTTTTTAGAAATAAATTATGGTCTGTTACATCTTGATAATCTGGCTATTTTTAGTGAAAACGTGGTTAAAATCAATCCTGGATTTTTGGAGTCTATTCAAAACAACAACGGACAAACAAATAAAAAAAACCTCTTTTAACCTGAATATAGTAAAAGTAAATATATGACATGTACATTCTTTGTCACGAATAGGATCGAAAACTACTTGACGGAAAAATATGAAATTTTGCAATCAAAAAGACACACATTAAAAAATTTTTGCAATATAAAAATTTTTTAAACAAAAAAAATAAGATATCTCATTGAAGTCAATGGGAAAAACATAACGTTAAGCGCCTGCATTGGTTCAATCCTAATTGTCGAGTTAGGTTTGGTTAGGATTGGTTAGGTCTAATTTGATGGCTTGATGGTTATCTTGGCGCGACTGTCAGCCTAATCTGAAATCTCCTCCATTACCTACGTTGTCCACAACGATGAGTTTATTGTAGACATTACACTGGGCTCGCTTCGCTCAATATGCAAACGGCCCCTGAGATTTCGCGAGCGCAGCGAGTCGAAATTGACTGTCTGTTGGCGCCCCTAGTAAATATAAAGTTTATTGAGCGAAGCGAGCGTAGCGAGCGGAGGGTTCTAATGGAGACTTGTTTACATTCTTTGTCACGAATAGTTACGAATAGGTACGAAATAGTTTAATTTTTTTTAAATGTCATGTCGTTGAGGAATAATCATCAAAAACTGATGTCCCATTGAAGTCAATAGGAAACAATGAGTCATTACACTGGGCTCGCTTTGGTCAATATGAAAACGGCACTCGACGTTTCACGAGTCGAAATTGAGGGTCTGTTGGCGCCCCTAGTATTTAATAAAATGTGCATAAACTTGTGAATCATATATTAAAACAGCTAACATTTTATTACAGAAATATTTGTTAATTATACTTCTGAAAGGTGCACAAGTAATTATACAAATTGAATGCATAACTTAGATGATTAAATATTTATATCTGGTCTAGATTCGATGTTGTAGGTTGATTAGTTTAATTTAATTCCATGTTAAAAAGAAATCGTATTTTAAATTAAGAAACCAAGAGTTCATGTTCTACAAAAAGTAATTACTATATACTAATTTACGGTATGTCGTAAAGCTCTGTATGTCAAAACTGAAAATTTATTTTCCAGACGCCAGTGTAAGAACTAGAGCGAATACCTTGATGACTCTCACTCTGACCTCCTTTACAGTAATGTGATAAATAATTGCATATTTTGTTATGAAAATCTTTACAAAATTGAGGTCATTATTTGAATGAACTATAAATCGAATTATTAAATTTAATTATTTAAATAATATTAAGAAAAATATTTTATATCTTTGTTTATATCAGAGATCACAAAAATGTTTTAAATTGTAAGAATAATGTTGTCTGTAGCAACATTATTCTTTCTATTATGACAAAGAGTTCCGTAATTTTTTTTTCTTTGTTTTTCCACAAAACATCTACCTTGAGAGATTCTCGGTACAACGACCTTTGCGTTACTACGATGTGTTAGTCTCGCTCGAAGTTCACGATATTTTAGTACTAAAGTGCTATCTTTATGTCTCAACAACATGCTGCAAGTGACTTTTAGCCAACTCATTAAAGGATGATTTTTCCGCTGCAACAATTCAGTACTACAGCAATCTAAGTGACAAGTGAAAATTAAGCCAACAAGTGGCCTCGAAGCATAAATTATCGAAACGAACTATGACGTTACGAGGACTGTTAACTCCATTGTATCACATACAGCATGTGGATGCGACACTTTTTGGCGTTACAATGAAATTATCACTGTAATTAATTCCTAAATGACAGTTTAGATGATAGACAGATTCCTAGACGAAAGAAAAAGAGCTGCCCACTTAGAATGCGTAACGAGACCCAAAAATAAAATAAAAAAAAATCTAATATCGATATCGCGGCTCTTGAATTTAGTAACGCCTAATATGATATAATTTATGACGTAATATCTGTTTTCCTGCCGCCTAATAAATAATTTTTACTCTCACGTTCCTTTAGTTTTCGATAACATTGGATACTGTGTTCGTTGTCATCCGTCATATAGATTAAAAATTAGATTGAGGAATATCTTATACAGCGATAATAATTAATACTATTCATAATGTATGCGGCAAGGAATACAAGTTATTAAAATTGCATGCAATAATCACAGCCTGTTTGTATTTCACTTATATTCCATAGAATAACAATACTAGCATTCATTTTAATATATCTTTGGTACGTTTCTTACATAATAAATTTAAATATAAAAAAAATGAAATTGCTAACAACGGGAACAGTTTCTACAGAATTTCGGATATTTACAGTGTTAAAGGTAGGTAGGCTTCGGTTACATATTACTAAAAACAGGCAAATCAGCTGTTTATTATAAATGGTTGTTTTTCAATAAATAGGAATAATATTCTAATTTATGATTATGTTTGTTTTATTTTTATTCATGTTTATTAATATTTTTTTCTAATTTATAACATTGTTTAAAGTTATATTTTTTTCCTATCCACTATTATCTTAACTATTACCTAACGTAAAAAATAATACTTTTCGCCGGTATTTCTTTCTGTTGCGGATTTTTAATACGTACAATTAATGTGCTACCCGGCTGCATCCCAGAGAGTCATTCTCAGTGTGCAATAGCAGTAGGGATGGCTGGCAAAAGTTATCCAGAGTGGCCTTGGAAAGCTTTACATAAAAGTTTGTATATGTACGTACCGAAACTATCTCAACTAAAATGATTAAAAACATATAAAAAACATGAAACACCTCACAACTTTCACTCTAATCTCCTTTACAATAATGCAATAAATAGCGCATATTTTAATTTTCAATGTTTGTAATATTTGAAACTATTCTTCTTAATTGTAGCTGTTACAGTAAAAATAACATTATTGTGACCTAAATAAAGTAAAGTATAGCTTTTATTTTATGAAAAAAGATATGTAACACGATAACCTATAGTTTAGTGTTCCTGACTGCCGAATCAAGGATCGCAGGTTTGATTCAAACATGAAAACATTCTCTGCCTGATCCATTGATTGTTCTACGTCCGGATGTACTTTATATTTGTTACTTTTGGTTGTGATAAGCATCGAAGCGAATCGAAATATTTGTTAATTATTTATTCATTTATCTTTTCAGAAATGAAGGAATAAATATTTAACAAACATTTCGGCTTAAGAGATATGGAATTATATCATAAAATTTCAAAAAATGTTAACAAATATATGGTCATTATAACTATGTGGATCTTGTTATCATACATTTTTGCCTTTATTATTTAAATTGAGAATTTCTTTTTCAAGAGGTTGTTAGCATCCTACATTGCTCTTATGCACTGTTAGACTACATTAGTCTAGTGCCATTCACGGTAATTTAGCTGCGGATGAAATAGTATTTTCATGTTCTAACAACACGCTACCGCAGACTTTTCTTCAGCTCATGATCTTTTGTTCTTTTTATATGAACAAAATAATAATATATTGAATTCTTTTATTTTATTTATCAATATGTCAAGTTTTAATATTTTCTCTCTGGTAGGGATATAAAATAACTAGGGGCGCCAACAAACTCTCAGTTTCGACTCGTTGCGCTCGCAAAATCTCGGGTGCCGTTTGCATATTGAGCGAAGCAAGCCCAGTGTATTGACTCATCGTTTCCCATTGAGGACATCGTTTTTGAGGACATTTTTCAATTTTTTTTTAAAACCATCAACTAGTAAGTCAGTAGTTTTCTAACCAATTCGTGACAAAGAACGTAAAAAGTCTCCAGTAAAACGCTCCGCTCACTTTGTTCGCTTCGCTCAATAAATATGAAAATAAAATCCAAAAATTATAAGCTATTATCGAGAAGGCATCTGTGCTAAATGATGTAAGGCGTAATAGGATGTTATTTATGACGTAATAACTGTTTACCCTGTACTTACTAAATTACCATTACACTAGCTTTGTCCACAGTCTTTGACGTTAAACAATTTATCCATAGTCCGCATTATATTACAGTTTTGATTAGTAATGTCATTGCTAATTTTAATTTATTTAAGGTTATAGATTTATGTTTATTCAAATCGAATTTCTGTCTAACATGTAAGCAAAATAAGATAATGTTATAAAGTAATGCTGCTAATAACAAGTATAATAAAACATGGATATTTTATTTTAAAAATTATTCCAAATAACATGAAAAATAAGTCTCAAACTAATAGCTTTAATCATTTATTATTGTATGTGAATACTCTTTTCATGTTCTCATATGGAACATTTTTATCAATATTAGCTTTTCATCCACTTTGAAAAAATAAGCAAAAGTGTATAAAGCTTTCATGTTCATACTATAAATTTTATTCTTGGTTCAAGGATGAAATATCATTAGTTAAATATAAAAGTGTTATTTTCCAAATAGAAGTCTATATTTACAAGCTATATTCATATTTTTTTTAATAAAATTCAAAACTATGTTGCATTAAGTATATGCACGTTACTTGATCGTAATTTTAACGTTTTTTTCTAATAGTATATTTCAAGTTAATTATTATAACAACATTCTAATACTACCAAGAGTTGTAACATAATTAGAATATACAACATTATTTACGTCTACTAACATAAAAAGTTAAAAATCATCTCAATACGAAATTGCCATTGTTTATTCAGATTATATATAAACCTTATTTAGAATTAAGATTAACAAGTTTAAATAAAATCGATAACTTTTATCATACTTTATTTGTCCTTTTTTGTTATTTATTTTCCAATTCTTTATTTATTTGTCCTGAATATTATATTTCTTACTGTTGAAACTCATAATTCTCACATGGTCTACTGACACTAGCTGCTGCTGCTGCTACATTCGTTGTTTTGAGTTAGTTATCAATTTAGTCATATAATATAAATATAGTAGATTTGATGTTACATTTTACAAACAATCAGATCTTAATCAGATCTTAACATCCACAGAGTAAACACAATAGTCATACATCATTTTTGCAGTCCATAGTTCTCTACAATTAACTTCAATATATAAATTCTTTTCCCCTTAAGAAAATTTAATTTCGGAGATCAAAAATCCGGTAGACTGATAGCTCATGAATAGGTGGTCAACAATATGAAGTTTTAAAATAATAAAACGAATTTCAAAAGATTTTACTTTCATTATTATTAGGATAGGTTTGTTTTAATATTAATAATAATTTGTTTATTATAAAACAATATGTAAATCTATAGGTTGATGAAAATATTAAACAACAGTATAAATATTTATGCCATCAGAATATCGGAGGCGCATATTTATTAGTAGTGTTTAAATTAAAATTGTTAACTTATATCGAACTAAAAAAAATATTGAAGACTTACAATTCAAATTCACACTATCGGGATATTTGTTTGAAGTTAAACAAAATAAAACCTGAATCGAATTTGGAAATATAAAAAAGATATATTATCTTGATCCCAATAAAATTAAATTTTCTTCTACCTTAAAATTGATATTATATAAAATAAAATTTTCTTCGACCTTAAAATTGATATTATTATTTTATTTTTGTCTTTTATTTTTAGGTAAAAAATTTATTATTGTTAAAACATAAAATCATATTCCCCTCCACACTTATCTCAGGGTTACGAGTAAACCCTTAACACTCCAAGTTAACGATCACCAGTTTATGATTATCGTCGTCTGTACAACGTAATGCTTTCAAATCAGGTAACAATTCTTCCATTTACAACATTTCACTATTCGTTATTATATTATTAGTAAAACATAAATTAGAAACCTTTTTTCCTATAGTATACAATAATCAGTAAAGAGTCAAGTATCTCACAACAAGGATTATGTAGTATACTTGTGATGCATACAAAATGTATGTATGTTACACTCGTCTACATTATAGATTATCCACGTGTTCAATTCCGTTGAAAACTAGTTCGCTGTTTCTATTATTTTTCGTTGCATTTACAATGAACCGGAACATTCCTCTTTTTCAGTGGACGCATACTATTTTATGATGTATCAAAAAATGTGAGTTGTGAGTATTTTAAGTGTATTTCGTGATTATTAAGAAAAAGTATTTTTTTAACAGCAATGTTAAAGTTGTTTAAAAATTGTTAATCTAATTTTATAAAATGGAAAATTTATCAACAAAAGCAAAACGTGATGTGAAACGTGACCTCTTGTGGGAGATGAGGGATAGAGGACGGTACTCCATTTAAGATTATATATTAAATTTTAAAATTTAAGGTTATAAAGATTTGTCGTAAAAGAAAGTATAAAGTTAATTAATGTATAAAGATGAAAATTATAGTACTCATTGTGCATTTTTTGACAATCATATATTGTGTAATGAGAAAGGCGATGTTACATTGCAAAGCGGAGATTCTTTTGAAAATATCCTACAAAAGTAGTTAGCAATACAATATATTTTCAGTACTTTTATGTGTTCATTTTTCAAAACCTATATTTTGCAAAACTTCTAAGCGACATCCGAAGCATTACAATTTCTGAAAATGAGTTTTAAAAATTTCGTACCCTGATAATTTTGTCTCCACAAACCTAAAATGCCATTTTATACAATTTTTGGCCGGAATAGCCTTTTGGAATTCATATTTCATTTCAAATATATGTAACATCTTACTTTTTCATTACATAGGAACCTCTTACGTAATCGTTTTGTAAATCGCTATTTTTGTCAGTTAAGACACAAACGTCTCGTTGCAGGCGATAACATTTAATGCCCACGCTTAGCACCAGATTAAAATAGAACCAACTT
The DNA here is from genome assembly GCA_918358865.1 of Melinaea marsaeus rileyi. Lineage (NCBI taxonomy): Eukaryota > Metazoa > Arthropoda > Insecta > Lepidoptera > Nymphalidae > Melinaea > Melinaea marsaeus. The sequence continues at coordinate 9,481,208 of OU911086.1, read as the reverse complement.
AAAAAAATGGTTTAAAATGGTTGAAATCAACCTAAGGTTATATATATTTAGAATAAATATTTAATAAACATATATGTTTATGATAATAATTGAATTTAATTTGGGCCATTTAGCGATTCACATTTCATATAAGTTTCTTTCTACGTAATATATATATATTATATATTATATTTATAATAACATGACACCATTACAATATATAAATAACATGAAAATTTATATTATATTATGTTCATAAATATAAAATTCTTTTCATCGAATGATCGCTGAACTGTCTAATATTTGAAGATTACACACACATATTTATATTTATTTTTAGGGGTCAGTAAAACTTGAACGTGACCATGCGTTTTTATTTGTACTTATACATAATACTATTATTGTGATGCCTTTGTCACTATGAGACACACAGTTTGCATGTTATATATACAACATACCGAATTCGAATATTGATACAATTTTTGTTTTATTAATTTTTTTGTTTAATTTTATTGACTGTTTCATGAATATTACAAAAAATAAGTGAAGAAAAGTGAAGATTTCTTACTTTGACGACCGACCTTTGTATTGAATAAATAGCGTATAAACTGGAAAATATTTGATCAATAATAATTGTCAAATTTTATGTATGAAAACATTCCGAATATGTTGGTTTTATTGTTGTTAAAGCGCAAACCATTTTTGTTTTTCGTCGTAAAAACGCTAGAATTTACGGCAGTGAATACCCTTCTTTATGTTGGTTTAATTGATAATTTAAAATCACAAAATCCATTCAGTAGTTTTGCTGTAGTGTAATAATATTAAAAATGATTTTTGATGTAAGTGCAATTAATTAAAAATATCCATATTCCGGTTTAAAAATATATGTCTAAGCGACTTAATGAGCTGAAATCAAACAATTTTCATTAAAATCTGTTTAAAATTTTATCTGCGATGCGAAAGAAAAAGGTACAAACTAATAAACTGAGAACTCATATTTTAATTTGGTCACTCTTACTCGTCCCGGGACTGTTATTGAAATTAATCTGAAACGACGATATTATGTATTTGACTAAAGGAAAAATTCCAGATTTGACAATTAACATTGTTGAATAAATTTGTCTTAGTACATAACAATAAAAAATAGTCTAAAGTTACATAAACATAAAAATACTAATTCATTCATAGCTAAAAGACCGTGAACACTATTGGACTAAGGTAGTCTAACATCGCAAAGGTCAATAAACTCGAACATCTTAGGATATGAATTTTATATTTACATAACAATATTTTTCTGCGTTTTTTATAATAAATACCAAGATCTATGAAGTCACATGTGATCAGATCAGAAACATTTTAATTGTAATTGTATATTCAATAGTTCCTGTTAAAAAGTTAAAATATTATTTTGGGAGAAAAATGATGTGCATGTCTATTTCTAGTTTTATTTGAAACAAAGAGAATATAATATCGCTAAAGTATCTTTTATGATAATGGTCCCACATCGTTGAAATAATTTCGGTTAAAATAATTCATTTTGAATCACATTTAGTATAAAAGTTTATAAGTATATAGTTGTTTTATTATTATTTTTAATTTGAATTTCAGTATATATATAAATCAAATCAATCAATTTACCACTCACTGACTCATCACGAAATTGCCGAAACTATCTGTCCTCTGTCCGATTAACTTAAAATTTTATATAATTAGTTATTTTGTGGCGTAGACGTCCACTAAGAACGGATTTTACAGAATTCTTATTCCAACGGTTTCCACCTTTTTGCATGTGTTGCCACCGAAGCGGGAGGGAATAAGCTAGTATATACATATAAGTGTCAGTCGCCGTTCTATAATAAACCAACCTTAGTATATTTTCATATAGTTAAGGATTGTTTGAAATTTGTTAATTACAGAAAAATATACTAATGATTGAGGTATTTCGCTTCGAATATAATATCTTTGAAAACTAAATTGCATAGCACTATTTAATTTAAAAAGCGTACACAAAGTGTACATTAACACGAAAAGTGCACTTCATATAAAAGAAAGAGCTTTGTGTTGTGGTTATCTTTGTTCTGCGGAAGCATAGTCACCGGATTATATAATATTTTACTAACAAATTCTTTAGAGAATATTCTTTGTAGTAAAATAATTAAAGTAAAAAGCAATTTGGGTATATGGGATATTGTGAATAATAAGGAGGGACAGGGACAATGGTATTTTTAATTATTAAATATAATCCTATTACGTATTTTTTTGGAAATATTTGTTCTTATGTACATACGCTAGTTGTAGCTTGTTCAAATAAAACATTTATATAAAAATAATATAAGAATAATGGTTATTTAGTAAATAAATTTATTATTAATGTGACTTCCAAAAACGCAATGATAAGTTTTACATATTACATACTGGTGCAAATTACGAATGCTCAAACCATTTAAATAATGATACATTTTATAAGCCAATAAAATAATAATTGTTTATGAAATCAAACAAATTTATTTAACGCTTGGTAATTATATTAAAAATAAATGTTGTACATGAAAATGTTTTTAACACTTTTATACGTCCAACATATTAAAATATTTAATAATATTTTTTTTATATCAACAAACGTGAACATTGTTTCAACTGTTTTATATTATATTGAGTATTTGAAGGTCATTAATCATATACTGAATAGAATGAAAGTCTTATAATTCGTTATATTAGACTTATGGCGTTCAAATTAAACTGATAATTTAAAGAAATACTTATATATTTTTTTAACTTAACGAGACGATACGTGATTTGTATCTCTCTCTCTCTCTCTATCTCTCTAATTCTACAAACGCACACACTTTGATACACTTATTCACTTCCAACTCCATTACAGTCCAAGTAGAAAAGTAAAACATAATCATTTAATTACTTACTAACCATGCTTTACTTTTTTTTTCTAACATATAAATTATGACTATGTCGGAATATGTAATACTATGAAAAATTATACATAAATAAATAAGTTAGATATGTGAAGTTTCTTTCCGGTTCTTCATGGAGCTTTTAGTACTGTTCCATTTAAGCCTGTTTTTGCAAAAAATATTATTTTGTGTAAGTTAGTTATTAATGTAGTAATATTTTTTTTATAATAATGTGTTGTTTTTTTGTCTAATTGCATGCTTAATATATTTTTATATTAATAACGTTTAAATAATTTACCTTTATTTAAAAGACTAACTTCTTAGTGACATTTTTCTTTTAATGAATCCGAAACTTATTTTACAATATTTTTAAATAAATAAACTAAAGTAAATATTTAGTTAAATGTTTAAAAATTGTGTTCTCATTTCTGGATACAAATGCATCATTGTAAGTTTTGATATCTTTAAAATTAATTAAATTGAAATAGTTGAATATATTATTATAATAAGTACCCTGTTTTGAATATAGATGGAATAATTATAGATGAAACTTTGATTATAAAATAAAATTTCTTAAAAAAACGTTCTGTTATACGAGAGTTTCGTAGGAGGTTTTTAAAAAGAAATTTTTATTAATACTAGAAATAATTGTTTATTATAAAAGAAAAACTCTCAATACATTTGTTAGAAATAGTAAAATGATATAGAAAATGAAATAGCAAAAGAAAGGGAATTATGACCAACTCGTACTGAGATTCGTAATAGACTGAGCTCCTGAATATTAAAATAATCATCCTGTTATATTAATACATTAGATAGTTCGTTAAATGCCAATAAGAAGACAGTTTTATTGATGCCTCTTATTGAATATGGAAAACAGTTACATTGTATAGTATAATATAACTCTTCATGCTTATTACAATTTTAAGAGTAAATTATACGTTGGTTATTTTGAGTTAACGATTTCAATAAACTGTTGATCGTATTAGATATACTGCGTCATAAATTTTTCTTTGCAAATTGCAGCATTCCAAATGAGTGACTTGTGTGTATATATTAACAATTAGGCATTTAACATATATGAGTATATATATTTTTTAAATCTGTGAAATATTATACAATAATAGTGTTCACGGAAAAACAAGATTTATGAGTATCTTAAGATTTATTGATCAACATATAATACTACTGTACTGTAAACTACTGTTTTATAATATATTGAAGAACTTAAGTGAGTATATTTTTGTAATTCATTGTATTTTAATGTATTATTTTTATTTTTAATTCGGATATGTTCCTAGAATCTTCCTAATACATATTTCATTCACATATATGTGCTATATATTATATGGAAGTATATTTTATAGATAGAATATGTATTTTTATAAAATATTTGTATATACATATTATAGTTTATTTATTGTTATTATTATTATATATACATATATATGTATGTATATATATATATATATATATATATATATATATAGATTGATTGTTTGGAAATAAATTACAGTATTGATTTCTAAGAACAATTATAGTAGTAATGAGTAATGTAACCACATTTAAATTTAAGGAAATTATGACACGATAAATCCTTCATCAAGATTAGTATACAATGTGATTTTGATAAATAATATTCAAATTGAGTTGAGAGATATTATTGATATTTTACAAAGGGTATTAATGAAAAATGCACAAAATTATTGAAACAAAAGTGATATTAATTTCAAAGTAAATAAATGCTAATATCGAAAGCGCATGTGTGTTAAATGGTGTAATGCGTATTAGGATGTTATTTATGAGGTAATAACTGTTTACCCGTCACTTAATAAATAACTTTTACACTCGCTTTATAACTTTACTCTTTGATAACGTTAAATAATTTTTCCATTGCCCTCGCATCTATAAGTGTTTTTACAGTACAAATATTTTTCAGTCACAAACAATGGCCCGTTACACAAACATTTGACTAATACCAAGCGTAAGGAGGATATTAGAAATTGTATTTGGCTGTATACTGACTTAATGTAATGCAATCACAGCGATTCGGTCCATTTTATCACCCTACTCCGTTTTGATAGCACAAAATATAGTACAATATATTGTCGCGAAAATAAGAAAACACTATGTACAGTCATATAAAAATGACAGATTCCGAATTCAAAGGTAATATTTTGTTTCTTTTTAATTTAAATATTATTTATGGCTTAACCAAGTAATTTATGTAAAATAAGTGAATTCGTCTTCGCATTGTAGCTTAGAGCGTTCTACTATTATTGTCAGCCTTACTTACGTTGCTTTGGGAGGTTGTTGCTATTAAAAATTTAATTTATTTTATAGGTGGTAGAGCCTAGCTGTAGCTACTGAAGCTCGTATTGGGCTGGCTCGACCGGGGAAGGACCACCTTCTCACAGAAGACCGACGTGTAGTAACCAAATTCATTTGGTTATGTTTCGTCGGTGAGTGAGAGAATCCGGAAGCCCAACTCCCCCCCACGCCAAACATGAAAGCGATGCCTAAAAGAAAAATACCCCAGGAGGGTACTGGCTTTGATGAAGCCGGGGACCCCCACCCCGAGCAAAATCGGGGAAATGATTCTCGGATTATGCTTGGGCTGCCCGTCGTATCTGGGGCGGGCAAAGCATCGCCTTTTGTGTTTCTTGAGGGCAAACGACGAGTCAACGCAGCGGCACCCCAACCCACTCTAAATGAGGACTTTTGCAACATCTTCATTCCAACTTGAACGCCGTCCACTATCATCTAGAGACGGCGCAGCCGGCCTTGTTGTTTCTGACGGAGACGCAGATATCTCAACCTAGCGACACAGCGTACCTATCATACCCCGGGTATAAACTAGAACATCATTTTATACCACACGCCGGGGTCTGTGTTCGTAAGGGAGGATATCTGCTACCGTCGCCTTCAGGTTTTTGAAGGTCGGGACCTGTCTGTACTCTGGCTGCGCGTGGACATGGATGACCGTGTCAGAGTCTACGCGTGCCTCTATAGGTCCCATAGTGGTAATGCAGAAACGGATCAACTCTTAGGCCATGTTCAGGCGAAGATTGACGATCTGCTTTCACAGACTCCCTCCGCCGAAGTCGTAGTCCTCGGGGACTTCAATTCGCATCATGCCGATTGGCTAGGGTCACGTGCCACCGACTTCGCGGGGAGATCTGTGTTTGACTTTGCTCTGGCAAATAGTCTGTCCCAATTGGTAAAGACTACCTAGACTACTCGTCTACCGGACGTGGACAGCCATATGCCCTCTTTGTTGGATCTTCTGCTGACTACACATCCTGGAAAGTACCAAGTCACTGTCGAGGCTCCCTTAGGGTCCTCTGATCATTGCTTGGTACGGAGTGTAGTGCCCATTGAACGCCCAACTCGCACAAGACCTGCGACTCGATGCGTTTGGAACTACAAGTCAGCGGATTGGGATGGAATGCGGTCCTTTTTTGCATCCCACCCATGGGGGCCGATTTGTTTCCCTTCCAATGATCCTAGTGACTGCGCTGCGGCTGTAGCTGATGGGATACTTCAGGGCATGGAACTATTTGTACCAAGCTCTGTGGTACCACTTGGTGGCAGATCGCGGCCTTGGTTTGATGCGTCTGTAAAAACATCTCTCAGAGAATCTCTAGCTTTTAAGTTATAAACAGCCCGCACACCTCTTTTTTGTAAAATAAATATAGAATTAATTTCAACAGCACTGCCCCATAATAAGATACCGTAAGATAAAATACTGTGAAAATAACTAAAATAAACAAGTCGAGCCGTATTAATGTCCGTTAATTGTCTAACTTTTCTAATGGCAAAGACGGCGGAGCTGAGTTTGGCTGCGAGTGTTAAGAGATGGGGGTTCCACTGGAGCTTTTTATCTAATGTTATACCTAAGAATTTTGTTGAGTCAATCAATTCTATCACTTCATTGTTAAGGAGCAAGTTACAATTTTTACTTTTTACATTAGGAAGTGTAAACTCTACGCATTTAGTTTTCTTAGCATTTAACACTAAATTATTAATTTCGAACCAATGCAGGACTCGTGACAAAGTACTGTTTACTTCGTCATAATTAATCCTATCACGCTCAACTTTAAAAATAAGCGAGGTGTCATCAGCAAAGAGTACAATGTCACACAGACCCTTAACAAAAAAGGGCAAGTCATTAACATAAAGTAAAAACAAAAAGGGGCCCAGAATAGATCCTTGTGGAACACCCATCTTTAGGTGAGAACCAGACGATTTAGAATTATTTACGTAAACTGTCTGGATTCTTTGATTCAGGTAAGAGGCAATAAGATCAAGCGCAGCGCTACGTATACCGTAGTGGTTTAGTTTGCATAGTAACGTCCGATGGTCCACACAATCAAAGGCTTTGGACAAATCGCAAAACACCCCAATTGCATTCTGCGACTTCTCCCACGCGTCGTAAATGTGCTTAAGAAGCGCAGCACCCGCATCAGTCGTTGATTTGCCTTTGGTGAAACCATATTGTTCACTATGCATGATCCCACTGCTATACATAAACTCTGAAATCTGATTTAAAATAATTTTCTCGAAAACCTTACTCAAGGGCGGTAAAACCGAGATAGGCCTATAATTTTCGGGATCCAATCTATCGCCACTTTTAAACAAAGGAACTATTTTACTGTTTTTCATCAAATCTGGAAATATACCGGTTTCGATACATTTGTTAAAAATAAGGGATAATTGAGAGGTAATATCATTTATAATAGTGCTAAGCAATTTAACTGACATACCCCAGAGATCACCGGTTTTCTTCGAATGTAAGGTTCTAAATGTGTTAACTATTTCATCTGATGAAACAGGTTTAAAAGCAAAATATTTATTATTGACTCTAACATTTTTGTTCAATTTCGCGATTGCAACCGATGATGAGGAATTTAAATTACGTGTGACTGTTATTGGGATTTCAGTAAAAAAGGTATCAAAAACAGCCGCCACCTTTGATTCTTTATTTATTTCAATATTATCAATTTTTAACTTTATAGGTCCATTGGGAGCCCTAGATTTTCCAGTAAAACTAGATAAAACATCCCAAGTTGTCTTCATTTTATCTTCTGAATTTAAATTTTTATTTTTTATATAAATGGACTTGGCTTGTACGCAAACGTTTTTTCAAATATTTTAGAGAAATTTCTAACTCTATTTAAGAACACCGGATCATGATTCCATTGCCTCTCACCATATAAATCATATAATCTTTCTCTGCTTCTATATATTCCTACGGTAGCCCAATCACTAAATTTAATTTTAAAGTATTTCGTAAAGGTAACGTAAAAATATTATTAAATTCATTCAACAATAAATCAAAAACTTTATTATATAAATTATTCGGATTATCATTGGTTACATTTTCTTTAACCACTATTTTCGCAACATTTTTTTTAAAAGTGAGTATTTTTTGTTATTGGTATACAAGTGAATTTTTGGGGTCTTGCAATTTCATGATTAATTAAGAGAGAAAATTGTTGACCACAGTGGTCTGAACTTAAATTCGATATTATCCTCTCTTCATATACGTTACAGTGACAGAACACATTATCAATACAAGTCGCGGAAACACTAGTTATTAGAGTAGGTTCCGAAAAGACGTTTAACAAGTTATAAGATTTAAACAAATTTAATAAACGAACACTACACGAAGTTACTTGTAATATATCTACATTGAAGTCACCGCACACTATCACCGACTTGTTTTTATTACAAAGTGTTGTTAAAATATCCTCCATTTTATTTTCAAATTCATCAAAGCCTCCAGAGGGGGGTCGGTACACGCATAAGATAATAAATTCATTGAGCTCAATGCAGGATAGCTCAATAATTTGCTCGGCAGAGAGCGCCACTATGTCTGAACGAGACTTAAAAACTACATCACTACGAGCTAAGATAAGTGAGCCACCGCGAATAGCTTTCTCTCTACAGAACGAACTTGACAATTTATAATTTTCGATATTTATAATATTGTTGCTCTTTGACAACCAGTGCTCTGTAATGCACAATAAACTAATATTGAATTTTTTAACAAAAAGTTCCACTTCCGATTCCTTGCCACCTAAGCCTTGTATATTTTGATGGATAATATTAAATAGCTAAGGCTTTGTCGTATTATTCAGTTTAAAGTGGAACGATTATTTTCTATCACAGTTATATTAATGTAATTAATGTCATTTTTCGTTATATCCCTTATACACCTTACACCAGTGCTAACGCGTCTATTTCGGTACTCCTACTTGAAAGGCGTAGTCCCGGTCTCATGGAAGCGTGCCCTTGTCCATCCCATCCCTAAAAAAGGCGATAGCTCGAACCCAGCTAACTACAGGCCTATCGCCATTACCTCTCTGCTCTCCAAAGTAATGGAGAGCATTATCAATAAACAGCTCCTAACCTACCTCGAGGATCACCAGTTGGTCAATGACCAGCAATATGGCTTTCGCCATGGTCGATCGGCTGGTGATTTTCTGTTGTATCTTACACACCGTTGGGCAGATGTTATTGAAAGCAAGGGAGAGGGTCTGGCAGTTAGTCTGGATATGGCGAAAGCCTTCGATCGTGTATGGCACAAGGGGCTTCTTTCGAAGCTACCTTCCTATGGGCTTCCCGAGAGTTTATGCAAGTGGATCACCAACTACCTCACTGGGCGGAGCATACAGGTCGTTCTCGACGGTTTTTACTCGGACCCCAAGCCCGTGAACGCTGGTGTACCCCAAGGCTGCGTGCTATCCCCAACTCTGTTCCTCCTGCACATCAATGATATGTTGGATATCTCCAACATACATTGTTATGCGGATGACAGCACTGGGGATGCGGTATAATCCGGCCGTGCAGGTCTCACTCGGGAAAACGTCGACGAGCGCCGAAAGAAACTTTTGTCTTCTATAGAGACTTCCTTGGCGATGATCTCTGAGTGGGGTGAAATGAACCACGTTCAGTTCAATCCCCTAAAGACACAAGTTTGCGCGTTTACCACTAAGAAAACCCCATTTGTCGTATCACCGCTCTTCGAGAGCACTCCCCTCATTGCCTCGCCATCAGAATACTGGGTCTCGACATTTCCAGCGATTGTCAGTTTCGTGATCATCTGGAGAGCAAGGCCAAGTTGGCCTCGATGAAATTGGGAGTGATTAATAGAGCGAGGCAGTACTTCAGTCCTGGCCAAAGACTTGCGCTCTATAAGGCGCAGGTCCGGCCACACATGGAGTACTGTTCTCATCTCTGGTCTGGATCACCCCAATATTAGCTTCCACCATTTGACCGCGTACAACGGAGAACCGCTCGGATTGTCGGGGACCCAGTGCTCTGCGAACGGCTGGACTCTTTGGCATTGCGTAGAGACGTGGCTTCTTTGTGCGTCTTCTACCGCATTTACAACGGGGAGTGTTCCGAAGAACTATTCGATCTGATGCCTGCCGCCGAATTTCATCACCGCACAGCGCGCCATCGCCTCCAATACCATCCTTACCACCTGGATGCGTGGCGATCCTCTACTGTGCGATTCTCAAGGACATTTTTTCCACGTTCCACTCGCTTGTGGAACGAACTCCCTTCGGCGGTATTTCCAGATCGGTACGACATGGGTACCTTCAAAAAAGGCGTCTACTCTTACCTACAAGGCCGGCAACACTCTTGTAAATCCTCGGATGTTGCAAGAGTTCATGGGCGGCGGTGATCACATATCATCTGTGACCCGCCAGCTCGTTTGCCCTCCTATTCCATAAAAAAAAAAAATAATAATAATAACTTGATGAGTAAAGTATTAAAACAAACATACTGAAACAATATCATTAACATAACTGCTACTCAAAATTCTATTTTCGTAAGATTATATCGACATACATTCGTAGGTGCAGCTATGTGCAGAACTAAACTAGAGCAGAGCGCTATGATTTGTGATTATCTAAAGTTTAATTTAAAGGTAAGTTGTTTATAAATTATTGTTAAGATTAAGTATAAAAGTTTGATTTATATAAAATATGAAAGGAACTTCCTGCTACGATCAAGACATATAATCGGAAAATATCATTTAAACTGCAGTTACAGAAAATATGTTGTACATACATGTCTCTTGGGATTTGTTATTAGTAAACACCAGTTTCAACTAAATAACATTATATTATTTATATAATATTTCTTTATTAAAAGCTGTTACAGTCATATTGTATCACAGCTGTTATCTGCGGATTCGTCTGCGTGGGCAAGTAATACTTTATATGTTTGAAAAAATCATTCAAACTACTGATCGAACCCATAACTCTATCAACAGTTACCACATCATATAAATAAAAATGGTTACTGAGATTATTAAAAAAAATAAACACACACTTCACCTTTATTATATTAGAACTATAATTATAAGACTAGTATAATAAAAAACTAACTACAATGACAGGTTGCCTGAGCGTTTTATCAGTATCACACCCGATGCTTTTGCAGTGTGCATTCTCGTGAAAATTATAAGTTAAAGTAATAGAAGTAGAAGTAGAATATATATATATATATATATATATATATCAATAATATGTCAATAATTATAACATTTTTGAAGTAGCAGTGTAATATAATATATAATTTAATTTGTTAAGAACCAATTTCACTATCGCATTCTGTGGTTATAAGCGAAAGAAAATTACAAAATAAATTAAATTTACAGTACAATAAAAATTGCATCGAGATCAATAAACACTAAAATGGTAGCCTTATTGAAAGAAACAAAGCAATAAACCTCTTTATTATCCTCCATGCAATATTGGATACTAGTTTCAAAATTTATTTTATGTGTAAAGGTAAAGTAATTAAATTTGGGACAGTTGAATGCATGCCGGTAAAATATAAATGCACAATTGTAATAACAATATAATAGGAGCATATTTTAACGTGTAAATGTTTCATTCATTATTAGTTAAACGTGTTAGAACTTTCAGTATTTTAACCTTTTACTATTTTTAGTCCTCGGTTAAGAGAATACTAGAGTACTCACTAAAAACTAATGTTTAACGTCACGGGTTATTTTTTACACTCAACCGTTATCTCCCGATACCATAAAAAAACGTCTTTATAATTTTTTATATGGCTCATTTAGAAATGACAGACTTTTTGATTGCTATGATAAAACAACTATTTAACGCGTTTACTGATATCATTAACTTTTATTTAGTTTAAATATATGAAATATGTCAATACTTGTAAAAATGCAGTTTCATCCTTTCAATTTCATTTATTTGGAGTTACATAAAATAGGTATTTTTTCGCAGGTAATCGAATACCTAAAAAATTCAACACTAAATTCCATCTAATCCCACAATAAATTGATTTCACAAACTAATTCCCAATATAAAAACAAAGGGTCCGTACCAAATCCTCTAATTCCGAGTTCTTGTTTGAGATGATTTATTACGTCTGATGTTGTAATGTGAGAGACGATCCCTGTAAGACTGGTAAAACCAGCAAAAAACATTATTTTTTTCTTTAAAACATATTAATTACAATATTTTTTGATTGAAAATATTGAGAACATCATCAAAGATTTAATTAAATCATGTATGAAATTTAAAATAAATTCAAAACTTATTTTGTATGTATAATATATAATGAAAGACGACCTAATTCCATTAAATCTTACTCCAGTAAACCCATTCATTCCTATTTACCTACTTTATGTATCGACGCGATGACCTCGGTCAATTGAATCTCAGTCCAGTGTATTTGATACTCTCATTACCCGAAATTGAATATGTCCGCAGGATTTGTGGAGCAAATAATACATGTACTATGATTTAGGATTACACATAGAAATTATGGATGTGTCATGCAAATATAATTTATAGCACACTATTATTTCGAGATTTTATAAATCTACATACAAAATTTAATAACATTTTTAACGGTACAGACAGACTAGCGCTATCTCTGAATAGACTAACTCTAGCTGTAGATAGACTAGCTCTAGCTCTAGATAGACTAGCTCTAGCTCTAGATAGACTAGCTCTAGTCATAGCTCTACTCTAGCTATAGTCATTCATAGATTCTAAACAAAGTTTGTGGACACGACTAGAGTAGTACCTTCTCACACATCAGCTAAAGTAGCAAATATTTCTTATCTTATAGTAAGTGAGGTATATAGTCGGATAACCATACTTCCTCCTTTTCTCTCCATATATACTAGTTAATAAATCATGGCGAAGGAGAGAGGAGACTAGGTCTGACAGAACTTGCTTCACTTACCATAAACTAGACAATCAGCTATAGAATCCCAAAAAATATAAAAAAATTAAACAGTATGTGTTGGTTTTACTGTTGTTTATGCCATAGAATAAGTGATTATATTTCAATTGGTATGATTTTTTTTTATCATTGTATGAAGTTCAGTAAATAGCGGGCAGTTCCGCATTTCTATATCCTTGTTGTTTTTGGGAAAAAGTGATTTTGGGTTAGAGCATGTGCCGTTACACATTCATCATCTCCATCTCATGTCACTCTAAACGGACTTAACGACCAACATCACTCCGTAAAATTTATCTTTAACTCATATAAATATGGTTCATTTTACAAATTCCGTCATTTTAGATACTTAAAATCCACTAAAATGGCTCTGTAATGTTGACGTATTTACAAAATATATTGTATCGAAACAGATTAGTTGATTTGCGGACACTAATTATATTTCAGTGCTTATAAATACTAAATAATAAGTAATATTAAGTTGTATTATTTGGGATATTAAAACTATTTCTATTTTTGGACCTTTTCGAATGAACCTGCTATAAAAGTCTAAGAGTAATATTAGGGATATTATTTTAATGCGTAGAGCATCTTTCTTTACAAAAAGAAATATTAAGTGTTTTAATATATTTTTTTAATTCGACCGTTTTTTTATAACATAGTTTCAGAGAAAAAAATCTAGTTAGATTGTCTAATTTGAAGCACCAAAAGCTATTTTTGTATTAGCTTTTGGAAACTACATAGCATTTATACCTGAATTGCATAAGCAATTCGTTTTGACATGTTTACTTATTTTGCAATTCATTTAAATTATATTTCGAGAAAAAGTTACGCCAACTTTCCCACAAGTTTAAGTATTATGTTAATTCTACGAAAGCTTCGAAACCCTAGTAAGAAAAAATATATATATTATATAGTTCAGAAGCAATTTGCCGCCATGTTAAGCATACGTCGGGTTCTACTAGTCACGTGTCGATCTAAATATAAAATAAATCTTTTTACTTTTACTCTAAATCAATTTACTGGATATACATTATAATTCAGATACGTTTATGTTCTTTGAATTTTCTTTTAAATAATTATTATTTTGTTATAATTTAATTGAAACGACAATATGGATTTATCGAAGTCTATTTTTTAATTATTACTTATTGAAAAAAACTCCAACAGAAACTCAAACCTTTGAACTCTAATATTCCATCGTCCACACTCTGCCATCTGAACTGCTATGTTATTATACGACCTGATGAGATTTATATTCGCCTTTGTCGAGATCTGTTGCCAAAATATAAACGTAAAAATTTTCATAAACTAACTTTTCACAAAATATAATGAATTTAAAACCTTTATTAAAATGATATTTAAGTCTTTAATAATTTTATTTATAATGTTGTTGTTTCTTTGTGTTGGTAAAAAAGATTGACATTTATAATTTCAAAATTTTTTTTGAGCACTGATGGCACTTATTAAAAAAAATCGTCATCAAGTGTTCATAACATTTACAAATTTTATTTAAATATATTGGAAATTGTCGATTAAAGTTAGTTTTAGAATAGATTGAGTTAGAGACAAAAATACAAATAAAAAGAGAAAAAGTTAGGTCGGTAGTTGTCGACTATATGAGCTTTTGTATAAAATTAAACATAAAAAATTGTTTATTCAAAAAATTCGTAAGCTTTAATTTTAAATAATATATTTTTAAGCTTGATTGCCTGCAAGACGTCATAAGCCATCTCAAGACAGAATTATTATCCATTAATTCGCACATTTTTAAGGGGATAGGTTTATGTATTGATTTGTTCTAGTTTTATTGGGAGATTTAAGAACATAAATTTAAAAGATAATAAATAATCTTATATAATGAGGGGCGTATACAAGCGTCACGTGGGAAGTGTTTACAACCTCACTCCCGGTTCTTACAACATTACGGAAGCGGCTCCCTAAAGACATAATGACGACGTTTTGTTGTTAGTTAATAATGTAATATCCTATCATAAAAATGAACGAGTGTGATTGTTATACACATTTGAAATAAAATTGGTGTATGAATTAAATCTTAATACATAAAACACAAAGACACTCACTGACATCGCTCTACAGCCCAAACCGTAATACCTAGAAAGCTGTTCTGACTGTTCCAAAGTTACAGCTAAAAAACTGCAAAAAATTTAACGCGCCTGTTAGATACCTCCTAGGTGGTGTAGAAATTCAAACGAAATGTTTGATCACTTTTGCCGTCCGTCGGGAAGCACGGGTAGCCTGCTAGTTTTTCATAAGTTAAACTATTAAATTACTGTTATTATTAATATACCAGCTTATTCCCTCGCACTTCGCCGGGCACACTCTTAATTTGAATGTGAACTTGGGTTGCTATGGTAACCTTTGTCATATTATCCGTTCTCATCGTAGCCTTTGCTATAGTAACTTTTACCCCCGCGTTAAGTGTATGGCTCCTACGGGTTTAAAACTTGGCAAAATGTTGAAATCCGTTGGGATAGGAATTCCATAAATCCATTCTTAGTGGACGTCTACGTCACAAATGAAGTAACTAGGTAAAATTTTAAGTTAAGCGCACAGATAGTTTCGGAGATTTCGTGATGAATCCACTGAGATAAATCGCTTATATATGTAATATAGATTAGAGCAAATTATAATTTAAGTAAGGTTTGGAAAAAAGCAAGTAACTAACCACGCTAATAATAAAATTATTATAATTTACTTTTGTACTTAGACTGCTAATGGACTTGGATGTGAATATTGTGTATCAACATTTGCAGAATTAGCCCCCGTAGAGGGCATTAAGCAATCACGTCTCGTCTCATCTCGTCTCGTCTCGTCTCGTCTCGTCTGGATAAGTTCAATAAATACGAGTATTTCTTTAAACTAATAGTTTAGTTTTGCGTCGAATAAGTCTTAGGTTTCATTATAAACAAGTATTTATTTCATATATTTATATAATACTAGACATTGATATAAATATAACATCAAAAATAATAATTGTTTAAATAATAGGTATAAATATAAGTATGCACATGTCTACCACTTTATGCTTTATTTTACGAGTTACGAGAATTTTATTTTTTCAGTACGATTTACGAAATTAATCTTAAAATACTGAATACGGTTGAAAGAGTATTCATATCGTTCGTGTAAAAATGTTTAAATATATTTTATATATATTTATGTATATTTACAAAATATGTTCGTCTAATTACAGCGAATTAAAATGTCACTGATCTGATCACATGAAAAATTTCATTTAATTAATAACATTTTACTTTATAAATGACAACAGTGATTTTTTTTTTAAATTAATTTTGCAATAATAATAATAATATTACTAAATATACTCAAATTTATAGAACATCTGAATATTACGTATATTTATAATATAGCTTTGTATGTCAAGAAAAACAGATAATTTACGTTTCAGACGCCAGTGTAAGAACTAGAGCGAATACCTTGATGACTCTCACTCTGACCTGCTTTACAATAATGTAATAAATAATTGCATATTTTCATTTTAACTGGACATTTAAAATCAGAGATACAGAGATCTGTAATATTTGAAATTTTATCTCTCTGTTGTAGGCGTTATTGTAAAAATATAATTTTTCGACCTAAATAAGGCTAATTAATATATTACAAATAACAAAAAAAATGTGTTCAAATATATTTTTATTAAGACTGTATTGATATTGTTATTATAACGTTTCTCTCCTTCATAATTTAAACAGAATATACCTGTCTCATGAGGTTGTTAGAGAGTGCATTCATTCCATGCATTGTAAGACTACGTTAGTCTAGTAAAGTGTTTTCGGTCTTTTAGATGCAAGTGCATTAGTGTTTTAATATCGGAACGACATGGCATCGCAGAATTTTTTCTAGTTCTTAGATAAATTACCTGAAGTTTTTAGATAAATAAAATAATAATAATTGTTTTATAATGTATTAATTTTCATAATTGGAAATAATATCAAGTTGCCTTAGTATAATTGGTTAAAAATTTAGCAGATTAACTAATAAACATTTAAAAAATACAGTCTGGTATAAAATAATAAATCTGGAATTAATATCTAAAAATAAGCTAATATCGAAAGCGCGCCTGTGTGAAATGGTCAAACGCGTAATATAATACAATTTATGACGTTGCAATTGTTTTCTCGTCAACTTATAACTTTTATGCTAACGTTTTTTTTTGTTTTTGATAACACAGGATAAAATATCCATAATTTTCACTGTAATTCACGCTTTTAAAGATTAATGACTTTAAGCTATGTTACCATACACTGTGCGTTGCCCGCCAAGAACTTGCCGGTTTTTTATATTATTTATTATATAAAGTTCTTTTTAAAAAATATTTTAATTTATAAGCACGGAAAATAAAATGAATGGAAAAGCATAAAACAGTTTTAAACGTTTTGTTGGTTTTAATTTTTAAACTAGCTTTTAGGTTAAATTTTATAACACAATAGCAAGAACGAAGTTTTGATTTTATATATTTTTTTGCATTAAGAAATAGAAAATGTTTTTAAAAAAACATTCACATCACCTTTATCACAAGTTTAAGTATTATGTTAATATTCTACAAAAATTTCAAAGCCGGTGGAAGAAAAAAATATGTATCTAATATTTTACGGAAGCAATTTACCGCCGTGTTAAGCATACTTCGGGTTCTATTTACGTGTCGTCACGATCTCAGTATAAAATAAATCTTTTCACTTTTACTTCATATCACTTCTGTACTAACTTTATGACTCAGCTTTGTACATATCAACTCTTTATTTAAATGATAAAAATGTAAGTCTTTCATAATTTTTATTCGTAAATTAACTATTTCTTGTCGTATACACTAAAGAGTAATTAATAATTTCAAATATTTTTTCAGCACAGATTTGGATTTATTGGAAGATTGGATGTAAATATGATTAAAACATTATAAGTAATCGTATATAATGAGGATATCGAACAAGCATTACGTAGTGGAATGTGGTTACAACCCCATTCCCGGTTCTTACTACATTACGGAAGCGGCTCCCTAAAGACCGGCAACACATTATGACGACGCCTTGTTGAGTCAGTTTATTAACTGACTTTACAAGGCGTTTATTAATGTGTTAGGATATTACAACATTATTATGTTGTAATATCCTAACACATTAATAAACGAGTGCGATGGCTATACAATATACATACTTGAAATGAAATTGGTGTATGAATTACAAAAGCCAATTTCAGCAGAAAAGTAGTTAGAAATAGCATTTTACGTTTGTCAAGAACTTGCCTTGCTAAAAGTCAATTTCGAAGCCAAATTTTCGAGGAATGAAAATCTAAAAACTCATTCTCCAAATTTCTAACACTTCGTATGTTGCTTAGGGTTGTTGCAAATATAGGTTATATATTTCAGAATGTGCACATATAAAAGTACTAAAAAGATATTGCGATATGCATTGTTTGTTGCATTGACGATTTCAATAGAGAATTTTTAGGATTCGTTTACGAAAATCACATACTTACGTACAACTAAGATACACATACGTAAAACGTGCAGTTTTGTGCGTACGTCCCTGAAATACGAGATAGTTTCAGTTTATTGTAAATGCAACAAAAAATAATAAAAATAGCGAACTAGTTTCCAACGGAATTGAACAATTCGATAATCTGTAACGTAATAAGAAAATTATTTAAAAATGTGCATTTATAATCTTTATCATATAATAGTTAAATAGTAAAATATGTTTTACTAATAAAATATTAACGCCTAGTGAGATATTGTGAGTGGAAGAACCGTTACCTGAATTAAAGGTTGAATTGAAAGCATTACATAGTATAGCCAAAGATAAACATAAACTGGCGATCGTTAAACTTAGAGTGTTCAGAGTTTACTCAAAACCCTGCAATAATTGTAAAGAGCAATATAATTTTATATTTTAGCAACAAAAAAAAATAAATAAATAAAATAAAATATTTGATGAATTGAAAACGATTTCTTTGGGATTAAGATATTTTCTTTCGTATTTTGAAATTTGGCTCATAGTTCGTAAACCGTATGTACGAGTATGTATATAAATCGATTCTTCAACATCTTAGCTTTTAGATTTAAAATCTCTCATTGATGTCCCTATGATGACCCGCAAAAAAATACTTATTTAATGTTTTTCCCAATAAATAAAATTGTAAGGATGAAACTGCATGTTTTGAAATATTGATATATTTCTTATATTTAAACTAAATAAAAGTTAAATATATCAGGAAACGCGTTAAATATTAGGGTTATCGTAACAATGAAAGCGTTTTATTTTTAAATGAGCAAGATCAAAAATTACAAAAACGTTTTATTATGGTATCAGGAGATAACGGTTGAGTGTAAAACAGAACCCGTGGCTTTAAAAATTAGGTTTTAGTGAGTATCCTAGCATTGTCTTAACCGAGGACTTACAATAGTAACACGATAAAATACTCAAAGTTCTACCACGTTTAACTAATAATTAATGAAACATTTGCACGTTAAAATATTCACCTATTATATTAATATTAATATTATGCATTTATTTTTTACCGGCAGGTATTCAATTGTCCCAAATTTTATTCCTTTACCTGTTCACATAAAGTACATTATGAAACTAGTATCCAATTTTGTATTGAGTATAATAAAGACGTTTATTGCTTTGTTTCTTTCAATAAGACTACCAATTTACTGTTTATTGCTCTCGGTGCAATTTTTATTGTATTATTGAAAGAAACAAAGCAATAAACGTCTTTATTATACTCAATACAATATTGGATACTAGTTTCAAAATTTACTTTATGTGAACAGGTAATGGAAAGAAATTTGGGAAAATTGAATACATGCCTTTAAAAAATAAATGCAAAACTGTAATATAAATATAATCTTTTACCGTGTATACGTTTCATTATTTATTAGTTAAACGTGGTAGAACTATCAGTATTTTAACCTTTTACTATTTTTAGTCCTCGGTTAAGAGAATGCTAGCATTCTCTTAACCGAGGACTAAAAATAGTACTCACTAAAACCTAACGTGTAACGTCACCGGTTCTGTTTTACACTAAACCGTTATCTCCCGATAGCTTAAAAAAAAATTCTTTATAAATTTTTATATGGTCCATTTAGAAATGGCAGATTTTTTTATTGCTATGATAAAACAACTATTTAAGGCGTTTCCTGATATCTTTAACTTTTATTTATTTTAAATATATGAAATATGTCAATACTTGTAAAAATGCAGTTTCATCCTTTTAATTTCATTTATTTGGAGTTACATATAGGTATTTTTACGCAGGTAATCTCTAAGATTACCTATATCAATAGGATTTTTAAATCTAAAAGCTAAGACGTCCGAAAAATCGATTTACGAGTATATAAATACAGTTCACGAACTATGAGCCGAATTTCAAAATACGAAAGAAAATATCTTTATCCCTAAGAAATTGCTTGGAATTCATCAAATATTTTTATTCGAGGTACGTTTTTGTGTGAGCGTTTTTATTTTGTTGCTAAATCATAAAATTATATTGCTCTTCACAATTATTGCAGGCTTTTGAGTAAACTCTGAACACTCCAAGTTTAACGATCGCCAGTTTATGGTTATCTTTGGCTATACTGTGTAATGCTTTCAATTCAACCTTTTATTCAGGTAACAGTTCTTCCACTCACAATATCTAAATAGGCGTTAATATATTATTAGAAGAATAAATTTCACTTTTGAACTATTTTATTATAAAGATTATAAATGCACACTTTTAAATAATTTTCTTATTACGTTACAGATTATCGAATTGTTCAGTTCCGTTGAAAACTAGTTCACTCTTGCAATTATTTTTCGTTGCATTTACAATGAACTGAAACGATCTCGTTTTAGTGACATATGCACAAAACTGCACGTCATACGTGTGTTTATCTTAAGTGAGTGCTTTTCGTATACGCATCTTAGAAATTGTCTATTGAAATAGTCTATAAACGATGTCTAACACATGAAAGAATCTGAGATCGAAAGTTTTATAGCAGTTGCATTAAAAATAACCAAAACGTTAGACGCTTTTGAAAAAAAAAATACAGAATAAGTGAACAATGCATTATCGTAATATCTTTTTAGTACTTTTATTGTACACATTCTAAAATATATAACCTATATTTACAAAACTCCTAAGCAATATACAAAGCGTTAGTAATTTGGCGAATGCGTTTTTAAATTTTCGTTCCCCGTAAAATTTTCCTCGGAATGGATTTTTAGCAAGGCAAGTTCTCGGAAAATCTAAAATGCCATTTCATACAATTTTTGTACCGAATTTAGCTTTTGTAATTTTGTATTTTACTTTACTAATTACTAAATGTTTTTTATTATGTAAAAGTTTTTTCGGTCGTTTACTTTCGATCTATACTTTTAGTTTTTGACTAGTGTGTTTGTTTCTAACTCAAGTTGCAAGAGTTTATTTCTACTTTGATGCTTAATACTACTGACCTCGGACTTCAATTATGTGCCTCACATTTTCGAAGCCAATGTCGATATTAATGCAGATTGTTACATTTATTCTAAGCCTAGCTGGTGTTGAAAATTTTATTCAAGTAATTTAGAATCGATATATTTAAATAAATATTATAAAATAAGCCAAACTTTGATGTTTTTTTATTAAGTTTAGTGCAGAAATAATGTATAACAATTTTAATTCTACTCCTTAATAAAATTATAAAAAGGTTTTACTTATCGATAATTTATAAAAGAAAATATTTTTAAATATAGCTTTTGGTTTGTCATCCTCGGAACACTGCTAGTGAAATTAAATATTATGTATTTCACAAAAAAAATCCAAATTATGAAAATTACAACTATAAAATGTAAAAATAATGTATATAAAAATAATAAAAATAGACTAAAGTAGCAGCTATTATAGGTTTAAGTTTTAGCACAAAAAATCATGAATTGCGTTAAAAATTACGAATTTTATAAGTTATTTTAACCAATTTAATCGAAAACAAAAGAAACGTCAGCGTAAAAATTATTTATTAGGCGGCGGGAAAACAGTAACTACGTCATAAATTACATCATATTACGCGTTACGCCATTTAACAGAGACGCGTTTTCGATTTTAGCGAGTAATTTTTGATACTCCTATCAGACAGAATATAAAAACTTTAGCATATTTATTAATTTAGCTTCGATGTTATAAAGCCAGTTATATATACCCATATTGACATAATATTTCCGTATCATACAGATTAATATAGTATAGCCAGTTTGACTTCTAATTATTTTACTTATATAAAAAACTCAGAATAATGGGCTGAAGAAAAGTCTGTAGAATCTTGTTAGCTGCGAAAGAATTAGTTTATAAATAAACTAATTCTTTCGCAGCTAAAAGACATTGAACACGTTACTACACTAACACAGTCTACCATCGCATAGGATCAATACACATTCTAACAACCTTTTTCTAACATTCTAACGACATTTTCTGTTTAATTAAAAAAAAAAAAGAATAACGTTACAATTACAAGATCCATATCGTCTGAATTACTGTTTATTTGATTTCATTGTATTGGTTATTATTTTATATAATACCATATCGATTACTTCGAAAAATTTGTATATTATACATTAATTATTGCAAATGTACAATAATAGCTCTGCTTCGGGGATTTTTATTAACAATAATAAAGTTATAAACCCACGGATATTTCAAATAATTAAGGCTTGTTTGTGTATTGTGTTGTTCATAATAGAGAAATATCTTGATGATTGAGGTATTTTGCTTTGAGCATAATACGTCTTTGAAAACTAAATAGCACTATTTCATTTTATAAAGCATACACAAATTGCACTTTCACATGAAAAATGCGCTTTATAAATTGTTATTTATCAAAAAATATTTATTTAAATTAATATCCCTTCAATCGCAATGATAAGTTCTACATGTTACATATCTGCATATTACAAATTATCAAACCATTTAAATTAATTATGCATTTTAAAATTATAATAGGGTATGAAACATTTTTTTATCAGTTGGAAATTCTGTTAGAAACAAATATTATGCAAGTTTTTTATGAAAATGTTTTTAACACTTTTACAAGCTATTACTGGTTATGACCGTCGTGGTAAGTCAATATTGTAAAATATTTTTAAACACTTTTATAGATTCACATACGATATGAAATTGTTTGCAATTTGAATTTTATATACTATAAAAATGCATTTCTCTTAAATTGTAAAATAACGAATAAAGTTGTAGACGTGTGAATAAATAGCAAAATTGTCACGTATTATTTTAACTATTTCTATTTCAGTTGTTATACTTATATCAAACTCTACTATTATATAAAGTATGAGTAAATACCTATTTAAATATACATTAATTTTTTAGGATTGAACGTTAGACTTATGGCGCTAAAACTGAACTATTAATTTAAAGAAATACTAGTATTTTATTGCACTTAACGAGAGGAGACGAAACGATGAGAATTGGTACAACACTACTACGGGGATCTAATTCTACAAATATTGGTACACCATATTCACTTCCAAGTCCATTAGCGGACCAAATACAAAAGTAAACCATAATAATTTAGTTACTGGCGTGGTTAGTTACATGCTTCTTTACAAGCTTTACTTAAATTCTTATTTGTTGTAACTAAATAGTTTATATCATGAAAACATTTATAGTAGTTAATAAGTTATATACAATTTCTGCGCGTTTTTTGACAAACAAAATTTTTTACGGTACTATTTTATTCTGGCATTATAGAAAACCATGTGACAGACATTGCCTTCCTGTCTTTGTCTTTTTGGAAAAAAATATTGTTATGAGTGACTTATCAAAAAAGTAGCAATTTGTTTTATATTTATAATGAACTTTACTACATTTCGTCATTTGCCTAATATATATAACATTAAACACTTTATTTATAAGATTTATTTTTGTCCCAATTTTTTTTTAATTAAAACAATTTTAGAAAAATATATTCTATAATAATTTTTGTAATTTAACTTAATTTACATTTTTTTGTTAGATATTCGTTTTTTTATTATCATTTTAGATTCTATAGAATCATTTTAAGTTTGGATGTCTTTTACATTACTCAAACGTCTAAATTATAATTAAATCTTTTCATCAGACATATTTGAGGGAATATTAATATAAAATTAAATTTCTGAAAAATATTTGGGGATCTCATTAATATGTTTTAAAAGGTATTGTTCGCATCGTTCAAATGCTAATAATTCGCTATTTATTTGTCTCTTATTGAATATAGAAAACAGCTTAATTATAATTTTCATTAAACTAAACCTTGGACTAATATTATATAATATTAAATAATTTGATTAATCTTTGTAATGTTAATAAAGTTATTTGAAATTAAGACTGTATAAATTATTAACATGACAAAGGTTTTACGATGATATACATGCAATTTAAAGTACTTTTGTGTAAAACGAAAGCATTTCAATAACAGTTTTCCCAAATACATTGAAATACAATATGACCAGGTTTATTGCAATTTTAAGAGTAAATTGAATGTTAGTGACTTTGTGTTGACTGTTGTGTTTGTGTGTCGATCTCAATAAACTGTTGATCTCATCAGATACACTATGTTATAGTTTCAATTTGTTTTACTTTGCAGGTTTGCAGTAGTTCAAATTAGCGACATGTATATGTTGTATAATAAAAACTGCATTTAAAAGATATCAGTAAAAATTAATTTTACTTTTATTTTTAAAATTATATTTTAATTTTATTTTTAATCATGTTCACGGAAAAACGAGATGTACAACTGTTTTAGGATTAATCGATCAACATATAATATTATTAAACAGTTTTCAATTATTATATCAAAAAACTTAAAGTACTATATATTTATAATTTATTGTATTTTACTCTCATTTTAACTGTTATCTTTTTAAATTTCTTTAATTATGTGATAGTAATTGAGTTTTTGTGTATAAATATATTTTTAATGTTTTTCAATAATATCTTTGGAGTAAATTAAATTGATTGGAATACATTACAACATTGACTTCTGAGAATAATTAATAACGACTAATGTGGTTAGTATTACGATTACACACTTTCCTATATGCATAATTTTCAATCAATTATGAAGTCAATTATGAAGCCACAAATCCTTCATCAACATTAGTGTACAATGCTAAATTAATAATTTGTATCTGAATTGAGTGTTATATTAATTATAATTGTTATTCAATCAGTATAAAGAAAACCTGCATAATTTATTAAAAACGTTCAAATTTAATTTTCAAAGAAATGGTAATATCGGAAGCGCATCTGTGTTAAATGGCGTAACGCGTAATGGGATTTAATTTATAACGTAATAACCGTTTACCCGTTACTTAATAAATAACTTTTACACTCACGTTGTCCATTGTGACCTCCACATATATGTGTTTTACAATCCTTATATTTGTAGTAATGATCATGTGTGTAGACATTCATATAATAGACAATTATATTATATTAAATTAAATTTAGTTATGCCATCGCCAATTAAAACAAACAAACTAACTAACAAGGGGACTGTGAATATGTCACTTGTCCATTATCAGAGGCACATAGGAATTTCATTTAAGAGATCATAATATTAAGGAATTAATTCAATATAAATATTTGAGTTGTTTAATTCCAGTCACCGCTGAATCTAGCTAGAATATTATCTATTGTATTCATTTAAATTTAAGTGTTAATAAATTGAGTTCTAATATTAAATTGTATATTTGATTTTAAGCAACCAGCAGCAGTAACAATACACTAAATTAGTAACGTTAGAAATATGTATGTAATTAAAGTAGAAGAAATGAAAGACGTCTTTGGATCGCAGCTTATAGCATTCCATTGTCCCCCTAATTAAAGAAAGTGTGTACTGTATTATTAAATAAAGTAATTTTATTATTTCAGACAAAATAATCATTTACGGGTATAAGCACATGTTTAATATTTTGACATACTTTTTAAAGAAATATTTGCTTTAAATAAATTTATTTATTTATTTATTTATTTACCTTCACGCCATATCCCTTGCGGGGTAGCCAGAGACGACGGAGCACCAAACGCTACGGTCTCTGCATACCTCTTTCGCCTCGGCCACAGACATCAACCTCTTCATACATGCCCTCCGGGGGGTCCTCATGCTTTTTACGTGACCTTCCTCCAGTATCGTAGCTACTGTGTTTTCGAAGGTCACTCGAGGCCTCCCCCTGTCTCTCTTACCGCTCACTTTTCCCATATAAATCTTTTTTACCATTCTTTCATTACTCATTTGTTCAACGTGACCAAACCACCTGAGCACGTTCTTCTTCATTCTCACCGTGACATCTTCGCTAGTACCTGCCATTCTGTGGATCTCTTCATTGCGGATTCGATCAGCTAGACTGACTCCGCATATTCTGCGAAGAGATCGCATCTCCACAGCATTCATATTTCTTACATTCTTCTTCTGTGTTACCCACGTTTGGCTGCCGTATAACAGCGTCGGTAGCAAAACTGCATTGTGTACAGCCAAACGTGCAACTATACTGACGTTTGCCGTCTCAACAATGCAGTCAAAGCACCATTGACTCTGTTACCGGCAGCAATACGCCTTTCCACATCCATTTCGTATCTTCCGTCTCTGCTAAACATACTTCCCAAATATACCACTTCATTCACTTGTTCTATTATCTTATCATTCACGTTGATCTTACATTCTGTTCTTTCTTCATTTCTTTCAAATATCAGAACCTTCGTCTTATTTACATTCAGGTTAAGACCATTAATTTCACACCCATCTTTCAGAGTG
The DNA here is from genome assembly GCA_918358865.1 of Melinaea marsaeus rileyi. Lineage (NCBI taxonomy): Eukaryota > Metazoa > Arthropoda > Insecta > Lepidoptera > Nymphalidae > Melinaea > Melinaea marsaeus. The sequence goes on along the minus strand of OU911086.1, from coordinate 9,454,268 downwards.
GTGACCAATGCCTGCAAATTGCATTCTGATGATGCAATGAGCACTGCATCATCTGCATATAGTAAGCAATTGACCTTAAGGTCACCTACTTTCACTCCCATGTCACTATCTTTCACTCCTTGGAGACAACTATCCAAATACAAATTGAACAACCAAGCTGACATAGCGCAACCTTGCTTAACACCCGATTGGATGTCAAACCAGGGCAACATGCCAGCTCCTACTCGCACACAGGCTGAGTGATCTCGGTAAAGAGACCTTACAGACTGTAGCAAGGGTCCGTTCACATTGTATCGGGGCAGTATCTCCCATAACTTCTTTCTCACAACCCTGTCAAACGCCTTTTCCAAATCCACAAAAGCACAGAAAACCTTTTGGTTTAGGGCCAAAAACTTTTCCGTGATCATGCGAAGGGAAAAGATCTGATCTGTACACCCTCTTCCAGGTCTAAAACCTCCTTGTGCCTCCCGCAACAGCCTTTCAGATCTCTCTTGCATTCTTCTCGCTAAAATTTTAGCAAAAACTTTACCGCCCAAGCTAATCAAACTGATGGCCCTATAGCTTGCACAGTCTATCTGTGAACCTTTGCCTTTATACAAAGGTACGATGACTGCACTTCGCCAATCGTCTGGGACCTCCCCAGATTTCCAGCATACTTTGCACAAAAACCAGAAAAAGTCCCAGACGCGTGGCCCACCATATTTGATCATCTCGGCAGTAACTTCATCTGCTCCCGCAGCCTTACCACATTTCAGACTTCGAATCACGTTCTCTACTTCTTCCATACTGATTTCACCATCGGCTACATCTTGACTCAGCATTACGCTGGTAGTCAAGACCGAGGCCTCCTCACGTTCATACATCTCCTTATAGAATTCCGCCACCCGCTGCAAAACGTGTGCTTGCTCAGTTAAAATTTCAGCGCTTTTCGAAAGCACCTCTTTCATTCTACAGGTTACCGAACAACCCCGGGAACCACTAACTTCTCGCCAGAAAAGCTTCGTGTTTTCCCGGAAGTTGTTCGTCAACCTTTCATCCCTTTCTCTCTCAGAATTTTCACGCTTCATCTTTATAGGTGCTTTCGTTTTGTGCTTTTGCAGCTTGTACGCTCTTTTTCTTATCTCTCTCATACTTTTATCCTTACCAGAGGCTTTATAATCCAGCCATGCTTTCTTCTTTAACTCTACAGCGTCTTTCACTTCATCATCCCACTATTCATCGCGCTTTTTACTAAAACCTCTTTTCCTTTTACCACATACTTCTGTCGCTACTTTCACCATACCATTCCTAAGGTTCTGACAGCATACTTCAACACTTTCATTTCCAGAATCACAGCTTTCAAGCTTCTTGGAAACCCTCTCTTGATATTCCTCTCTGATCGGTGGATCTTGAAGCTTCCAGCTTCTTATGCGATAATTCGACGCCAAGCTTGGACACGTCGTGCGGCTGCGCCAACCTGCGAACAAACCTCTTATTCTAGCAATGACTAGATAGTGGTCCGTTCCCAGATCAGCACCTCTGAACACTCGCGTGTCCATAACTTGACTTCGAATACGCTGGTCCACTAGGAATAAATCAATCATACTTCTTTCTTCCGCTCGCTGCCATGTGTACATGTGAATTTGTTTGTGATCAAACATCGTGTTTGCCACAAACAAATTTTTCTCCTTACAAAATTATTATAAAATATTTGCCTAGCACGCTGTCGTAACCGCTTCGCGCGGTTCCAACCCATCCATTCATATCTCCACATACTATCAACTTTTCATTATCTCTGACACTACTTAGAACATCCCTGACCTTCTCCCAAAACTCCTCGAGCTCGTTCATTTGAGCTGAGGATACTGGCGCATACATGGCTAACAAAAATACTCTTGTTATCCCCAGCTTAAAGCGAACCCAAAGAAGCCTCGGGTTAATCACCTTGTATTCTACCATTGCATTAACCATTCGAGAGGACAATAATACGCCTACACCTTGGCAACCTCGCTCACCCTCTGGAACCCCAGCCCAGAAAGCGACCCGGTTGCCAGGCAAATCGGTCGTATCATTGCCTTTTCGCTTGGTCTCAGACACACAAATAACATCCAGATCTTTGTCATCCATCACATCTAATAATTCATTCATCTTCTGTTCCATTCCTCCTCTTACATTCCACGTAGCTATTTGTAGCTCCGTCCTCCACCTTCCGCCGTTCGGAACATGGCCTGTTGGTTGGCGGTTCCCAACGCCGCATTCGTTCATTCTATAATAAAATCATAAAAAATTGGTTATTACATAATTACAACATATTAAAAAAATATAATACTAAATTAAAATTAACATAAATTATAATTAAACAATAATACAAAAAAAACAATACAATAATATTATGATTAGTAAAAAAAAAAAAGAAGAAATTAATATATTATATATATATATATAATTATAATTTCGGAACTAAAATTTTTCACTCTGATGTAAGTCTTTTGGAAAGCTTCTAAATTGCATCAGGACCAGGACTTAATGATTAAGCACTTGACACAACGTTTAAGTACATACTGCGGTGACTGCACTTGCTGAGATTTATTTATAATTAATAGTAACGGATGCTGTATGAATAAGGCTGTTACAGGTCTGGAATACGGATCACTTAAGCTTTTATTTGTCACTCCACCACGGAGTCTTTGATGCTGAACTGAATTGCCTCATCAAAAGTCTTTTCGCTTTGTTAACTTTTCGAATAAGGTTTAATATATTTTTGTATTGTAAAACACAGGAACACAGGAATTTTAGATAATTATGAAATAATAAAATAATAAATTATTATAAAATTCAAAATTTTTGCTTGACACTTGTCAACTTGTATTTAAATAAATGTAATTAAATATAAAAATAAAGGGTCCAAGTAAGGGAGGGAGTACGTGTCAAATTCACAAAAGAAAATTATTATGTTGAATCAATCAAATTTAAGTTATTAATATTTATTTTGTTATATTTGGTTCATAAATTTAAATAATATTTTACCATCAATGTTGGTTACAGGATTGGTTGGTAATAGGATTGGATGTTAAACGTGTATTAAATTGTATCAACCGAAGTGTGTATGATCTGTTAATTGAATAGTGTAGATGAAGAATATTATGGAAGCGGCCGTTAATATAAGGTAATATTATAGTTAGTCAATGGAAAATTTAATAATGTGTATTTTATCGAAGATTGTTTAAAGGCAACACAATACGACATAAAACAATGTACCGCCTTTAACCAAGCATCTAAACGCAAATAAAAAAATATAAGTTTACTGTGATATAGAAAAAATAAATGCACATAAATAGTAACCTATATCTTATATCATAATAAGGTTCACCTCTTTAAAATACTTCTCTTATGGGCATTCTAAAAGCTTCGTTATACGTGTTTTTTTATTACTTAAACGAAACCTGTGAAGCAAAATAAATTGAAACTACATGTAACTACTAACTGACTTGAAATAGTTATTGAAATCTAAGCTTAGTTATATGAATCTTCATTGTTTCTTACTTCATTACAATATATCACTCTCACATGAATGCACACTGAATAAGCAACCGTGTGATACTAAGGCAGCTTGGCATTGTTTTTTTTAATCTAGTCTATACTAATATAATTAAGTTGAACTTTGAAGCTCGATATTTGTTTTTTTATTTTTATTTTAATTCAATATCAGTGATTATTTCATTATAATCATTAATGACCCTTAGATTTAATATTAGGAAGAGCTTTTTATTTTATCGTTTGGTTATTTTTCTTAGCATTCCTGATTCAATCAGTTGTTCTGAGTGATTGTTTCAAAGACATAAACTATTAGTAAACGATGTATATGGATTCGCAGACAATACAATATATTATTTTACTTTATTAATAGCTGTATATTCACAACTATTAAAAAAGTAAAATTACAGCTATTAATAAAGTAAAATAATATAAATAATACAATGTTATTCAGTTAAAACTGGTGTCTATTACTAATAATAAATTCCATTATCATATTAAGAGTAATAGCTTTGGTAATTAGAGCAGAGGCTCTAATTACCAAAGCGAGCAAACCTTAGTTATCGCTGCACATACATCGAAGGTCGATATAGTCTTACTAAAATAGAATTTTAGGTAGCAATAATGTTAATAATGTTATTTTAATATATGTTTGTTTATTTTATTATTTTACTCTTCAAGCTATTTAACCATAAATTTGCATGCTACTTCTAGTGATTGTAATAATTGTTTATATTAGTTTCAAAGATATTTAATATGAATTATACAATGTCAAACGACATCTACGAATGTTTTTTATTGTTAAAACATAAAATCATATTCTTCGTGACACCGATTGCAGCAAACTCTGAACATTCCAAGTTTAACGAACATCAGTTTATAGTTATCGTCGTCTATACTGTGTATTGCCTTCAATTAAACTCCTTCGATTCAGGTTACAGTTCCACTAACAATACCTCACTATGCGTATATTATTAGCAGAATATATTCGAATTTTTCACCATTATATTATTAGTTGAATTGTTAAGCCTTGATAAGATTATAAACGCACAGTTTTAAAATACACCTTACATTCATATAATGTAAAATGTTTAATAATATGAATCTTATAGAAAAGATTAGGTGGTACATTTATGATGCATATAAAATGTATGAATGTATGTTATACTCGTCCACGTTATAGATTATCCAAGTGTTCAATTTCGTTGAAAACTGGTTCGCTATTTCTAATATTTTTCTATGCTTTTACAATGAACCGAAATCATGCCGCTTTTCAGTGAAATATCAATAAAACTGCACGTTATATGTGTGTGAGTTAAATGAGTGTGTTTCATAAAAGCATCTTAGAAATTATTTATGAAAATTATCTATAAACGCTGTCTAGATAGACCGTAAGTCTTATAGCAATTGTATTAAAAATAACCAAAACGTTAGATGTTTTAGAGAATAATTTACAGAAGTAGCTAACAATGCATATCGTATAGTTTTACTTGTACACTTCCTACAATATAAAATCTATATTTGCAAGACGTAAAATGCTATTTCTAACTATTTTTGTGCTGAAATTGGGTTTTGTAATTCATACACAAATTTCATTTCAAGTATATATAGCCATCTCACTCGAACATTAATGTGTTAGGATATTACAATATTATTAACTTACTTAACAAAGCGTCGTCATAATGTATTGCCGGTCCTTAGAGAGCCGCTTCCTTAATGTTGTAAGAACCGGGTAAGGGGTTGTAACCATATTCCACTATGCAATGTTTGTTCGCCATATATAATTTTTTAAGTAAATATTAGTTCTTGGTGAATTAATTCAAAGTGTGTAAAACGATGTTTTTATTTTTCTTAATCTAAATTCCCGCAGAAAAATGTTGTATAAGTATGTACAAGGTTTTATAATGATCGGTTGATTAGTTTTCGCGTGAAAGCGTTACAAAGAAACTTATATTCGCATTTATAACATTAGTATAGATACATAAATGTCGATTCAATCATAATGGAACACGATATCTCACAAATGCTCTAACAAATAAATATGACATATACGAAAATATTTCCTTTAACGTTTATACATATGTTGGAACTCAGTATTTTATATAACTATCAGTTCCAGTTAAGGATACAATAATTAAGGATTGTTGGTAATTTGTTCATTATATATATTGGTGATAAAGAAATTTTGTTTTGAGTAAATACATCTTTGAACACTAAATCTCATAGATATAAATAGTATAAAGTTGAATATGGTTTTATTTTTCAGTAGTTGTATTTGGACTTTTTGGAAATTTGGAAAGACTCAACTAAGGTGCAAAAAGGCAGGTAGGTATGGTTAAAAAGAAATGTAGCAAAATATTTGATCCACTGAATAATTTTGTTATAGTAAAGCCTGTTGATAAAATTTCACAAAATACGAGGAATCTTTGTCAACTAATTTTAGTTAGTAACACGTTTAATTATTATAAGCAAAAGGACAGAAAACTACAGTTCATCTTCAGTATATTAAATTTTGCTAGTAATATAAATAATTGTATATAATTATGGTTAAATAGCTTGATGAGTAAAGTATTAAAATAAACACATAATCATGTTGAAACAATATCATTACCGTAACCGCTACTCCAAATTCTATTTTCGTAAGATTATATTGACATTCATTCGTAGGTGCAGCGATGTGCAGAACTAATTAGAGCAGAGTGCTATGATTTGTTTATCTAAAGTTTAATTTAAAGGTAAGTTATCATAAATTATTCTTAATATTCAGTTTAAAAGTTTGATTTATTTAGAACATGTAAGGAACTTCCTGCTACGATGAAGACATATAATCGGAAAATATCATTTAAACAGAAAATGTGTTGCACATACATGAATTTGTTATTAGTAAACACCAGTTTCAACTGAATAACATTTATTATTATTTATATCATATTTCTTTATTAAAAGCTGTTACATTCATATTGTATCACAGCTGTTGTCTGCGGATCCGTCAGCTTGGGTTAGAAATACTTTATATGTTTGAAACAATCATTCAAACTACTGATCGTATCCCTAACTTTAAAAACAGTAACCACATCATATAAATATAAATTTTCACTGAGATTATAAAAAAAAATAAACAGACACTTCATATTAGAACTATAATTATAAGACTAGTTTGATAAAAAAATAATTAAAATGACAGGTTGCCGGAACATTTTATCAGTATCCGGTAGTATCAGACCAGGTGCTTTTGCAGTGTGCATTCTCGTTAGGTATAGGTCGAAGTGATAGGTCGAAGTAATCTCTATTAACATATAAATGAAGAAAGAAACAATGAAGATCAATAAGATTTAAATAATAGGAACATCCTAGAGGTAGCAGGTTCGCATAACAATAAGTATTTATTATAATTTCTGGAGAACCAATTTCACTCTTGCATTCTATGGTTATAAACGAAAACAAATGACATTATAAATTAAATTTACAACATAATAAAAATTGCATCGAGAGCAATAAACGCTAAAATGGTAGACTTATTGAAAGAAACAAAGCAATAAACGTCTTTATTATCCTCAATACAATATTAGATACTAGTTTCAAAATATATTTTATGTGTACAGGTAAAGGAATAAAATTTGGGAAAATGTTATACATGCCGGTAAAAAATATATGCAAAATTGTAATAATAATATCATAGGTGCGTCTATTAACATCTAAATGTTTCATTCATTATTAAAAAAAAAGTTTAACGTAGTAGAACTTTCAGTATTTTAACCTTTTACTATTGTAGTCCTCGGTTAAGAGAATGCTAGAGTACTCACTAAAACCTAACGTTTAATGTCACGGGTCCTGTTTTACACTTAATTGTTATCTCCTGATACCATAAGAAAAAGTTTTTGTAATTCTTATATGGTTCATTTATATTTAAAAGACTTTAATTAATATGATATTACAAGTATTTAACGTGTTTCCTGATATATTTTAATTTAGTTTTAATATTAAAAATATATCAATATTTTTTTAAGATGCAGTTTCATCCTTTTAATTTTATTTATTGGTAGTTACATTAAATAGGTATTTTTTCTATAGGGACATCAATGGGAATTTTTAAATCTAAAAGCTAAGATGTCCGAAAAATCGATTTTAATACATACAGTTCACGAACTATGAGCCGAGTTTCAAAATACGAAAGAAAATGTCTTAATCCCAAAGAAATTGCTTGGAATTCATCAAATATTTTTGTTCATGGTACGTTTTTGTCTGAGCGTTTTTATTTTGTTGCTGAATCATAAAATTATATTGATCTTCACAATTATTGCAGGCTTTTGAGTAAACTCTGAATACTCCAAGTTTAACGATCGCCAGTTTATGGTTATCTTTGGCTATACTGTGTAATGCTTTCAATTCAACCTTTAATTCAGGTAACGGTTCTTCCACTCACAAATTCTTAATATATCATTAGTAAAATATTTAACTATTATATTATAAAGATTAGAAATGCAAACTTTTAAAATAATTTTCTTATTACGTTATAAATTATCGAATTGTTCAATTCCGTTGAAAATAAGTTCACTCTTTCTATTATTTTTCGTTGCATTTACAATGAACTGAAACGATCTCGTTTTAGTGACATATGCACAAAACTGAACGTCATACGTGTGTGTATCTTAAGTGAGTGCTTTTCGTAAACGCATCTTAGAAATTGTCTATTGAAATAGTCTATAAACGATGTTTAACACGTGAAAGAAATCGTAAGTTTTATAGCAGGTGCATTAAATCAAAAAAAGTAGCAATTTGTTTTATATTAATAATGATCTTTACCACATTTTGTCATTTGCCTAATATATATAACATTAAACACTTTATTTATAAGATTTCTTTTTGTCCCAATTTTTTTTAATTAAAACAATTTTAGAAAAATATATTCTATAATAATTTTTGTAATTTAACTTAATTTAAATTTTTTTGTTAGATATTCGTTTTTTTATTATCATTTTAGATTCTATAGAATCATTTTAAGTTTGGATGTCTTTTACATTACTCAAACGTCTAAATTATAATTAAATCTTTTCATCAGACATATTTGAGGGAATATTAATATAAAATTAAATTTCTGAAAAATATTTGGAGATCTCATTAAAAAGTTTTAAAACGTCTGGTTCGCATCGTTCAAATGCCAATAACTCGCTATTTATTTATGTCTATTATTGAATATAGAAAACAGCTTAATTATAATTTTTATTAAACTAAACCTTGGACTAATATAATATAATATTAAATAATGTGATTATTTTTTTTAAGTAATGAAAGTTATTTGAAATTAAGACTGTATAAAATAACATAAACAAACATAACATAAACAATAAAAACAAAGGTTTTACGATGATATACATGCAATTTAAAGTAATTTTGTGTAAAACGAAAGCATTTCAATAACAATTTTCCCAAATTTGGTTGTATTCTTATACATTGAAATACAATTTAATATGACTCTCCAGGTTTATTGCAATTTAAAGAGTACATTGAATGTTAGTGACTTTGTATTGACGATGTAAATAAACTGTTGGTCTTATCAGATACACTATGATATAGTTTCTATTTGTTTTACTTTGCAGATTTGCAGTAGTTCAAATGAGCGACTTGATATATTGTATAATAAAAACTGCATTTAAAGGATGTTAGTACACATTTTATTTTAATCCAACAATAATCGTGTTCACGGAAAAACGAGATTTACGACTGTCTTAGGATTTACCAATCAACATAATATAATATACTACTTACTTAACTACTTGTTGTAACTACTCATTAACTTGTAGTTATTGAAATCTAAGCTTAGTTATATGAACTGTCATTGTTTTTTACTTCATTAACATTTACCACTCTCACGTGAATGCACACTGCTTAAGCACTGGTGTGATACTAAGGCAGCTTGGCATTGTTTATTTTAATCTAGTCTATACTAATATGATTAAGTTGAACTTTGAGCTCGAAGTTTGTTTTTTTTATTTTTCTATTAATCTAGTTTTCATTTCAATTTGAATATACAGCTATTAATAAAGTAAAATAACATAAATAATACAATGTTATTCAGTGAAAACTGATATCTATTACTAATAATAAATTCCATTATCATATTACTCTGCTCTAATAAACAAAGCGAGCAAACCTTATTTATCGCTTTCTCATCACTTCACATACATGGAAGGAAAGGAATATTTTACTCTTCAAGTTATTTAACCATAAATTTGCATGTTACTTCTAGTGATTGTAATAATTGTTTATATAAGTTACAAAGGTGATGTATTTAATATGCTTTATACAATGTCATACGATATCTACGAATGTTCTTTTTTATTGTTAAAACATAAAATCAAAAGTCAAATCATTTACTTTAATAATTACTTTATGTTTTTTATTATGTAAAAGTTCTTTTGGTCGATTACTTTCGATCTATACTTGAATTTTTTGACTAGTTTGTTTGTTTCTAACTCAAGTTGTAAGAGTTTTTTTTTACTTTGATGCTTAATACTACTGACCTCGGACTTCAATTATGTGCCTCACATTTTCGAAGCCAATGTCGATATTAATGCCGATTGTTATATTTATTCAAAATAATTTTATTCAAGTAATTTAGAATCAATATATCTTAAAAAATTCTATAAAAATAAGGCAAACTTGGTTTTTTTTTATTAGGTTCTATTTTTTATTAGGTTACGTGATGCAGAAATAATCTATAGAAAATTTAATTCTACTCCTTCGTCTTTTCAAATTGAGTACAAAGAAACAAATAAATTATAAATAAAATTATTAAATAGTTTTAGTTATCTATAACTTATTAAAGAAAATATTTTTGAAATATATATAGCTTTTGGTTTCTCATCCTCGGCAATTCGGTCGAAACGTCGATACTATGTATTTTACTAAAGGAAAAAATCCAGATTATTACAATTACATAAAATATAAAAATAATTAAAATAGACTAAAGAAGCAGCTTCTATAGGTTTAAGTTTTAGCACAAAAAATCCTGAATTGAATCCAATTTAATCGAAAACAAAAGAAACGTCAACTTAAAAGTTATTTATTAGGCGGCGGGAAAACAGTTACTACGTCATAAATTACATAATATTACGCGTTAAGCCATTTAACACAGACGCGCTTCCGATATGAGCGAGTAATTTTTGAATATTTGTTTATTATTTTATACTCCTATCAGACAGAATATAAAAACTTTAACATATTTATTAATTTAGCTTCGATGTTATAAAGCCAATTATACCCATATTGACATAATATTTCCGTATCATGCAGATTAATACAGTATAGCTAGTTCGACTTATAATTATTTTACTTAAATAAAAAACTCCGAATAATGGGCTGAAGAAAAGTGTGTAGAATCTTGTTGAAATATAAATAAACTAATACTTTCGCAGCTAAAAAACCTTGAACACGTTACTAGAGTAAAGCAGTCTATCAAAGCAAAGTATCAATACACATTCTATCAACCTCTTTAGCTAGAAATTTTCTGTTTAATTTAAAAAAAAAGAATAACGTTACAATAACAAGATCCATATCGTCTGAATTACTGTTTATTTGATTTCATTGTATTTGTTATTATTTTATATAACACCATATCGATTACTTCGAAAAATTTGTATATTATTCATTAATTTTTGCAAATGTACAGTAATAGCTCTGCTTCGGGGATTTTTACTGATAAAACTAAAGTTATAAACCCACGGATATTTCAAATAATTAGGGCTTCTTAGTGTATGTTGTGTTATTCACGATAGAGAAATATTTTATTTGAGGAATTTTGCTTTGAGCAAAATACATCTTTGAAAACTAAATAGCACTATTTAATTTTATAAAGCATACATAAATTGCACTTTCACATGAAAAATGCGCTTTATATAAAAGCGAGGGCTTTGTCTTGTGGTTGTCTTTGTTCTGTGTAAGAGTAGACACCGGATTATATAATATTTTACTAGCAAATTGTTTAAAGAATATTCTTTTGTAGTAAAATAATTGTTTAAGGGTTAAGGTAATGTTAATTTTGAGATATTGTGAACCACAAATGTGATCGTATTATGTATTTTTTTGAGAAATATTTGTTTTGATATATGTAAGCTATTTGTAGATTGATCAAATAAAGTATTTCTATAGAATAATAAGAATAATTGTTATTTAGCAAAAATATTTATTTAAATTAATATCCCTTCAATCGCAATGATAAGTTCTACATATTACATTTATGCATATTACAAATTTTCAAACCATTTAAATTAATTATGCATTTTAAAACAATAATTGGGTATGAAACATTTTTTTTATCGCTTGGAAATTCTGTTAAAAACAAACAACAAGGTGGCGTGTTGTCTCCACTTCTTTTTTCTATATTTATTTCTTCAATTACCACTAATATTTCTTCTCTCTACCATATGTACGCTGACGATCTCCAAATTTATTGTCACTCTCAAATCTCGGCTTTACCAGAAACGATTAGCAAAATAAATACAGATTTGCAATCTATAGTTAGTTGGTGTAAATGTTTTGGTCTTAAAGTTAACCCTACTAAGACCCAGTCAATTATTATTGGTAGCTCCAGACTTTTGTCTAAAATTGACCATTCGAAACTACTACCCATAATATTTGACGGAGTTCCAGTGCCATTTACTAACACAATAAAAAATCTGGGCGTTCTCTTCGATCAGAACCTTTCCTGGGGACCACAAATTACAGAAGTGAGCAGGAAAATGTTTGCCTCTGTTGCTTCCTTAAGAAGGTTACGTAATTTTCTCCCTATTTCCACTAAAATTGCCCTTTCTCAAACCCTTATCCTACCCATTCTTGACTACGCTGACACATGCTATCTCGATGTTACAGAAGAGCAGCTAAACAAACTTGAGCGCTTACAAAATTTATGTATTAGGTTTATATTTGGTTTGCGTAAATATGACCATGTTTCTCATTTTCGCGAAAAACTCAAGTGGCTGCCAATTCGCTCTCGCAGGAATACTCATACACTTTGTCTTCTCTACTCTATACTGTTCAACCCAGTTACTCCTTCCTACCTAAAAGAACGATTTGAGTTTTTAAAAGACTCGCATAACCGCTCACTTCGTTCCGTAGACAATTTATTACTTAAAATTCCTTCTCACTCTACTACCTTCTATACAAACTCCTTCACAGTCCAAGCCTCTCGTCTCTGGAATTCTTTGCCTCTATATATTCGACGCTCTCAATCTCTGTACATTTTCAAAAATGCTGTAAAAAAATATTTCCTTTCGAAGTAATTTTCTCCTATCCTTAAATCCATTCTTTTTAGTATGCTATTGTTATCTTTTAATTAATCCGTATTGTTCCGTTCGTATATCTCAAATATATATTTAATATTTATGATATTGTATTATATTGTGTGTTGTGTATATGTCGTATTAATATTATTTTGACAGTTGTACACCTCTTCCGTCTTTATTTGTTGCAACTCCTATGACGTTGGGGTTACCTGGAAGAGATCGCTTTTTAGCGATAAGGTCGCCTTTTGTACATTTTTTTTGTCTCTTTTTTTTCTTGCTGTTACTATGTGTTTTTATTACTTTTTGAGGATGTGCAATAAAGAATATTATTATTATTATTATTAGTATGCAAATTTTTATGAAAATGTTTTTAACACTTTTACAAGCTATTACTGGTTATGACCGTCGTGATAAGTCAATATTGTAAAATATTTTTAACCACTTTTATAGATTCACATACGATAAGAAATTGTTTACAATTTGAATTTTATATGCTATAAAAATGCATTGTAAAATAACGAATAAAGTTGTAGACGTGTGAATAAATAGCAATATTGTCACCTATTATTTTAACTATTTCTATTTCAGTTCTTATACTTATATCGAACTCTACTATTATATAAAGTATGAGTAAATACCTCTTTAAATATAGATTAATTTACTAGGTTGAAACGTCAGACTTATGGCGCTAAAACTGAACTATTAATTTAAAGAAATACTAGTACTTTATTGCACTTAACTAGAGGAGACGAAACGATGAGAATTGGTACTACACTACTACGGGGGTCTAATTCTACAAATGTTGGTACACCATATTCACTTCCAAGTCCATTAGCGAACCAAGTACAAAAGTAAACCATAATAATTTAGTTACTCGCGTGGTTAGTTACATGCTTCTTTCCAAACTTTACTTAAATTCTTATTTGTTGTAACTAAATAGTTTATCTTATGAAAACATTTATAGTAGTTAATAGTTAATAAGTTATATACAATTTCTGCCGGTTTTTTGACAAACTAAATTTTTTACGGTACTACTTAATTCTGGAATTTTAGCAAACCATGTGACAGACATTGCCTTCCTGTAACGTCTTTTTGGAAAAAATATTGTTATGAAAGAGTTGTCAAAAAAATTTCAATTTGTTTTATATCAGTAATGAACTTTGCTACTTCTCGTCATTTGCCTAATATATATAACACTAAATACCTTATTTATAAGATTTCTTTTGGCCCATTTTTTTAATACAATCAATTTTAGAAAAATATATCCTATTATAATTTTTGTAATTTAACTTAATTTAAAAAATTTTGTTAGATGTTCGTTTTTTTATTATCATTTGTTGATGCTAAAGAATCATTTGAAATTTTGATTTCTTTAATATAACACAAATTAAAATGTCTGAATATATTATAATTAAATCTTTTCATCTGTCACATTTATCTGTCTGTCTTAGGATATTACAATATTATGAACCTAATAAAGCATCGTCATAATGTGTTGCCGGTCTTTAGGGAGCCGCTTCCGTAATGTTGTAAGAAGCGGGAATGGGGTTGTAACCACATTCCACTACGTAATGCTTGTTCGCTATCCTCATTATATACGATTATTTATAATTTTTAAACATATTTACTTCTAATTTTCCAATAAATCCGAAACAATCCCAAATTAATTCCAAGACTCATTTAAAAAAATACAATATCCAGAAATTCTTTAATTAACAATAATTTGACCTTACAATGAACACGTCTTACAGGATGCTGCGTAAGAAAAAAGTATAGCCTAAGAATCGAATTACTTTTAAATAAAATAAACAATCATCTTCCATTTAATATTATAAAAGCTCATTTGGTCAATCATTTCAGACAGACTTTGATGTATTGTGAAACTGACTTCAAACTACAATTGTAACATCCTATAATATCGGAGATAATGCCAATATTAATGCCGAATGTAAGATATATTCTAAAATTAGCATTCGTCACAAATTTCCAATACATTTAAATAAAATTCTATGAAAACTTGATGATGTTTTGTTACTAGTTTCCATCAGTAGTGTGGAAAAAATCTTTAAAATTATTAATAATACTCTTTAGTGTATACAACAAGAAACAGTTAATTTATAAATTAAATTAAGAAAGACTTACATTAATGTCATTTTAATAAAGGGTTGATATGTTATTACATAGCTGAGTCATAATATTAGTACAGAAAAGTGATATGAAGTAAAAATGAAAAGATTTATTTTATACTGAGATCGTGACGACATGTAAATTGAACCCGAAGTATGCTTAACACGGCGGTAAATTGCTTCCGTAAAATATTAAATACATATTTTTTTCTTCCACCGGCTTTGAAATTTTTGTAGAACAATAACATAATACTTAAACTTGTGAGAAAGGTGATGTGAATGTTTTTCTAAAAACATTTTATATTTCTTAATGCAAAAAAAAAATATACAATCAAAACTTCGTTATTGCTATTGTGTTATAAAATTTAACCTAAAAGCTGGTTTAAAAATTAAAACCAACAAAACGTCTAAAACTGTTTTATGCGTATTTTCCGTGCTTATAAATTAAAATATTTTTTTAAAACAACTTTATATAATTATAAATAAACAATATAAAAAACCGGCACGTTCTTTTTGGGCCACGCACAGTGTATGGTAACATAGTTGCCCTCGATGGATAAATAGACAGATATATATTTGTACATCTTATTAAAATAAACAATACTAAAGTACATTATTTAGATTTATCTTCTAAGACCCAGCTTTTACAATATAAGCGCATAAAATTATATATTTTAAGTTGAGCAAATATCAATCGTAAACCTGTAAAATTGTTTGTAGTATAAGTTTTGAATTTTAAGTGTCCTATTACCATATTTTTTTTAAATACCTTCAAAGTCTATCATATGATTGGCTTAGAGGGGGAGGGGACATTTGATTCTAAGAAGGGTGTGCAATTTAGAGTTTAATATTTCACAACGGATAACTTAATCAAAAGTAGTTATAGTAAACTCATCATATATTTTAAAGACCTATATAACGATATCCCATATAATAGGACACTCAAACAATAATAATACAACCCCACAATAGATGTACCGGAGCTACCCGTAACAAAAATATTTTCAAAATTATATTCTACCACTTTATTGGTGTGGTAGTGAATCACACCACTATTAATAAAAAATCATCCACTACTTTTGCCAGTAGTTATTGTAATATTACAAAGTATTTTGATAATTTATTGCATAATTATAATTAATTCAAAAAAATGCTGTTGTATGTTGAGTTAATGTACAAAATTTTTATTGTATTGTTAGTATAGTCCAAACTAGTTTTATATTTTCTTAGGAAAACGGGAAAAAAAATCGTAGTTAATAATAAAGTTTATACTTAGTATGGTAAAACAAATAGTAACAAACCTGTTTTACAAATTTTTGCCTGCTACGAAAACTAAATAAAGATACAAACTGATAAATTGATAATTGACATTTAATTCTGTCACTGTTATTGAAATAGAACGTAAAGAGCTTGAAATAAAGAAACATACAAAAATTCAAACTAAAAGATAACAGTGGAGAAGAAGACAATTACCTGACAACAGCTTGATATCCAGTTTTTAAAAAGACGTATACTCGTTGGACTTAAAACATGTTAACGTCGTTAGTATTGTGTCGGGACTCATGTACGCGACACTTATCGAAAATTAGGCATCCTTACTCCTTAGTGAAATGCAATATATGGATCGGGGAAATTTCCAGATTATGGCCATTAACACTAGAATAAATATATTTTAGAAGATAATAATAAAAAAAAATAGCTTTAGCTTAAAGTCATTAATCTTTAAAAGCGCGAATTACAGTGAAAATTATGGATATTTTGTCCCGTGTTATCAAAAACAAAAAACACGTTAGCATAAAAGTTATAAGTCGACGAGAAAACAGTTAAACGTCATAAATTGTATCATATTACGCGTTTGGCCATTTGACACAGACGCTTTTGACATTAGCTAATTTGTAGATATTAATTTCATATTTAATTGAGCGAAGCGAACGAAGTGAGCGAAGCGTTTTACTGGAGACTTTTTACATTCTTTGTCACGAATTGGCTCGAAAACTACTTAACGGAAAATTATGAAACTTTGCAATCAAAAAGACACACATTAGGTGATGGTTCTTATAAAAAAAAATTGAAAAAAGTCATAAAAAAAAATAATTTTTTTTTAGTTCATGTAAAAAAATTTATATCCCATTGAAAACAATGGGAAACGATGAGTCAATACTCTGGGCTCGCTTCGCTCAATATGCAAACAGCACCCAAGATTTCACGAGCGCAGCGAGTCGAAATTGAGGGTTTGTTGGCGCCCCTAGTATTTTATTCCAGACAGACTACATTTTTTTTAATGTTTATATGTTAATCTGCTAAGTTTATAGGCAGTTATACTAAGACACCTTGATATAATTTTCAATTATTAAGATTGATACATTATAAAACAATTATTATTATTTTATTTATCTAAAAACTTCAGCCTAACGTAGTCCAACAATGCATGGAATCAATGCAGTCTCTAACAACCTCATGAGACAGGTATATTCTGTTTAAATTATGAAGTAGAGAAACGTTAAAATGACAAGATCAATACAGTCTTAATAAAAGAATATTTGAAAACATTTTTTGTTGTTATTTGTTATATAATAAATTAAGAAAATATTTTATCCACTGAATAACATTGCCATAGTAATGTCCGTTGATAAAATTTAATTAAATCTTTTTCAGCTAGTTTTCATTAGTTATACGTTAAATCATTGTAAAACGTTGTATTATATGTAAAACGATGACAAACTAGAGTTCATCTTTAGTATATTAAAAACTTTGCAAGTAATATAAATAATTGTATTAGAGTTGTTAAAAAAAGTATACAAATTAACATTTTTATAGTTAAATAGCTTGATGAGTAAATTATTAAAATAAAATAAACAAATATTGAAACAAAATCATTAACGTAACCAATACTCAAAATTCTATTTTAGTAAGTTTATATCGACATTCATACGTATGTGCAGCGATGTGAAGAACTAATTAGAGCAGAGTGCTATTTATAATATATATGTAATTTAATTATTTATATATATTGCAAATAACTAAATTCATATATATTTTTATTTAGAAGGTAAGTTGTTTCTAAATTATTCTTAAGATTTAGTTTTAAAGTTTGATTTATATTGAATATGTAAGGAACTTCCCGCTACGACCAAGACATATATATTCAGAAAATATAATTTAAGCTGCAGTTACAGACTCCACTTTCAACTTAATAACATTATACTATTTATATCATATTTCTTTATTAAAAGCTGTTTCATTCATATTCTGTTATTGTTTGCGAATCCATCTGCGTTGGCTAGTAATACTTTACTTTACAACTGATCGATTCCCTAACTTTAACAACAGCAACAATATCATATAAATAAAAATGGCCACTGAGATTATTAAAAAAAAAATACTTCATATTTTTTTTTATATTACAACTTTAATTATAAGACTATTTAATAAAAAACTAATCAAAATAACAGGTTGGGTGAGCGTTTTATCAGTATCACACACGATGCTTTTCCAGTGTGCATTCTCGTGAAAATGATAGGTTAAAGTAATCTCCATTAACATATTAATGAAGTAAAAACAAGGAATATATATGTATCAATAATATTTTAATAATTATAACGTCTTTGAAGTAGAAGTATAATATAATATCCATAATATAATTTGTGAAGAACCAATTTCACAATTGCATTCTGTGGTTATAAGCAAAAGCAAATGATAAAATAAATTAACTTTACAGTACAACAAAAATTGCATCGAGAGCAATAAACACTAAAATGGTAGACTTATTGAAAGAAACAAAGCAATAAACGTCTTTATTATACTCAATACAATATTGGATACTCGTTTCAAAACACTTTAAGTACTTTATGTGTACAGGTAAAGGAATGATATTTGGGACAATTGAATACATATCGTCAAAAAATTTATGAATAATATTAATATAATAGGTGCCTCTTTTAACATGTAAAAGATTCGTTAATTATTAGTTAAACGTGGTAAACTTTTCAGTATTTTAACCTTTTACTATTGTAGTCCTCGGTTAAGAGAATACTAGAGTACTCACTGAAACCTAACGTTTAATGTCATGGGTTCTGTTTTACACTCAATTGTTATCTCCTGATACCGTAAAAAAAAGTGTTTGTATTTTTTTTATGGCTCATTGAGATGTAAGTATTTAGTAAGCGTTTCCTGATATATTTTTATTTTTTTTTAATATATAAAACATGTCAATACTTGTAAAAATGCAGTTTCATCCTTTTAATTTTATTTATTGGTTTAAATAGGTATTTTTTCTATAGGGACATCAATGGGAATTTTTAAATCTAAAAGCTAAGATGTCCAAAAAATCGATTTATATACATACAGTTCACGATCTATGAGCCGAATTTCAAAATACGAAAGAAAATATCTTAATCCCAAAGAAATTGCTTGAAATTCATCAAATATTTTTGTTCATGGTACGTTATTGTGTGAGCATTTTATTTTGTTGCTGAATCATAAAATTATATTGCTCTTCACAATTATTGCAGGCTTTTGAGTAAACTTGGAACACTCCAAGTTTAACGATCGCCAATTTATGGTTATCTTTGGCTATACTGTGTAATGCTTTCAATTCAACCTTTCATCCAGGTAACAGTTCTTCCACTCACAATATCTAAATAGGCGTTAATATATAATTAGAAGACTATATTTACAATTTAACTATTTTATTATAAAGATTATAAAAGCAAACTTTTAAAATAATTTTCTTATTACGTTATAAATTATCGAATTGTTCAATTCCGTTGAAAACTAGTTCATTCATTCTATTATTTTTCGTTGCATTTACAATGAACTGAAACGATCTCGTTTTAGTGAAATATGCATAAAACTGCAAGTCATACGTGTTTGTATCTTAAGTGGGTCCTTTTCGTAAACGTATCGTAGAAAGTGTTTATTGAAATAGTCTATAAACGGTTTCTAATATGGGAATGAATGTGAGTCTGAGAATCATAAGTTTTATAGCACGTGCATTAAAAATAACCAAAACGCTTTTGAAAAAACCTTACAGAAGTAATTAACAATGCATATCACAATATCTTTTTAGTACTTTTATATGTGTACATTCTAAAATATATAACCTATATCTACAAAACCTCTAAGCAACATACGAAGCGTTAGTAATTTGGCGAATGAGTTTTTAAAATTCCGTTCCTCGAAATGGACTTTTAACAAGACAAGTTCTCGGCAAATCTAAAATGCCATTTCATACAATTTTGTACCGAATTTAGCTTTTGTAATTTATACTTTTACTTTACTAATTAATTAATGTTTTATATAATGCAAAAGATGTTTTGGTCGCTTACTTTAGATCTATTCTTTTATCTTTTATTTAGTATTTTTGATTCTAACTCAATTTGTAATGGTTTATTTTGAATTTGATGTATTGATAGTGTTTCCGGACTACAACTATGTGTCTCACATTTTCGAAGATAATGTCGATATTAATGCCGAAGTTTATATTTTTTCCAAACAATTTTATTCAAGTAATTTAGAATGAATATATCTTAATAAATTCTATAAAAATAAGCCAAACTTGTTTTTTTTTTATTAGGTTCTATTTTTTTATTAGGTTACGTGGTGCAGAAATGATCTATAGAAATTTTAATTCTACTCCTTCGTCTTTTTAAACTGAGTATAAAGAAACAAATAAATTATAAATAAAATTGTTAAATAGTTTTAATTATCTATAATTTATTAAAGAAAATATTTTTAAAATATTTTCTTTAATAAATTATAGATAATATAATATATATAATAGCTTTTGGTTTCCCATCCTCGGAAATTCGGTCGAAACGTCGATACTATGTATTTTACTAAAGGAAAAAATCCAGATTATTACAATTACATAAAATATAAAAATAATTAAAATAGACTAAAGAAGCAGCTTCTATAGGTTTAAGTTTTAGCACAAAAAATCATGAATTGAATCCAATTTAATCGAAACAAAAGAAACGTCAACTTAAAAGTTATTTATTAGGCGGCGGGAAAACAGTTACTACGTGATAAATTATATCATATTACGCGTTACGCCAGTTAACACAGACGCGCTTCCGATATGAGCGAGTAATTTTTGAATATTTGTTTATTATTTTATACTCCTATCAGACAGAATATAAAAACTTTAACATATTTATTAATTTAGCTTCGATGTTATAAAGCCAATTATACCCATATTGACATAATATTTCCGTATCATGCAGATTAATACAGTATAGCTAGTTCGACTTATAATTATTTTACTTAAATAAAAAACTCCGAATAATGGGCTGAAGAAAAGTCTGTAGAATCTTGTTGAAATATAAATAAACTAATTCTTTCGCAGCTAAAAAACCTTGAACAGTTTACTAGAGTAACGCAGTCTATCATAGCATAGTATCAATACACATTCGAACAACCTCTTTAGCTAGAAATTTTCTGTTTAATTAAAAAAAAAAGAATAGCGTTAGAATTACAAGATCCATATCGTCTGAATTACTGTTTATTTGATTTCATTGTATTTGTTATTATTTTATATAACACCATATCGATTACTTTGATTTTTTTTTATATTATTCATTCGTTTTTGCAAATGTACAATAGTAGCTCTGCTTCGGGGATTTTTACAAAAATAAAGTTCTAAACCCACGGATATTTCAAATAATTCAGGCTTGTTTGTGTGTTGTGTTGTTCATAGTAGAGAAATATCTCGGTGATTGAGGTATTTTGCTTTGAGCATAATACGTCTTTGAAAACTAAATAGCACTATTTAATTTTATAAAGCATACACAAATTGCACTTTCACATGAAAAATGCGCTTTATATAAAAGCGAGGGCTTTGTCTTGTGGTTGTCTTTGTTCTGTGTAAGAGTAGACACCGGATTATATAATATTTTACTAACGAATTGTTTAAAGAATATTCTTTTGTAGTAAAATTACTTAAGAATTACTTAAGAATTAAAGTAATGTTATATTTGAGATATTGTGAACCACAAATGTGATCGTATTATGTTTTTTTTTGAGAAATATTTGTTTTGATATATATACATATATCAAAATAAATATAGTTGTAAATTGATCAAATAAAGCATTTCTATTATTTTATAGAACAATTGTTATTTAGCAAAAAATATTTATTTAAATTAATATCGTTTCAATCGCAATGATAAGTTCTACATATTACATATCTGCATATTACAAATTTACAAACCATTTAAATTAATTATGCATTTTAAAATAATAATTGGATATGAAACATTTTTTTATCAGTTGGAAATTCTGTTAAAAACAAATATTATGCAAGTTTTTATGAAAATGTTTTTAACATTTTTACAAGCTATTACTGGTTATGACCGTCGTGGTAAGTCAATATTGTAAAATATTTTTAACCACTTTTATAGATTCACATACGATATGAAATTGTTTACAATTTGAATTTTATATACTATAAAAATGTATTTTTCGTAAATTATAAAATAACGAATAAATTTGTAGACGTGTGAATAAATAGCAAAATTGTCACCTATTATTTTCACTATTGCTATTTCTGTTGTTATACTTATATCAAACTCAACTATTATATAAAGTATGAGTAAATACCTATTTAAATATATGTATATAAATTATGCGATACTAATTGCGTTTGTATATAAATATATTTTTAATGTTTTTCAATAATATCTTTGGAGTAAATTAAATTGATTGGAATACAACAATTACAACATTGACTTCTCAGAATAATTAATAACGAGTAATGTGGTTACTATTACGATTACACACTTTCCTATATGCATAATATTCATCAATTATGAAGCCACAAATCCTTCATCAACATTAGTATACAATGCTAAATTAATAATTTGTATCTGAATTGAGTGTTATATTAATTATAAGAGTTAATCAATCAGTGTAAAAGAAACCTGCATATTTTATTAAAAACGTTCAAATCTAATTTTCAAATAAAGAAATGGTATTATCGAAAGCGCATCTGTGTTAAATGGTTTAACGCGTAATGGGATTTAATTTATAACGTAATAACCGTTTACCCGTTACTTAATAAATAACTTTTACGCTCACTTTGTCCATTGTGACCTCCACATGTGTATTACAAACCTCCACATGTGTATTACAAACCATATATTTGTAGTAATGATCATGTGTTATATTGGACAATTATGTTATATTACAGTATTTAGTTTATAAATGTCCTCGCCAATTAAAACAAATAAACCGACAAACAAGGGGACTGTGTTTATATCTTCACTTGTTCATTGTCAGAATCATCTAGGAATTTCATTTGAGAGATCATAATATCAAAGATTTTATTTAAATATAAGTATTTGAGTTGTTACCTCAAGTTACCACTGAATTTAGCTGGAATATTATCTATTGTATTCATTGATTTAAAGCAACCCACTGGTTACACAATACACTATGTTAGTAAGGTTAGAAATATGTATGTAATTAATGTAGAAGAAATGAAACGTCTTCATAACGCAGCTTATATAGCATTGCACTGTTATTGTCAGCCTTAATTAAAGAAAGTCGTTTTCTGTATTATTAAATAAATTTATCGTATAATTTCGGACAAAATAATCATTTACCGGTATAAGCACATGTTTAATATTTTGACATACTTTTTAAAGAAATAATTGCTATAAATAAATGTAATTAAATAGAATAATAAAGGGTCAGTTTAAGGGAGTACGTGTCAAATTCATAAAAGAAAATTATTATGTTGAATCAATAAAATTTAAGTTATTAATATTTATATCGTAATATTTGGTTCATAAATTTAAATAAATCTTTATCATCAATGTTGGTTACAATAGGATCGGGTGTTAAAAATGCATTAAATTGTATCGACCGAAGTATGGCCTGTTAATTGAATAGTGTAGATGAAGGAAATTACGAAAGCCATATCATATATCATAATACGATTGATATCTTAAAAAAAAATCTCTTAAGGGCAGTTTACAAGCTTCGTAATACGTGTTTTTTTATTACTTAAACGTAACCTGTGAAGCAAAATAAATTGAAACTACTTGTTGTAACTAAGGATGTTGTAGTTATTGAAATTTAAGCTTAGTTATATGAATCTTCATTGTTTCTTACTTAATTAACATTTATCACTCTCACGTGAATGCACACTACACCCGTACTGTATTTAGACAGCTGTTAGCTGGCATTGTGTTTTGTAGATCTAGTCTATACTAATATGACTAAGTTGAACTTTGAAGCTAAAATTTCTTTTTTTAAATTTTTCTTTTAATTTAATCTATGTAATCTAAAGTCAGTGACCATTTCATTAGAGTCATCAATGAACCCTAGATTTAATATTAGGAAGAGCTTTTTATTTTATCGTTTGGTTACTTTACTTAGAATTCCTGATTCAATCAGTTGTTCTGAGTGATAGTTCCAAACACAAAGTATTAGTAGACGACGTATATGTATCCGAAGACAATATGAATATACAGCTATTAATAAAGTAAAATAATATAAATAATACAATATTCAATGAAACCTGGTGTCTATTACTAATAATAAAGTCCATTATCATATTACCCTGCTCTAATTACCAAAGCGAGCAAACCTCATTCATCGCTTGCTCATCGCTGCACATACATCGAAGGTCGATATAATCTTACTAAAATAGAATTTTAGGTAGAATGTTAATAATGTTATTTTAATATATGTTTGTTTATTTTAATATTTTACTCTTTAAGCTATTTAATCATTTAGTGATTGTAAAAATTGTTTATATTAGTTTCAAAGGTGATGTATTTAATATGAATTATCCAATGTCAAACGATATCTACGAATGTTTTTTTTATTGTTAAAACAAAATTATACTGTTCTTGACAATTATTGCAGGCTTATGAGTAAACTCTGAACACTCTAAGTTTAACGAACACCAGGTTATGGTTATCTTTGGCTATACACAGTATATTATATAATGTCTTCAATTAAGATAATAGTTCGACTCACAATATCGCATGAAACTCCTTCAATTAAGGTAACAGTTCCACTCACAATATCTTACTATGCGTTAATATATTATTAGTAGATAATGTTTGAATTTTTCACTTTTTTATTATTACCTAAATTATTAAGCCTTGATATGATTATAAAGGCACACTTTTTAAATTAACCTTTCATTCATATAGTGTAAAATATTTAATCATATCTTACAGAAAAGATTAGGCAGTATACTTATGATGCATATAAAATGAATGAATGTGTGTTATAGTCGTCCACGATATAGATTATCCAAGTGGTCAATTTTGTTGAAAACTGGTTCGCTATTTCTAATATTTTTCTATGCATTTACAATGAACCGAAATAATCCCGCTCTTCAGTAAAATATCAATAAAACTGCGCGTTATATGTCTGTGTTTCTTAAGTGAGTGTGTTTCGTAAACGCATCTTAGAAATTGTTTAAGAAAATTGTCTATAAACGATATCTAGATAGATCGTAAGAATAATAGCAATTGTATTAAAAATAAACAAAACGTTAGATGTTTCTGAAAGTAACTTACAGAAGTAGGTAACAATGCATATCGCTATATTATTTCAGTACTTTTATTTGTGAACTTTTTACAACATAAAATCTATGTTTGCAAAATCCCTAAGCAATATACGAATAATAGTAATTTGGCGAGTGAGTTTTTAAAATTTTGTTCATCGAAAATTTGGCCTCGGAATTGACTTTTAGCAAGCCAAGGTATCGCAAACGTAAAATGCTATTTCTAACTATTTTTGTGCTGAAATTGGCTTTTGTAATTCATACACCAATTTCATTTCAAGTAAGTATAACCATCTCTCTCGTTCAATAATATCTTAGGATGTTACAACATTATTATAACTTTACAAAGCGTCGTCATAATGCCGGTCGTTGCCGTCGTTGCCGGTCTTTACGGAGCTGCTTCCGTAATGTTGTAAGAACCGGCAATGGGGCTGTAACCATATTTTTTTCTTCCACCGGCTTTGAAATTTTTGTAGAACAATAACATAATACTTAAACTTGTGAGAAAGGTGATGTGAATGTTTTTCTAAAAACATTTTATATTTCTTAATGCAAAAAAAATATATACAATCAAAACTTCGTTATTGCTATTGTGTTATAAACTTTAACCTAAAAGCTGGTTTAAAAATTAAAACCAACAAAACGTCTAAAACTGTTTTATGCGTATTTTCCGTGCTTATAAATTAAAATATTTTTTTAAAACAACTTTATATAATTATAAATAAACAATATAAAAAACCGGCACGTTCTTTTTGGGCCACGCACAGTGTATGGTAACATAGTTGCCCTCGATGGATAAATAGACAGATATATATTTGTACATCTTATTAAAATAAACAATACTAAAGTACATTATTTAGATTTATCTTCTAAGACCCAGCTTTTACAATATAAGCGCATAAAATTATATATTTTAAGTTGAGCAAATATCAATCGTAAACCTGTAAAATTGTTTGTAGTATAAGTTTTGAATTTTAAGTGTCCTATTACCATATTTTTTTTAAATACCTTCAAAGTCTATCATATGATTGGCTTAGAGGGGGAGGGGACATTTGATTCTAAGAAGGGTGTGCAATTTAGAGTTTAATATTTCACAACGGATAACTTAATCAAAAGTAGTTATAGTAAACTCATCATATATTTTAAAGACCTATATAACGATATCCCATATAATAGGACACTCAAACAATAATAATACAACCCCACAATAGATGTACCGGAGCTACCCGTAACAAAAATATTTTCAAAATTATATTCTACCACTTTATTGGTGTGGTAGTGAATCACACCACTATTAATAAAAAATCATCCACTACTTTTGCCAGTAGTTATTGTAATATTACAAAGTATTTTGATAATTTATTGCATAATTATAATTAATTCAAAAAAATGCTGTTGTATGTTGAGTTAATGTACAAAATTTTTATTGTATTGTTAGTATAGTCCAAACTAGTTTTATATTTTCTTAGGAAAACGGGAAAAAAAATCGTAGTTAATAATAAAGTTTATACTTAGTATGGTAAAACAAATAGTAACAAACCTGTTTTACAAATTTTTGCCTGCTACGAAAACTAAATAAAGATACAAACTGATAAATTGATAATTGACATTTAATTCTGTCACTGTTATTGAAATAGAACGTAAAGAGCTTGAAATAAAGAAACATACAAAAATTCAAACTAAAAGATAACAGTGGAGAAGAAGACAATTACCTGACAACAGCTTGATATCCAGTTTTTAAAAAGACGTATACTCGTTGGACTTAAAACATGTTAACGTCGTTAGTATTGTGTCGGGACTCATGTACGCGACACTTATCGAAAATTAGGCATCCTTACTCCTTAGTGAAATGCAATATATGGATCGGGGAAATTTCCAGATTATGGCCATTAACACTAGAATAAATATATTTTAGAAGATAATAATAAAAAAAAATAGCTTTAGCTTAAAGTCATTAATCTTTAAAAGCGCGAATTACAGTGAAAATTATGGATATTTTGTCCCGTGTTATCAAAAACAAAAAACACGTTAGCATAAAAGTTATAAGTCGACGAGAAAACAGTTAAACGTCATAAATTGTATCATATTACGCGTTTGGCCATTTGACACAGACGCTTTTGACATTAGCTAATTTGTAGATATTAATTTCATATTTAATTGAGCGAAGCGAACGAAGTGAGCGAAGCGTTTTACTGGAGACTTTTTACATTCTTTGTCACGAATTGGCTCGAAAACTACTTAACGGAAAATTATGAAACTTTGCAATCAAAAAGACACACATTAGGTGATGGTTCTTATAAAAAAAAATTGAAAAAAGTCATAAAAAAAAATAATTTTTTTTTAGTTCATGTAAAAAAATTTATATCCCATTGAAAACAATGGGAAACGATGAGTCAATACTCTGGGCTCGCTTCGCTCAATATGCAAACAGCACCCAAGATTTCACGAGCGCAGCGAGTCGAAATTGAGGGTTTGTTGGCGCCCCTAGTATTTTATTCCAGACAGACTACATTTTTTTTAATGTTTATATGTTAATCTGCTAAGTTTATAGGCAGTTATACTAAGACACCTTGATATAATTTTCAATTATTAAGATTGATACATTATAAAACAATTATTATTATTTTATTTATCTAAAAACTTCAGCCTAACGTAGTCCAACAATGCATGGAATCAATGCAGTCTCTAACAACCTCATGAGACAGGTATATTCTGTTTAAATTATGAAGTAGAGAAACGTTAAAATGACAAGATCAATACAGTCTTAATAAAAGAATATTTGAAAACATTTTTTGTTGTTATTTGTTATATAATAAATTAAGAAAATATTTTATCCACTGAATAACATTGCCATAGTAATGTCCGTTGATAAAATTTAATTAAATCTTTTTCAGCTAGTTTTCATTAGTTATACGTTAAATCATTGTAAAACGTTGTATTATATGTAAAACGATGACAAACTAGAGTTCATCTTTAGTATATTAAAAACTTTGCAAGTAATATAAATAATTGTATTAGAGTTGTTAAAAAAAGTATACAAATTAACATTTTTATAGTTAAATAGCTTGATGAGTAAATTATTAAAATAAAATAAACAAATATTGAAACAAAATCATTAACGTAACCAATACTCAAAATTCTATTTTAGTAAGTTTATATCGACATTCATACGTATGTGCAGCGATGTGAAGAACTAATTAGAGCAGAGTGCTATTTATAATATATATGTAATTTAATTATTTATATATATTGCAAATAACTAAATTCATATATATTTTTATTTAGAAGGTAAGTTGTTTCTAAATTATTCTTAAGATTTAGTTTTAAAGTTTGATTTATATTGAATATGTAAGGAACTTCCCGCTACGACCAAGACATATATATTCAGAAAATATAATTTAAGCTGCAGTTACAGACTCCACTTTCAACTTAATAACATTATACTATTTATATCATATTTCTTTATTAAAAGCTGTTTCATTCATATTCTGTTATTGTTTGCGAATCCATCTGCGTTGGCTAGTAATACTTTACTTTACAACTGATCGATTCCCTAACTTTAACAACAGCAACAATATCATATAAATAAAAATGGCCACTGAGATTATTAAAAAAAAAATACTTCATATTTTTTTTTATATTACAACTTTAATTATAAGACTATTTAATAAAAAACTAATCAAAATAACAGGTTGGGTGAGCGTTTTATCAGTATCACACACGATGCTTTTCCAGTGTGCATTCTCGTGAAAATGATAGGTTAAAGTAATCTCCATTAACATATTAATGAAGTAAAAACAAGGAATATATATGTATCAATAATATTTTAATAATTATAACGTCTTTGAAGTAGAAGTATAATATAATATCCATAATATAATTTGTGAAGAACCAATTTCACAATTGCATTCTGTGGTTATAAGCAAAAGCAAA
Source organism: Melinaea marsaeus rileyi (assembly GCA_918358865.1). Classification (NCBI taxonomy): domain Eukaryota; kingdom Metazoa; phylum Arthropoda; class Insecta; order Lepidoptera; family Nymphalidae; genus Melinaea; species Melinaea marsaeus. The sequence goes on along the minus strand of OU911086.1, from coordinate 9,424,890 downwards.
TGATAAAATAAATTAACTTTACAGTACAACAAAAATTGCATCGAGAGCAATAAACACTAAAATGGTAGACTTATTGAAAGAAACAAAGCAATAAACGTCTTTATTATACTCAATACAATATTGGATACTCGTTTCAAAACACTTTAAGTACTTTATGTGTACAGGTAAAGGAATGATATTTGGGACAATTGAATACATATCGTCAAAAAATTTATGAATAATATTAATATAATAGGTGCCTCTTTTAACATGTAAAAGATTCGTTAATTATTAGTTAAACGTGGTAAACTTTTCAGTATTTTAACCTTTTACTATTGTAGTCCTCGGTTAAGAGAATACTAGAGTACTCACTGAAACCTAACGTTTAATGTCATGGGTTCTGTTTTACACTCAATTGTTATCTCCTGATACCGTAAAAAAAAGTGTTTGTATTTTTTTTATGGCTCATTGAGATGTAAGTATTTAGTAAGCGTTTCCTGATATATTTTTATTTTTTTTTAATATATAAAACATGTCAATACTTGTAAAAATGCAGTTTCATCCTTTTAATTTTATTTATTGGTTTAAATAGGTATTTTTTCTATAGGGACATCAATGGGAATTTTTAAATCTAAAAGCTAAGATGTCCAAAAAATCGATTTATATACATACAGTTCACGATCTATGAGCCGAATTTCAAAATACGAAAGAAAATATCTTAATCCCAAAGAAATTGCTTGAAATTCATCAAATATTTTTGTTCATGGTACGTTATTGTGTGAGCATTTTATTTTGTTGCTGAATCATAAAATTATATTGCTCTTCACAATTATTGCAGGCTTTTGAGTAAACTTGGAACACTCCAAGTTTAACGATCGCCAATTTATGGTTATCTTTGGCTATACTGTGTAATGCTTTCAATTCAACCTTTCATCCAGGTAACAGTTCTTCCACTCACAATATCTAAATAGGCGTTAATATATAATTAGAAGACTATATTTACAATTTAACTATTTTATTATAAAGATTATAAAAGCAAACTTTTAAAATAATTTTCTTATTACGTTATAAATTATCGAATTGTTCAATTCCGTTGAAAACTAGTTCATTCATTCTATTATTTTTCGTTGCATTTACAATGAACTGAAACGATCTCGTTTTAGTGAAATATGCATAAAACTGCAAGTCATACGTGTTTGTATCTTAAGTGGGTCCTTTTCGTAAACGTATCGTAGAAAGTGTTTATTGAAATAGTCTATAAACGGTTTCTAATATGGGAATGAATGTGAGTCTGAGAATCATAAGTTTTATAGCACGTGCATTAAAAATAACCAAAACGCTTTTGAAAAAACCTTACAGAAGTAATTAACAATGCATATCACAATATCTTTTTAGTACTTTTATATGTGTACATTCTAAAATATATAACCTATATCTACAAAACCTCTAAGCAACATACGAAGCGTTAGTAATTTGGCGAATGAGTTTTTAAAATTCCGTTCCTCGAAATGGACTTTTAACAAGACAAGTTCTCGGCAAATCTAAAATGCCATTTCATACAATTTTGTACCGAATTTAGCTTTTGTAATTTATACTTTTACTTTACTAATTAATTAATGTTTTATATAATGCAAAAGATGTTTTGGTCGCTTACTTTAGATCTATTCTTTTATCTTTTATTTAGTATTTTTGATTCTAACTCAATTTGTAATGGTTTATTTTGAATTTGATGTATTGATAGTGTTTCCGGACTACAACTATGTGTCTCACATTTTCGAAGATAATGTCGATATTAATGCCGAAGTTTATATTTTTTCCAAACAATTTTATTCAAGTAATTTAGAATGAATATATCTTAATAAATTCTATAAAAATAAGCCAAACTTGTTTTTTTTTTATTAGGTTCTATTTTTTTATTAGGTTACGTGGTGCAGAAATGATCTATAGAAATTTTAATTCTACTCCTTCGTCTTTTTAAACTGAGTATAAAGAAACAAATAAATTATAAATAAAATTGTTAAATAGTTTTAATTATCTATAATTTATTAAAGAAAATATTTTAAAAATATTTTCTTTAATAAATTATAGATAATATAATATATATAATAGCTTTTGGTTTCCCATCCTCGGAAATTCGGTCGAAACGTCGATACTATGTATTTTACTAAAGGAAAAAATCCAGATTATTACAATTACATAAAATATAAAAATAATTAAAATAGACTAAAGAAGCAGCTTCTATAGGTTTAAGTTTTAGCACAAAAAATCATGAATTGAATCCAATTTAATCGAAACAAAAGAAACGTCAACTTAAAAGTTATTTATTAGGCGGCGGGAAAACAGTTACTACGTGATAAATTATATCATATTACGCGTTACGCCAGTTAACACAGACGCGCTTCCGATATGAGCGAGTAATTTTTGAATATTTGTTTATTATTTTATACTCCTATCAGACAGAATATAAAAACTTTAACATATTTATTAATTTAGCTTCGATGTTATAAAGCCAATTATACCCATATTGACATAATATTTCCGTATCATGCAGATTAATACAGTATAGCTAGTTCGACTTATAATTATTTTACTTAAATAAAAAACTCCGAATAATGGGCTGAAGAAAAGTCTGTAGAATCTTGTTGAAATATAAATAAACTAATTCTTTCGCAGCTAAAAAACCTTGAACAGTTTACTAGAGTAACGCAGTCTATCATAGCATAGTATCAATACACATTCGAACAACCTCTTTAGCTAGAAATTTTCTGTTTAATTAAAAAAAAAAGAATAGCGTTAGAATTACAAGATCCATATCGTCTGAATTACTGTTTATTTGATTTCATTGTATTTGTTATTATTTTATATAACACCATATCGATTACTTTGATTTTTTTTTATATTATTCATTCGTTTTTGCAAATGTACAATAGTAGCTCTGCTTCGGGGATTTTTACAAAAATAAAGTTCTAAACCCACGGATATTTCAAATAATTCAGGCTTGTTTGTGTGTTGTGTTGTTCATAGTAGAGAAATATCTCGGTGATTGAGGTATTTTGCTTTGAGCATAATACGTCTTTGAAAACTAAATAGCACTATTTAATTTTATAAAGCATACACAAATTGCACTTTCACATGAAAAATGCGCTTTATATAAAAGCGAGGGCTTTGTCTTGTGGTTGTCTTTGTTCTGTGTAAGAGTAGACACCGGATTATATAATATTTTACTAACGAATTGTTTAAAGAATATTCTTTTGTAGTAAAATTACTTAAGAATTACTTAAGAATTAAAGTAATGTTATATTTGAGATATTGTGAACCACAAATGTGATCGTATTATGTTTTTTTTTGAGAAATATTTGTTTTGATATATATACATATATCAAAATAAATATAGTTGTAAATTGATCAAATAAAGCATTTCTATTATTTTATAGAACAATTGTTATTTAGCAAAAAATATTTATTTAAATTAATATCGTTTCAATCGCAATGATAAGTTCTACATATTACATATCTGCATATTACAAATTTACAAACCATTTAAATTAATTATGCATTTTAAAATAATAATTGGATATGAAACATTTTTTTATCAGTTGGAAATTCTGTTAAAAACAAATATTATGCAAGTTTTTATGAAAATGTTTTTAACATTTTTACAAGCTATTACTGGTTATGACCGTCGTGGTAAGTCAATATTGTAAAATATTTTTAACCACTTTTATAGATTCACATACGATATGAAATTGTTTACAATTTGAATTTTATATACTATAAAAATGTATTTTTCGTAAATTATAAAATAACGAATAAATTTGTAGACGTGTGAATAAATAGCAAAATTGTCACCTATTATTTTCACTATTGCTATTTCTGTTGTTATACTTATATCAAACTCAACTATTATATAAAGTATGAGTAAATACCTATTTAAATATATGTATATAAATTATGCGATACTAATTGCGTTTGTATATAAATATATTTTTAATGTTTTTCAATAATATCTTTGGAGTAAATTAAATTGATTGGAATACAACAATTACAACATTGACTTCTCAGAATAATTAATAACGAGTAATGTGGTTACTATTACGATTACACACTTTCCTATATGCATAATATTCATCAATTATGAAGCCACAAATCCTTCATCAACATTAGTATACAATGCTAAATTAATAATTTGTATCTGAATTGAGTGTTATATTAATTATAAGAGTTAATCAATCAGTGTAAAAGAAACCTGCATATTTTATTAAAAACGTTCAAATCTAATTTTCAAATAAAGAAATGGTATTATCGAAAGCGCATCTGTGTTAAATGGTTTAACGCGTAATGGGATTTAATTTATAACGTAATAACCGTTTACCCGTTACTTAATAAATAACTTTTACGCTCACTTTGTCCATTGTGACCTCCACATGTGTATTACAAACCTCCACATGTGTATTACAAACCATATATTTGTAGTAATGATCATGTGTTATATTGGACAATTATGTTATATTACAGTATTTAGTTTATAAATGTCCTCGCCAATTAAAACAAATAAACCGACAAACAAGGGGACTGTGTTTATATCTTCACTTGTTCATTGTCAGAATCATCTAGGAATTTCATTTGAGAGATCATAATATCAAAGATTTTATTTAAATATAAGTATTTGAGTTGTTACCTCAAGTTACCACTGAATTTAGCTGGAATATTATCTATTGTATTCATTGATTTAAAGCAACCCACTGGTTACACAATACACTATGTTAGTAAGGTTAGAAATATGTATGTAATTAATGTAGAAGAAATGAAACGTCTTCATAACGCAGCTTATATAGCATTGCACTGTTATTGTCAGCCTTAATTAAAGAAAGTCGTTTTCTGTATTATTAAATAAATTTATCGTATAATTTCGGACAAAATAATCATTTACCGGTATAAGCACATGTTTAATATTTTGACATACTTTTTAAAGAAATAATTGCTATAAATAAATGTAATTAAATAGAATAATAAAGGGTCAGTTTAAGGGAGTACGTGTCAAATTCATAAAAGAAAATTATTATGTTGAATCAATAAAATTTAAGTTATTAATATTTATATCGTAATATTTGGTTCATAAATTTAAATAAATCTTTATCATCAATGTTGGTTACAATAGGATCGGGTGTTAAAAATGCATTAAATTGTATCGACCGAAGTATGGCCTGTTAATTGAATAGTGTAGATGAAGGAAATTACGAAAGCCATATCATATATCATAATACGATTGATATCTTAAAAAAAAATCTCTTAAGGGCAGTTTACAAGCTTCGTAATACGTGTTTTTTTATTACTTAAACGTAACCTGTGAAGCAAAATAAATTGAAACTACTTGTTGTAACTAAGGATGTTGTAGTTATTGAAATTTAAGCTTAGTTATATGAATCTTCATTGTTTCTTACTTAATTAACATTTATCACTCTCACGTGAATGCACACTACACCCGTACTGTATTTAGACAGCTGTTAGCTGGCATTGTGTTTTGTAGATCTAGTCTATACTAATATGACTAAGTTGAACTTTGAAGCTAAAATTTCTTTTTTTAAATTTTTCTTTTAATTTAATCTATGTAATCTAAAGTCAGTGACCATTTCATTAGAGTCATCAATGAACCCTAGATTTAATATTAGGAAGAGCTTTTTATTTTATCGTTTGGTTACTTTACTTAGAATTCCTGATTCAATCAGTTGTTCTGAGTGATAGTTCCAAACACAAAGTATTAGTAGACGACGTATATGTATCCGAAGACAATATGAATATACAGCTATTAATAAAGTAAAATAATATAAATAATACAATATTCAATGAAACCTGGTGTCTATTACTAATAATAAAGTCCATTATCATATTACCCTGCTCTAATTACCAAAGCGAGCAAACCTCATTCATCGCTTGCTCATCGCTGCACATACATCGAAGGTCGATATAATCTTACTAAAATAGAATTTTAGGTAGAATGTTAATAATGTTATTTTAATATATGTTTGTTTATTTTAATATTTTACTCTTTAAGCTATTTAATCATTTAGTGATTGTAAAAATTGTTTATATTAGTTTCAAAGGTGATGTATTTAATATGAATTATCCAATGTCAAACGATATCTACGAATGTTTTTTTTATTGTTAAAACAAAATTATACTGTTCTTGACAATTATTGCAGGCTTATGAGTAAACTCTGAACACTCTAAGTTTAACGAACACCAGGTTATGGTTATCTTTGGCTATACACAGTATATTATATAATGTCTTCAATTAAGATAATAGTTCGACTCACAATATCGCATGAAACTCCTTCAATTAAGGTAACAGTTCCACTCACAATATCTTACTATGCGTTAATATATTATTAGTAGATAATGTTTGAATTTTTCACTTTTTTATTATTACCTAAATTATTAAGCCTTGATATGATTATAAAGGCACACTTTTTAAATTAACCTTTCATTCATATAGTGTAAAATATTTAATCATATCTTACAGAAAAGATTAGGCAGTATACTTATGATGCATATAAAATGAATGAATGTGTGTTATAGTCGTCCACGATATAGATTATCCAAGTGGTCAATTTTGTTGAAAACTGGTTCGCTATTTCTAATATTTTTCTATGCATTTACAATGAACCGAAATAATCCCGCTCTTCAGTAAAATATCAATAAAACTGCGCGTTATATGTCTGTGTTTCTTAAGTGAGTGTGTTTCGTAAACGCATCTTAGAAATTGTTTAAGAAAATTGTCTATAAACGATATCTAGATAGATCGTAAGAATAATAGCAATTGTATTAAAAATAAACAAAACGTTAGATGTTTCTGAAAGTAACTTACAGAAGTAGGTAACAATGCATATCGCTATATTATTTCAGTACTTTTATTTGTGAACTTTTTACAACATAAAATCTATGTTTGCAAAATCCCTAAGCAATATACGAATAATAGTAATTTGGCGAGTGAGTTTTTAAAATTTTGTTCATCGAAAATTTGGCCTCGGAATTGACTTTTAGCAAGCCAAGGTATCGCAAACGTAAAATGCTATTTCTAACTATTTTTGTGCTGAAATTGGCTTTTGTAATTCATACACCAATTTCATTTCAAGTAAGTATAACCATCTCTCTCGTTCAATAATATCTTAGGATGTTACAACATTATTATAACTTTACAAAGCGTCGTCATAATGCCGGTCGTTGCCGTCGTTGCCGGTCTTTACGGAGCTGCTTCCGTAATGTTGTAAGAACCGGCAATGGGGCTGTAACCATATTCCACTGTGTAATGCTTGTTCACCATCCTCATTATTTACGATTATTTATAATTTTTACACATTTACTTTAATCTTCCAATAAATCCAAAACAATCCCAAATGAATTCAAAGAGCCACTACGATGATTACGTCTGATAGGATGCTGTGTAAGAAAAAAGCATAGTTTAAGAATCGAATTACTTTTGAATAAATAAATAAAAAAGCTCATATGGTCGACCACTTCGGACACTTTCCCTTTTGATTTGTATTTTTGTATCTTTAACTCAATTTGTAAAGGTTTATTCCGAATCTGCTGTATAGAAACTGTCTTTAGACTACAACTACGAGTATAGTATCCAGTAGTTTCGGAAATAATATCATATTAATGCCGAATGTAAGATCTATTCTGAAATTAGCATTTGTCACAAATTTCCAATACACTAAAAAAAAATATTTGAAAAATGTATGATGTTTTTTTATTAGGTTCCATCAGTAGTGCTGAAAAAATATTTACTTACTTACTTACTTATCTTCACGCCATATCCCTTGCGGGGTAGCCAGAGATGACGGAGCGCGAAACGCTACGGTCCCTGAATACCTCTTTCGCCTATATAAAATATTTAAAATTATTAATATTATTCTTTAGTGTATACAACAAGAAACAGTTAATTTATGAATAAAAAGTATGAAAGACTTACATTTTTGTCATTTTAATAAATTACATCGCTGAGTCATAATATTAGTACAGAAAAGTGATATGAAGTAAAAATTAAATGATTTATTTTATACTAAGATCGTGACGACACGTAACTAGAACCCGAAGTATGCTTAACACGGCGGTATATTGCTTTCGTAAAATATTAAATACATATTTTTTTCTTCCACCGGCTTTGAAATTTTTGTAGAACATTAACATAATACTTAAACTTGTGAGAAAGGTGATGTGAAAGTTTTTCTAAAAACATTTTATATTTCCTAATGCAAAAGAAATATATACAATCAAAACTTCGTTCTTGCTATTGTGTTATAAAATTTAACCTAAAAGCTAGTTTAAAAATTAAAACCAACAAAACGTCTAAAACTGTTTTATGCGTATTTTCCGTGCTTATAAATTAAAATATTTTTTTAAAAACATCTTTATATAATTAAAAATAAACAATATAAAAAACTAGCAAATTCTTTTTGGGCCACGCACAGTGTATGGTAACATAGTTGCCCTTGATGGATAAATAGACAGATATATATTTGTAGATCTTATTAAAATAAACAATACTAAAGTACATTATTTACATTTATCTTCTAAGACCCAGCTTTTACAATATAAGCGCATAAAATTATATATTTTAAGTTGAGCAAATATCAATCGTAAACCTGTAAAATTGTTTGTAGTATAAGTTTTGAATTTTAAGTGTCCATATGACCATATTTTTTTTTAATACCTTCAAAGTCTATCATATGATTGGCTTAGAGGGGGAGGGGACATTTGATTCTAAGAAGGGTGTGCAATTTAGAGTTTAATATTTCACAACGGATACCTTAATCAAAAGTAGTTATAGTAAACTCATCATATATTTTAAAGACCTATATAACGATATCCCATATAATAGGACACTCAAAAAATAATAATACAACCCCACAATACGTGTACCGGAGCTACCCGTAACAAAAATATTTTCAAAATTATATTCTACCACTTTATTGGTGTGGTAGTGAATCACACCACTATTAATAAAAAATCATCCACTACTTTTGTCAGTAGTTATTGTAATATTAAAAAGTATTTTGATGATTTTTTGCATATCTATAATTAATTCAAAAATAACGAAATGGCCTATATGTTGACTAAATGTACAAATTTTTTATTGTATTGTTAGTATAGTCCAAACTTGTTTTATATTTTCTTAGGAAAACGAGAAAAAAATTGTAGTTAATAATAAAGTTTATATTTAGTATGGTAAAACAAATAGTGTCAAAACCTGTTATACAAAGTTTTGCCTGCTACGAAAACAAAATAAAGATACAAACTGATAAATTGATAATTGACATTAAATTATGTCACTGTTATTGAAATAGAACGTAAAGAGCTTGAAATAAAGAAACGTAAAATAAATTCATACTAAAAGATAACAGTGGAGAAGAAGATAATTACCTGACATCAGCTTGGTATACAGTTTTTAAGAAGACGTATACTACTCGTTGGACTCGTACTCGTTGGACTTAAAACATGTAAACGTCGTTAGTATTGTGTCAGGACTCATGTAGGCGACACTTATCGAAAATTACTCCTTAGTGAAATACATTATATGGATCGAGGAAATTTCCAGATTATGGCCATTAAAACTAGAATAAATATATTTTAGAAGATAACAATAAAAAAAATATAGCTTTAGCTTAAAGTTATTAATCTTTAAAAGGGAATTACAGTGAAAATTATGGACATTTTATCCTGTGTTATCAAAAACAAAAAAAACGTTAGCATAAAAGTTATAAGTCGACGAGAAAACAGTCACAACGTCATAAATTGTATCATATTACGCGTTTGACCATTTCACACAGGCGCGCTTTCGATATGAGCTTATTTTTAGATATTAATTCCAGATTTATTAATTTATACCAGACAGACTGTATTTTTTTAATGTTTATAAGTTAATCTGCTAAATTTTGCAGCCAGTTACACTAAGGCAACTTGAAAATAATATTTCAATTATGAAAATTGATACATTATAAAACAATTATTATTATTTTATTTATCTAAAAACTTCAGGTAATGTATCTGAGAACTAGAGAAAATTCTGCGATACCATGTCGTTCCGATATTAAAACACTAATGCACTTGCAGCTAAAAGACCGAAAACACTTTACTAGACTAACGTAGTCTTACAATGCATGGAATCAATGCACTCTCTAACAACCTCATGAGACAGGTATTTTCTGTTTAAATTATGAAGGAGAGAAACGTTATAGTAACAAGATCAATACAGTCTTATTAAAAGTATATTTGAACACCTTTTTTTTATTATCTTAATATATAAAGCACAAAGACACTCAGTCACACTGACTCATTCATCGCTCTACAGCCCAAACCGTTATACCTAGAAAGCTGAAATTTGGACACAAGACTCCTGACATATTGAATAGGTGCAACAAGAAAGGATTTTGCAAAGGTCCAAATCTTTCCAAAATTACAGCTAAAAAACCTGCAAAGTTTACCCCCCGCTCCCTCCCCTCTTCCCATTTCATTGCAGTAGAAATTAAAATTATTTGGCCTCTTACTATGTTTATTCGTAGGATTAGGGTTCCGTAACTCACATACAGTTTGTGATTATTTGTGATTATTTTCTATTTACCTACATACAGTATGTGATTATTTGTAATTATTTTCAATTAACTCACATATAGTTTGCGATTCTTTATTATTATTTGCCCAGCAAGGCGGGCGGGAATCAGCTAGTTTATAATATAATAACATATTGTTTAATACCAAATATTTATAACTCCCCAAAGTACAGACTCGGCGCAATCCATCGATCAGACAAATATTGTTTTCATGTTTGAATAAATCCTATAATTTTCGACTCGTCAGTCATGAACAGTAGACTATAGGTCGTCGTGTTATACCAATCTGTTTTGTATTACTAAAACAATAAGAAGAAGGTGGAAAAAGCTATATTTAGCCTTATTTAGGTCGAAAAATTATTTTTACAATAACACCTACAACAGAGAGATAAAATTTCAAATATTACAGATCTTTGTATCTCTGATTTTAAATATCTAGTTAAAATGAAAGTATGCAATTATTTATTACATTATTGTAAAGCAGGTCAGACTGAGAGTCATCAAGGTATTCGCTCTAGTTCTTACACTGGCCTCTGAAATATAAATTAGCTATTTTTCTTGACATACCAAGCTATTTATAATATACGTAATATTGAGATGTTCTATATATTTGAGTATATTTTGTAATATTATTTATATTGCAAAATTTATTTAAAAAAAATATTAACTGTTGTCATTTATAAAGTACAATGTTATTAATTAAATAAAATTTTTCATGTGATCAGATCAGTGACATTTTAATTCGGTGTAATTAGACAAACATATTTTGTAAATATACATAAATATTGAGTCAATAAAAAAACACTAACAGATAAATATGAGATGTGCGAAAGAGATGCTTTCTTTAACGTTATGTATGTAATGAAATTCAATATTTTATATAAGTATCAGTTCCAGTTCTAAAATAAACACACTTGTATTTCAAATAATTAATTATTTGTTCATTATAAATGATGGTAATTTTTCTCTCAGTAAATACATCTTTGAAAACTAAATCTCATAGAACTAGTTAATTTAAAAAGCGTACACAAAGTGTTCTCTAACACGAAAAGTGCACTTTATATAAAAGGAAGAGCTTTGTGTTGTGGTTATCTTTGTTCTGATTACGAGTAGAAACCGGATTATATAATATTTTACTAACAAATTGTTTAAAGAAGATTCTTTTGTAGTAAAATAATTACTTAAGGTTTTGGGATTTTGTAAATAATAAGCAGGGACAAGAACTCTGGTATATTTGATTATGAAACCAAATTAAGAGTATTATGTATTTTTGTTTGTATATTAGTTGGAGCTTGTTCAAATAAAGCATTTTTACTGGTTATTACAAAAACATTTACTAGGATCTGCCAGCCGTGCGCGGCGGGAGTTGAGCTGAGCTCCTCTCCTTTCTTCTTTTCTTGATAATTTTTAAATGGCTAAACATTTTTTCAATCTGTTTTCGCTATAACATCCGCGTTTGTCTCAAACACGCATGACAAAAATTTTAGCTAATTATCTCGTCGCATTCTGAACACAACTAAACACAAAAAAGATCTCCCAAACGGTTAAGAGCTTCGCTTACACTCACTTTAATAAATTAATATCCATTCTAAACTAGCAATGATAAGTTTTACAAATTAAATATATCTCCAAATTACGTCTGCTCCAAAAATAAATATATAAGTACATCTTGAAAATTGTTTCAATTGTTTCATTCCCAATTACTACTGTTTATGACCGTCGTGGAAACTCAATATTATAAAATATTTTTTAAACATTTTCACACGAACGATATGAATACTCTTTCAACTGTATTCAGTATTTTAAGATTATTTTCGTAACTCGTACTGAAAAAATAAAATTCTCGTAACTCGTAAAATAAAGCATAAAGTGGTAGACATGTGCATACTTATATTTATACCTATTATTTAAACAATTATTATTTTTGAGAGACGAAGCTTCTTAGCATTCCATGGATTCACCGTGCGGGTGCCGGGCCCATCGCGTTGCAAGAAGAGGAGCGCAAACAATGCCTGGGACTTGCGACCCAGATGTAGGTTTAAGGGGCCCCTTTACTATGCGCATACACGCTCACCTTCACTGTTTACGCTCCTCTCCCTACCTAACCAAATATCGTAAGAACCTACTAAAGCCGCCTTTGAAATACGTTCCAGAAATGAACTGATGATCGTTCTAGAAAGGCCGAGATCCTTAAATAAGTTGTAGAGAGATTTTGCTGTTATACCTCTCGCTCCTATTTCTACAGCGTACAAATTAACTATAAATCTATTCCTGATCAGTTCGTTACATAGTTCGTAATACTTGTTAAGCTTAAATGTATGATCTTTGGGTATGTTTGTTTCCCAGGGTACAGTAAGCTCCACAAGTATAACGCGCCTTAGTTGTTTTGAATACAGGAATAAGTCCGGCCTAGATGACGAAACACAAACATCCCCGGGGATTTTGTATTGCCTTTCATACGTGTCCATCATGAGAGTCCAATCAGGAGACGCGTTCAAGATGGAATAAGGTTTTAATTTAGATTTTTTTGACGAACCTGCCTTTTCGAACTCTACTGATTTTTTGGTGGTTGTTATACCCCTCTGCGCTCTTGCTACAGAAAGACTAACCGCTTCTCTTATGATTTCTAATACTTTATCGTGGCGATGCGAGTATTTACCTCTATTTAATAGTACCCTACACCGTACTAGCAAGTGTTTCGCGGTTCCTACTACCTCCCCGCAGATGTTGCAAGATTTTTCGGTGACTTTGCCCCATCTTACTAAGTTACTTTGATCTGGGAGAGTCATTTGGAATGCATTAAGATAAAATTTTAATAATGCTGGGGACCAATCATGAAGCAGGGTGCGCCATCGTAAAGCTAATGGAATACAAAAATCTCCTAAGGTCACCCATTCGTTTTGCAATTCTAGGCTCATCGCGTGCAACCGGTAATTATCATTTTCATCGTGCCGAATAAAGGATTTTATTATTTCTATGTCTGGTTCTTTCCTACTTGATCCTAGCCCTGCTTTATTTGTTTGAGCACCTATCATAAATTGTTTATGGAATTGAAGTCGTGACTCCAGCTCTGCGGCAATTTTATCTTTTGGGAGAGATGTTACAGTATCATCATTCGACTTTGAGATGATATGTCTCTTGGTCACTCTTAGGTGTTTATAGAGTTCCGATGGTTTCTTTAATTTTAACCCAAAATTATGTCGGTCTCTAAATAAGGTGGAAGAGTCCGCTGGATGCGCTAACCCGAGCCATGACTTCAATGTCCTTATGACGCTTGCATCTAACTTTAACAAAAGGGTCTTATTAATATCGTAAACGAGGAAAGGCCAATTTAAACGTGATGTTAAATAATTATCGTATATCCAAGCCTTTTTGATGTTACTTACTGGCTGATTGTCTACCTTTTTAAGATCATTCAAAAAGCTATCGACTATTAAATCTAAAGATGGAGTACGCCCTTGGTAATCGATTTTTTTGCCTAAGAATTTGAACGGAGCTGCGTCGTAATAGTAGTAACGCACTTACCGCCTATTATAAGGCCCAGATCGTAAGAGGTATATCTGGTGTTCCGCCTACCCAGACACAGACTGTAGCATTTATTGGGTTTTGTCCTCAATCCGTCCGTCCAAGCACAGAAATCCTCCACAACATTTAAAAGTAGCTGACATTGTTTTGGATTACGTGTCAGTATCGCGTGATCGTCTGCGAATGCTAGTATGGATTCTGTGTATTTATTGTTAAACTTAAACCGATAACCCCATTTCTTTTCGTTTTTAATTAATTTATCTATTAAAATATTGATCACTATGTTAAATATGTTATATTTATATCAAAGTCTAGTATTATGTAAATATATGAAATAAATACTTGTTTAAAATGAAACCTAAGACTTCTTCGACGCAAAACTAAACTATTAGTTTAAAGAAATACTCATATTTTATTGAACTTAACCAGACGAGACGAGACGACACGAGACGAGCCGTGATTGCTTAATGCCCTCTACGGGGGCCTAATTCTGCAAATGTTGGTCCACAATATTCACATCCAAGTCCATTGGCAGTCTAAGTACAAAAGTAAATTATAATAATTTTATTATCGGCGTGGATAGTTACTTGTTTTTTCCAGACCTTACTTAAATTATAATTTGCTCTAATCTATATTACATATATAAGCGATTTATCTCAGTGGATTCATCATGAAATCTCCGAAACTATCTGTGCGCTTAACTTAAAATTTTACGTACTTACGTACTTCATTTGTGACGTAGACGTCCACTAAGAATGGATTTTATGGAATTCCTATCCCAACGGATTTTAACATTTTGCCAAGTTTTAAACCTGTAGGAGCCATACACTTAACGCGGGGGTAAAAGTTACTATAGCAAAGGCTACGATGACAACGGATAATATGACAAAGGTTACCATAGCAACCCAAGTTCACATTCAAATTAAGAGTGTGCCCGGCGAAGCGCGAGGGAATAAGCTGGTATATTAATAATAACAGTAATTTAATAGTTAACTTATGAAAAACTAGCAGGCTATCCGTGCTTCCCGACAGACGGTAAAAGTGATCAAACATTTCGTTTGAATTGCCACACCACCTAGGAGGTATCTAACAGGTGCGTTATATTTTTTGCAGTTTTTTAGCTGTAACTTTGGAACGATTTGGACCTTTGCAAAATCCTTTCTTATTGCACCTATTCAATATGTCAGGAGTCTTGTGTCCAAATTTCAGCTTTCTAGGTATTACGGTTTGGGCTGTAGAGCGATGAATGAGTCAGTGAGTCAGTCAGTGAGTGTCTTTGTGTTTTATGTATTAAGATTTAATTCATACACCAATTTTATTTCAAATGTGTATAACCAACACACTCGTTCATTTATATGATAGGATATTACATTATTAACTAACAACAAAGCGTCGTCATTATGTGTTACCGGTCTTTAGGGAGGCGCTTCCGTAATGTTGTAAGGACCGGGAGTGAGGTTGTAAACACTTCCCACGTGACGCTTGTATGCGCCCCTCATTATATAAGATTATTTATTATCTTTTAAATTTATGTTCTTAAATCTTCCAATAAGACTAGGACAAATCAATACATAAACCTATCCCTTTAAAAATATGCGAATTAATCGATAATAATTCTGCCTTGAAATGGCTTATGACGTTTTACAGGTAATCAAGCTTAAAAATATATTATTTAAAATTAAAGCTTAAGAATTTTTTGAATAAAATAAACAATATTTGATGTTTAATTTTATAGAAAAGCTCATTTAGTCCACCACTTCATACCTAACATTTTCTCTTTTTATTTTTATTTTTGTCTCTTTAACTCAATCTATTCTAAAACTAACTTCAGTCGACAATTTCCAATATATTTAAATAAAATTTGTAAATGTTATGAACACTTGATGACGATTTTTTTTAATAAGTTCCATCAGTGCTCAAAAAAATGTTTGAAATTATGAATGTCACTCTTTTTTACCAACACAAAGAAACAACAACATTATAAATAAAATTATTAAAGACTTAAATATCATTTTAGTAAAGGTTTTTAATTCATTATATTTTGTGAAAAGTTAGTTTATGAAAATTTTTATGTTTATATTTTGGCAACAGATCCCGACTTTAATAAATCCATATTGTCGTTTCAATTAAATTATAATAAAAAAACAATCATTTAAAAGAAAATTCAAAGAACATAAACGTATCTGAATTATAATGTATACCCAGTAAATTGATTTAGAGTAAAAGTATAAAGATTTATTTTATATTTAGATCGACACGTGACTAGCAGAACCCGACGTATGCTTAACATGGCGGCAAATTGCTTCTGAACTATATAATATATATATTTTTTCTTACTAGGGTTTCGAAGCTTTCGTAGAATTAACATAATACTTAAACTTGTGGGAAAGGTGGCGTAACTTTTTCTCGAAATATAATTTGAATGAATTGCAAAATAAGTAAACATGTCAAAACGAATTGCTTATGCAATTCAGGTATAAATGTGTAGTTTCTAAAAGCTAATACAAAAATAGCTTTTGGTGCTCCAAATTAGGCAATCTAACTAGATTTTTTTCTCTGAAACTATGTCTAGTGCGCCTTTATAACATTTTTTTTATTTTGAATTACCAGAACCATTATTTCTAGTGGATTGTTAATGACTTTCATGAAACTGTAAAATTGTATACATTGTTAAACCATTGTTCGTTCTCTTTTTAATTTATATATTTGTTTATAATATACGTTAGATTTCAAAGTTTATGTTTTTAGTTATAATTTTTTAAATTATTGTAGTACTTACTTATTTATTATTTTTTTTTTTAATCTATACAAATGGGTTCTTTATTGATTTCTAAAGTTTAAGTTATAAAATGAAGAAGAATTTATTAATATATATTAACATAATAAAAAGTTTCTCCGTGCGAAGATATGTTTTGTTTTTTAAAAATGAAAATGGTTGAATGAAAAAAAATCTTAAAACATTTATTATATCTCTTTGTGAAGAAAGATGTAGGGCATTCAAATAATATCCCTAATATTACTCTAAGGCTTTTATAAAAGGACCTTTTCGAAAAGGTCGAAAAATAGAAATAGTTTTAATATCCCAAATAATTTAATAATACAACTTAATATTACTTAATATTTAGTATTTATAAGCAAATTAATATAATTAGTGTCCGCAAATCAACTAATCTGTTTCGATACAATATACTTTGTAAATACGTAAACATTACCGAGCCATATCAGTGGATTTTAAGTATCTAAAATTACGGAATTTGTAAAATGAACCATATTTATATAAGTTTAAGATAAATTTTACGAATGTTGGTCGTTAAGTCCCTTTAGAGTGGCGTGAGATGGAGATGATGAATGTGTAACGGCACATGCTCTAACCCAAAATCACTTTTTCCCTAAAACAACAAGGATATAGAAATGCGGAACTGCCCGCTATTTACTGAACTTCATACAATGATAAAAAAATCATACCAATTGAAATATAATCACTTATTCTATAGAATTAATAACAGTAAAACCAAAATATACTGTTTAATTTTTTTATATTTTTTGGGATTGTATAGCTGATTGTCAAGCTTATGGTAAGTGAAGCGAGTTCTGTCGGACTTAGTCTCCTCTTTCCTTCGCCATGATTTATTAACTAGTATATATGGAGAGAAAAGGAGGAAGTTGGTGGTGGAGGTGGAGGAAGTTGGTGGTGGTGGTTGGTGGTTATCCGACTATATTCCTCACTTACTATAAGATAAGAAATATTTGCTACTTTAGCTGATGTGTAAGAAGGTACTACTCTAGTCGTGTCTACAAGCTTTGTTAAGAATCTATGAATGACTATAGCTAGAGTACAGCTATGGTTAGAGCTAGTCTATCTAGAGCTAGAGCTAGTCTATCAAGAGCTAGAGCTAGTCTATCTAGAGCCAGAGCTAGTCTATTAAGAGCTAGTCTATCTACAGCTAGAGTTAGTCTATTTAGAGATAGCGCTAGTCTGTCTGTACCGTTAAAAATGTTATTAAATTTTGTATGTAGATTTACAAAATCTCGAAATAATAGTGTGCTATAAGTTATATTTACATGACACATCCATAGTTTCTATGTGAAATCCTAAATCATAGTAGGTACATGTATTATTTGCTCCACAAATCCTGCGGACATATTCAATTTCGGGTAATGAGAGTATCAAATACACTGGACTGAGATTCAATTGACCGAGGTCATCGCGTCGATACATAAAGTAGGTAAATAGGATTGAATGGGTTTACTGGAGTAAGATTTAATGGAATTAGGTCGTCTTTCATTATATATTATACATACAAAACAAGTTTTGAATTTATTTAAAAATTCATACATGATTTATTTAAATATTTGATGATGTTCTCAATATTTTCAATAAAAAAATATTGTAATTAATGTTTTAAAGAAAAAAATAATATTTTTTGCTGGCTTTACCAGTCTTACAGGGATCGTCTCTCACATTACAACATCAGACGTAATAAATCATCTCAAACAAGAACTCGGAATTAGAGGATTTGGTACGGACCCTTTGTTTTTATATTGGGAATTAGTTTGTGAAATCAATTTATTATGGGAATGGATGGAATTTAGTGTTGAATTTTTTTTTATTTATTATTCAATATATAGTAAATTTAACGCAGAAAGCGAAATTTTGTTTCATATAATTAGCTGCTACAATTTCTGTGAAGCGAGTGCTTTGTTTGGATAATGTTTAACATATTATAAAGATATTAACAATAATAACATATATAAGTATCTAAATCTACTTATATGTTAAATATATTTCTATATATTAGTAGAGTAGATTTGTTTCAGTAGTTTTAATTTGTTTGTAAGCATTGTATGAACAAAATTTTTCTATTGTTTATAACAGTAAATTAAGACTGCAGTCGGATTCGAACTTTTAGATTTACATTTTGTTCGGTTATAAAGCAGACATGGAAAAAAAATCAATCCTATTTCTTAAAATGTAAAGTTATCGTTAACTGCTAAGAGAATTTTATTCTAACTTTCAGTGTTTTTATTACTAGTACGTTTTATACCATTTATATAAATAAGTTAGTCTAAACTTTATACGGGAGGTAATGGATTCAAAAGTTTGGTTGTAAACGATCTTATTTTTATAACCAAAGTTTTCTTAATGGGTTTTGGAGGCGAAATAGTGTGTTTAATTGAAAAAAGAGCATATACTTTCATCCCAAGATTGGGATCAATAACTGAAAATTTGTAGCTTTATTTTAAGTTGGAGAGTGTTTTTACAGAAGGGCTTATTTTGATACATACGATATCAAAATAGGGCTGACGATACACAAGTGATCACTGGTGTTGATTCAAAGTGGAAAAGATATAAATAAATAACTAAAAATATAAACTGAAATAACATGCTAATCCATTATGGAAAATGTAAAAGTTTTTAAGTACCTACTTCATAATATATGCTAATAAATTAAATAAAACTTAACATACTAAAGATGAGCGTTAACTTAAATCCGAGAAAATTATTTCTGTTTTGCAATTTTATGTCATTATAAAAGCCATATTCACTCAGAGACTCGTAAAACTGCTATATCGAACTTAAGAAGTCGTAAAAAGCTGACAAACATCGGAAGTTGGGACATAAAACGCCGAAATCATCAAGCAGAGCCAAAGTTCACTTGTTCAGTTTATGCCTATAGATATAACTATATTAAATATAACATACCAATTTTGTTTGTAATGAAAATAATAAAGAAAGGCTTACATTGTATTTATGAAACGGTAAATTTTAATTGCACTGTTGAATGGAGAAGAGCCTTATTATATTTTTATTTTATACTAATGACTTCGAGAGGCATGACTGATATGCGAAATCAAATTAAAGTGGTGGTATTAAAATAATAATAAAAAAACCAACCACCCCACAACTAGTTATATTATTAGCACGAAAATCTCAGTACACTATCATGGAAACATCGTTCCCAGTTATTAGAAGCAAAATATGGTGTTTATATTTTTAAAATAATTTTCAAGAGTTAAGTTCATAATATTTAGTAAACCTCAAAAGATTCAAAGGAAAATCTCAGTGATAATAGTAAGGGATGTCGATACCAACTTTCATAAAACTTTAAAGTAAATACACAGTAAAGTGCAAACGCTGAAAATCCTAAAGAAAATGTCACAGGATTTTGTGGTAAAATATAAAGCTGGAGCATGTTGTGAAGCGTATTGTTTTAAACAATATTTGAAATATTAAATTTGAACTTTATGTCCACGAATTAAGATATAAATTCCAATGTTGTAATTCCAAAGGCATTATTAAATATTGACAAGAAAAGTCTTCGCTTTTAACTTTACTAATTAGTCCTGAAGAAGGTACAGCGTTTTTAATTTAAAACAACTGTTTATAAAAGCGGTTTGCTTTAATATTTCAGTGAATGATTACTTAAAAAAACTTAATACAGAAATCCAAGTTTCGGAGTTTAGCTTGAATAATATATATAAAGAAAATATAAACAAAATTGATATCTGTTAGTTCAAGTAAGTTAAGAAATATATATTATGTAATAATATATATCTGAAATAATTTTTGTATAACAAAATAAGGAATAATATACCAAAAGGTTCTGACTAAAATAATAGTATATTTTTATGAGCACAATAATAGATTGACATTTATGAAACTCATCATTCGTGTAAGTGTTTTCCTTATTATTTTGTTAAAAATAGTATTCGTGTATAAGTTTTTCATTATATTTATAAAAAAACAAACAATAAAAATTACAAAATGTTGTATATTTTGCATAATCCAGACAATAGCAGCCGGGGACAAAAAATGGGGTTGTTTGATAGCAACGTTCGCTCAATACAACCGGGTCGACCTTTATCAAGCTGACGAATCACCCGTCAACATTTTCTTCTCACTACTACAAGTTTGGCAACTTTTAAACTATATTATAGTTTATATATGTAACTTTTGAGATATTATATTGTATAATATGATATTAAATAAGGTTTTTTATTAATTTTGTTACATATCTTTAAATTAAATAAAAGTTTTTATTTAATACACATGAAATATATATATATATATATATATATATATATATATATATATATATATAATATCTTACTATTTCTAATGCTATTAATGTTTATAATTAAGAAATTTAGTACTATTTAAAAAAAATATTCATATATCTCAAAACATTACTAATCAACGAACAGATAATGTTTAATAATAACATGAATATAGTTTCAAATTTATAATAAATTAATATAAATAAAATAATGCTCAAAGTCTCATAACAATATATATTCAGAACCTTATAACCCGGATAAAGTAAAATAACCGGGTCATATATAACGTTATACAACCGGTTACCCGGGTTCATACCAAGTGACGAATCACCCGTCACTGCTTCCTTGTCAATAGGTTTTGACGCGTTGAGCTTTGTCATACTGATTTTATCATTGTCAGCGTGATATATGTGCTCTAATGCCTATTGCAATTTGGTATTCGGGTGAAGGTAACATATGTGTAATGTATTGTAAAGTATATTATGTTTATAGTTTAATAAGATATTATAGAAATTATTGAGAGGAGCACTCTACTGGAGACTTTTTCACATTCTTTGTCACGAATAGGTTCGAAAACTACTTGACGGAAAATTATGAAATTTTGCAATCAAAAAGACTCCCATTAAGTAACGGTTTAATAAACATTTTGAAAAATGTCATGTCGTTGAGGAATAATCATCAAAAAACTGATATCCCATTGAAGTCAATGGGAAACGACGGGTCATTACACGGGGCTCGCTTCGCTCAATATACAAACGGCACCCGAGATTTTAAGAGCGCATCGAGTCAAAATTGAGGGTATGTTGGTGCCCCTAGTTTTATCTTCATTAAAATACAAAATATAACTGAATAATTTATTAAAATCTTATTAAACATTATATGTATGTGCTCATTGAGTATTTCCATTGAAAAACCGCGTCGTTTCAAGTAAAATCACAATATAAGTAATAGCTCACATTATATGCAGTCGCATTTTCACAACGCTTTACTTAATTATAGTGCCGTAAACAGGAGCGAGCGTTGTAGACCAGGAGATGGCTTTCAAAATATATTCAAATTCATTTATCAAAAACGGTAACATTTCTTGATAGTATATTCAACATTATATTAAAGATTTGTGAAATAGTCGTTACAAATTCAAAAAATATTTTTATTCAAAAAGGCATTTACACGCACTTTTAAATCAATTATTACAATAAAATAGGTAAGTGTAGTCAGTTCGTGAGTAAGCTACTACCGACTCGAAATGCTGCTCTGTTAAGAAGAGCCTGCCAGAAACTCAACAGTTGCTCTTTTTAAAAGAAATTTAACATTCTTAGATGATGTACATTATAATACCCTGCAAATGAGTCAACAACTTAAGATCCACACATTTCGATTCACTAAAAACTCTGAACGTTATAATAAGATTTATTTCACATCAAACTTTTGATTTTAGATTTAAAACTAATAAAAAAGAAGGTCTAAGATATCATGTGAAACTTTATTATATATATGTATACTCATAAGCAAGAAGGATTTGTTAACTATACACAATAAATAGAACATTAATTAGTTTGTAACTATAAACATAAAAAACGTCATATTTTTATATGGTTTAAAATGCTTGTTAAGTTTCTAGGCAGTCTCTCAGATCATACGCCGGCGGCAATCAAGTATACGATGGCAACATTTCAGGCGAGCGTACGTTAGATTCATGTTCGACCTTTACTTAAATAGGTAAAAGCATCGTGCAATTAAATAAATTATGCAAATGGTCCTGAAATATACTTTAAGATAAATATATTTTTTAGATTAAAGTTTTGGTAAATTTTTTAGTAATGGATGCGAATGTGTTTGAAAAAAAAATCTGTTTGTACGATTCTGATAACTGGTGGATAATTACATTCCTATACTATACGGGACTTTCTTATGAACATTATTTGAAATAAAGCTATGAATTATCTACAACGTAAAAAAAATAAATTATATGAGTAATAATAATGATTATTATTGATTTCTTTATCAAACTATACAATAAATTTATCCGAAATCCATTTTTTTATCTTGTTATATTTTTTATATACTCAATATAATTAAGAATCTTAATTAAATTGACAACTAAACTAAAAACCTCCACAACTCCAGAAATTGCCACTTTATCAGTAAAAAAGCCGATATCATCTTACTCGTTACTATGACATATTTAGAGATTGAGAATCATCTCTATATTCCCACGGAACAAGAGGGTGAGAAACAGAACAGAGATTACAAATCGGAATCTGCCAAAATCTCTTCAAGCCATCCTGGATTTATATAGAGACAGTTTACGTCATATTTTTCATTATGTAATCGAATTTAATATTCATTCTCTGTGTAATTTAAACATACTAAATACATTAATGTCAGAATCAGAAGTTTATTTTTATATAATATAAAAAAAAATATCATACTAAAAATAATAAAAAAATAAAAAATAAATTATAAGATATTGCGTGCTTATACGTGCTTTTTGCTTTTTTTAAATATACGAAAGCAAAAATATATAACTATAATTAATTATAGCAATAACTATAAACACTACAACACTCTAACAATTAACAAAGTTTTACATCGAAAAGCGAAACGGGAAACTGCACAACAAACTGCAAATGCTACGTAGTTAGCTCTTAAAATCTGCATTTCTGAAAATTATCATACTTCCACAATTAGGATAAGATTGTAAACTTATTCAATTGTTATAAGAAAAAAGATTTTATTAATAATATTAATATCATTTGATCATGTGCAATATGTCAATGAAGAAAATGAAAAATTTGTTATTCTATAGTTATTAAATATATATGAGTCATTCTTTTTCAACAAACGACTCCATGCTTACCAAAATTCTGTTTGGTCCATTATAAGTAGTCGTTGGACCATTCCAAGTTTAAGTTAAGTTTAAGACCATTCTTAAACTGTTCTTTAGAAATTTTAGGGTCATATTCATCGAAACGTCATGACTGATTAAATATGGCATTTTTTAAAACTAATTTCATTACAAAACCGGCATCAAGAACTCGATTGAGGTCCTTCAATGAGTGGTATTGTACTTTCAAAACCCATGCGCTAAAACTTTTTAATCATATAATTAATATAAATTTTATAATTAAAAATCTGTATTCAACAGAATATGTATAACCTCCATCCATTTGTCAGAGAAAAATATTAATTACAATATAAAATACAATAATTATTCTTATACTCGTATGTCTTAATTGTAAATGGAATATAATTGAAACAGCTAGTCTAGTAGTAGTACAAAAGAAAATATAAAAGAAATACTCTTATAAGTATAAGTATATATTTTTAACTATTTGAAAAATAATAACATACATTCCTCTTTTTTTATAAAAAGAAGGAAATCATACAAATTTTAGTTTTTGCGTATTGCGAGAACATATTAGCTGTTAAAGAGTTAAAAATAAAGAAAGTGTTTAGAGTTTTCTAAAAATCTTTTCTCTTTGCTGAAAGATAAAAAAATAACTTTATTTCAATAAATAGGTATACTAATAAAGATTATTTGAAAGCAAATTAAATAAAAGGGAACGAGTGTGTATAAATTTCTTAAACACATATAAAATCTTTTATTTGGTATGTCTAAATGTTGGGAAACATATTGATTTCAATGAAAATTATTGTTGTTAAACTCAAGAATGACCATTTTTATTCATTATATGTTAAACATTTCTTTTGTTCATAGAAATCTTCTCCCTGATACCCAGAAATAAACCCTTAAATCTTGAAAATAAGGGTCACATTATGGTATAAAAATAAAAATATGACTTTTGTATGTTTCACTTTCGAAAGCTTGTAACTTTCATGTCTATAATATGTTAGAAACTTCCTTAAAATATTTAGTATCTTCCTATGTATCTCAGGTAAATTAAGCTGTATTTTTGTAAAGTTAGGAATTACGTTACAAAATTTGCAAAACTCAAGATGGTTAAAGAAATGACTCATTAATATTTATTCTCATTGAAATCAGATTTTGTATTATTTCTTTTAGGTAGATTCCATAGATGAATCTACCTATTGCAATCGATGCGATGACGGGACCCAGACCCCAGAGTAGGGGCGCTACGCCGTTTATGAACTGGAGATTGAGAATCTGTAGAAAAAAAAATATATATCCCTCTACGAGTATATATATATATGTATATATGATCCATCAGTCCAAATTTATCGTAGGCAAATCTGATTTCACAGGTCGATGGAATAAATTGGTAGGACAAACGTAGCATGTCGTTTTATTGGAAAAAGTGAAAGGGGGGGCTGGAAGGGGGGGTGAAAGTGCAAACCTTTGGGACACGCTACAGGTCGCAAGTATTGACGGAGGATTTTCAAACTTGGTATGCACATTCTTAAGGACAAAGTGAAGGTTAAGTTCTTGAACGGGGGAAATCGGTCGGGGGGTAGGAGGGCTGGGGGGGTTGAAAGTTAAAAACCGAAAAAAGTCACAGAAGAAGGCAAAATTTTGCAGTCGGAAAAATCTTAGAAAATTAACAAATTAAAAGAGGAAACTTTTTTGTTCGAAAAGTTTTTTGATGCGATCCCCCGTTTAGGAAATAGGGGTGGGGGGTGGTTCCCCGCTCACCCAATATATGCAGAGTGACCCGTCATAAGACTCGTAATGACCAGTAGAATACTGCTGGCTAGTTTTTCTTTATCGATCCGACCGACGGGAATCTCCCTTACACGATCGACCCTGTTGAACGAGGTATTTTAAATTAAAATCTGTTTTCGTTAAATCTCCTGAAACTAAAATTTATTTAACAAACTTAGTAAATTGAAATTCAACTTTCATGTCATAATATTGGACAATATATATGTTTAATCTAAATTTAAATTATCGTAAAATGATTAAGAATACGATTTTTATGTCTACAAATTTTATTATATTACGAATCATATTAACCTTATTCCAAATATGATCTGACATGACATGACATGACATGACATGATATTCTTTATTGTACAAATACAAGATATAGAAAAAAAAGGAACAAAAAAAAAACAACACAAATGTAAAAAGTATAAATGCGGCCTTATTACTAAAGAACAATCACTTCCAAGTAATCTTTGAGTACAAGATATAAAGTATAAGCGAGGATACAGGTACTGTACTAGTACATACGTACATACATATATACAATACAATATACATAATATATTTATAAATATATGTAATATGATGGATGATACCGGAGTAAAAAAACACACAATTGCATTTATTTAAAACAGATATTTAATAGTATTATAAAATTAAACATTAAAATTAATTGAAAACAAATGTTATCTACTAACCTAAAACAGAAAAATCGACAATTAAAGGTTTTTACTTCCAAGATTGTCCAGGCAATGAGAGATAACAATTATATTACTTGATAAGCAGGATTAAAATCTCCATGTGAAGTCCGCTGTCATTGTCATTCCTTAATTGCCATATCATAAATATTAGGCAGCGTTCAGATACTTGTATATTAGTCCATGTACACAACATACAATATACAAAGCTTACATATATATTCATTAATATTACAAACACGAGTAGAATACAGGTAGTAATAATATACTAATAAAATTATATATATATATTTCAATCAATATTACGAATCAAAACCTAGTTAACTAGGCGTAAATTAAAGACGTTTATTTGAATATTCATAACAATCTAATTTGCAAATTTAATTTCCAAGTTTCGAATTCAATGTTTAAACAGACAATTTATTTTGACGCCTTGAGTTGGATATTTTATAAAATTTTACTCAAGTTTCGATTTCTTATAAACACCTTAAATAATTTATATTCAGAAGTTCTATTGCGATAATTATTTATTACGTTTAAATCGTTTCAAAATTATTTTATTCTCTAAAGATATTAAAAAGTTTCCATTTAGTTGTTTATAATATAATAATTACAATTCAAATTGAGTGCTTAAAGTGAACTTGCCTGTGCGTGTGAAATAGTTCGCTGCAACTTGATTTCTAATTCTTAACATTTTAGTAAATAGTAGAACAAGGACAAAAAGTATATACATACTTTAAATATAATAAGTACTATAATATTTTTTATTATATAGTTACTATGTTATCAAGAATTAATTCAGAACAAAGTAATATTTAATTTCTGAGGTTAACATGTAAAACAAATATATAAATGACAAGTCATAAAAATCAAAGCGATCTATTTATAAAATAACTTACATGTAGAGAAAAGTACATTGATTTTGATTTCTTACTGTTATAAAGATAATTTTTATCTCATGACTTGTAACAGTTAACTGTGACACTAATTTACAAGCCACCAATAGTAATTTTTGACTTAATCAGCCCATATTACGGATGTCACTTATGTTAGATGAGTTATCAATATATATATATATATATATATATATAAGCGATTTACCATTCGCTGATTACGAATTTGATTTTGAGATATTTGAAAAATAAATAAATATTAATTTATTCGTGGTGTAAGCTCACTGGGGATCCTGCCACATTGCATAACGGGGACGCATCCCGATACCTCCCAGTACCTCGTAGGAGATGTGGAAATCTGTATATTCACTGACTGGTATTATATTTCTCTATTTAATATTTCAAAAATTTACATCAAATATAAAATATAAATTAAACATTCTGTCAATACAAGAAGTCCAGGTTCACATCCAAATTAATAGTGTATATATATATACATAAAGATAATGCATTGCTACATAAGACATTCTGAACTTTGTCAATAGCTTGCAGCGTTAATTACAATTAAATGCGACGGAAACACATTAAGTGTATATCGCTTCAGAATATTGTGGTAAATTATATCTGTATTTAAACATTAATTATATCTGGTTCATAAAACATTAAAATTAGTTTTATTTAAATTAGTAACAATTATATTGGTTTTAATTCGATATTACATTACAGTACAGTTATTATTTTTATTTTTACATGAATTACCAATAATCAACATTGTAAGATCTTACCAAACGCAATTAATATAATTAAAAATTAAAATTCTTATTTTTTATTATTAATGACAACGTAAAAATATCTATATAACATCATAGAAAAGGAAAATACAGCAAAGTTGTCGAAATTCCAAGAATGCTATTTTCAAGTCGTATTACAAGCTATTACTCGGTATTAAACAGGATGAACACTAAACACACCCAGTTATCTTGACATTATTTAATCAGGAACATTATTTAACTTGTAATTTCGTGTTTCATTACGTGATATTTTTTGTGTCATATTTATTTGAATAATTCTGTCAGATTTGTTGCTTATCAATGTTAATTTCTGAGACAACGCAGTTGGAATTCGTATTTTTTTGTCGTTTTTACTATTTCTATTTTATTAAGGTCTAAAATCCGTTTAGAGATAGAGTCCATGTTAGCTAATTATGGCTAGAAGACATCTCGATAATTAAAAAAAGTATTCCTAATTAATGAATTATATATAAGTTAATTAATTATAGAAAAAGTATCACATCTATACTACTTCCTGAGCGTTTAACATTAATCTACTTTTTTACTAAAATTAAAGTTTACTTGTCTTACAAGGGGTCTCTCTATCTATCGAAACTATACGATAAACATCTATTTGACAGCTAATACATTTTGTTAATAACATCGGAATGGTGGCGTGATGAAACGCCATTTCCATAGAATTAGTTTGCTATTGAGGTTACCTGAATAGGGATTCGAACTATAAATAGCCAATCGAATGGTTTGACTACTGCATTTCATGTTATTCATAAGGGCAAATAAATGTAGATGGATTTTGCTAACATTATTAGAATAAGGATTTGATAAAAGAAGTTATCTGAACGGTCATTAAGCGATAGAGGTAACCGTTGGTCTTTAGTGGCTTTTAAATGATAACATCCTTGTCCAGAATATATCATAGTTATACTTAATCGGGAGATATTTATAAATGTTAGGACAAAAAGGAAAAAAGTTTCCTAATAATAAAATATCTTCATAAATGTATAAAATTAGTGAGGATATGCATAAGTACTTAATATCATCCATATTATATCGAAATACTAATATTTTATTGTTACTCAGCATTTAATTGAAAATCAAATGACTAGGTAACAAACGTTACAAGCTATTTGGCCCCAAACTATGTTGTTTGAGCCGCAATAACTGACATACGTCCATACGGTGATTATTGTATGACGTTTTTCATGCACATACTGCTTAAATATGTCTTCAATATATATGTACAATCAATAAATAGTAATTAATGAGATATTTTAGATACGTTACTTATTTCTGAAATTGGTTACAATTATGACATATTATTAAACGTTACATGAAATTAACTCTTAAAGAAATGAGAAAGAGCAGATTACGGATGAAAAGATGAAAAGCTCGAAAGATGTCAGGTTAATGTACTCTAATGCTCGGAGGAGTTATACAGTTATTTCAGTATCTACGACAAAGTGCAGTTCAGATTATGTAGTTATTATTATTACCAATTTATATATTTATAGGAATTATAATTTTTTTATAATCATTCTGTAAAACTGTAAAAAATTTACATCTAAACTTAGTACATTACTGTTTATCATTTATTTATAAATTTACAGACTTATATTTGATAAAAATAATTAAGTATAGTAATATATTCTGAATTATACTCACTTTTATTCAAATCAATATTATTTGTAATTAAAAATATAAATATTACCTCAGATCTTTATTTTACCACGATGACAATCATTTTATAAACAACAAACAAAATAACATTAACATGTACCTTTTTAGTACTGGCATTGTATTTAGTTGAACTAATCATGAGAAAAACAAATTATTTATTTATAAAGGTGAGCGACAATTGAATTAATTATAATAATATAATTGAATTGATATAAAATGTTTTATTTGAAAACAGCGTAGACTAAGATAGTTAACTATTTCCCCAAATAGACCTCCGTATCTAGATCTTTCTATCTATCGTTCACATTAATTACTCTTTTCTCAAAAAGAGAAATTGCTTTAGTTTTAAGATCAACTTTCAACCATCGTGTATGGATTTTTATATTCCAATTCTGTAATTTTTCTAAAGATATCAATTTAAATATATTACATATTTCTGTGTCTATATGTACATAATTTATTATATTTCTATACCATGTATGGAATTATTGGCACATTTGATTATTTTCTACTACATAATACACTATATTCATGGACGATGATTGCTGGCTCGGATGTATATCAGTCACTTAAACGGATATGAAACCGAAAAACTGAATTTTTGTATTAAAATAAATAAATAAACATTTATATGTATAATTTTAATAAACATATGTTATATTATTAATGTTAATATTACATAGAAATTTCATTTCTGAAGTAGTTTAGATTTACGATTATAAACACTCATTTTTATAAATGTGTCATGTTCAGGACAGTTGTTTGAATTTGCCTTGGCTTACTAACTCTAACTTTCACCAAATTACATAGTTAACTAATATCTTCGAAATTTATATTATTACCAATAAACCTAAGTTAACTCGTAAACAAACTTCTTCTAAGTATAACCAAATGTCGTAATGTCTGACGCTCTGCAAATGAACAACCCTGTAGTTACCCCTTTAGGAATATGACATTTTATATATATAATCTTTTATTTATCTTTATCGGAATGAAGAGCCTGCAAGAAGTTCAATTTTCAATAGTGGGATTCATTACAATAAGGTACAGTGGTCTGTGTGATCTTCAGATTGCTGTTTCGGGTACTTTTGTACTTTTTGTCCCTTATTATTGTTTTTATAATCTCCCCGACATGAGAATTATTTCTCTAGTATATGTTTTTCCCGCATTATCCATTTTATTCCTATTTACCATTTAATATCACGTTTATATTATACATAGTTCAAACAACTGTCATTTAAAATATTATTATGAACACGGATGTTTCGTGGAACATGGAAAATATTTTTTATTATAATTAAATAACTATTATTAAAGTTTATACTTAAGTATATTTTTAATTATTTTAATAAAATAAAATATGATTGATTAACAACATCTATGGATGAAGTTGAGCTACAATGAGCACGTTATAACAAGAGATATAAAATTAAGAATTAAAGACATGTCGAAGGACAGAGCGCTGTAGATGCGATGCTCCAAAGGTCTTAGATTAATATACTCTAGAGCATTACGTATTTCGCGGATCAAGTCTTTATCTAAAATGAAAAGTTATATGTATATAAAAGTAATACAAATTAAGAATAAATATGTAAAACAAACTTTTACCAGTTTCTTCGAGGATGAATTTTGTTAAGATATTCTTTATATTATCCACTTCGTATCTTGCTAATTCAAAAATAACAATTGGTCCAGACACAAATATTAATGAATAAGTAAAGATGCTTATTGGAATGAAAACTTTAGTACTCAACATGTTCTGTAATCATATATGACGTTTTAAGTACTTAGAAAGTATTTCAGGTTCGATATAACAATAATAAATATCTTACTCCCTTATAATCTTAATAAAGACACGAAAAATATATATATTCACTCACATTTTCTAATATAGCGCTCATAGTGTCATGCAAAAATAAGATACATTTACCAAAATATATCAAAAGCATTAAAAGGTTCTGAAAAAAAAAGTGTATTATATTTAATGTTAAACAAACATACGTCCTTTTCATTTTAATTTCAAAAGGGAATAAAGTTGTCAGAAACATTAACATGTCAAAATTTTTAGATTTAATTAATAAAAAATATAAGGATAAAGTATATTAAATGTAACTCATATAAAAACATTTATGATATAGTATCAGAGAAATTAATTTATAATACTTCTTTCAACATAATTTTAACTGGGGGCGCCAACAGACCCTCAGAGAGACCCCAGAGCCCAGTGTAATGACTCATCGTTTCACAATGACTTCAATGGGATATCAGTTTTAGGACATGACATTTTCCAAATTTTTTTTTTGACATTTTTCAAATATTTTTTTTAACCATCACCTAATATGTGTGTCTTTTTGATTGCGAAAATTCATTATTTTCCGTCAAGTAATTTTCGAGCCTATTCGTGACAAAGAATGTGAAAAAGTCTCCAGTAGAACGCTCCGCTCGCTACGTTCGCTTCGCTCAATAAAATGTGTAATACTTTATAATTACCCCAATGTCTAGTTCATGATCCATTTCATCGACAAATGTAACCACACTGTCGTGAACAAGCAGACAACTTTCAATATTTTTTTTATTTTTATACTTATTGCATTTAGTTTCCTCGCTTGAGACGACACTCACTGAAACGAATCCCTGTTCGAGACGCCTCCTCACGAGTTTGATACGATCATACAAAATATCAAAAATCAATATTTTAAAAAAATGTGTCGTATAGAATGAAAATGATATTAAAGCATATAACCATATAAACACACTTTCAAACATTTGAATAACTGTAGTTAGACACAAAACGATCCTATACAAACACACGACACATAAAAATAGATAAACATTTTTAGACAGACTTAGACGCTTCATTTCTAATATATCATCAGTTAATATTATAAGAGACAATAACTTATTAATATATGCTCCTTTAAACAAGATCGCGTTCATACAATAAAAGATATATTCGATTGCATTTATTTGGAGTGGACTGAAGGGTATCGAAGATACAACATGGTCTGGTGAAAACATATGAAACGAATACACTAAAAAAATTAACCACATTACACAATATAAATGTAGAGCACATTTAATAAATTTCGACTCCCCAGTATAAAAATAAAAACCGAATATGAGTCGAATTTTCATAAAATTATTTACATATTTCATAAAAATAGATGATAACATTATAACCATTTGAGGTATACTAACAGGTATAATTTCAAATGGATTCAAAATGTAATAAAAACACAGGCTTTCGCTTGATATTAATATATTAAGTTAATATTCTCTTTATATTTCTGTCTCTTTCTAATTTAATACTCTCATTAGTCTTGACCTTTTCATAAGGAATTCAATGTCACATACCTTATTATACTAATGTAATATGAAATAATTATAATATTTCAATATTACTAATAGATTGTACAATTTTGGTGGTAAGAAATACATATCTACTATTGTGGTCGTTAGTTCGAATAATATTATTTGTTTTACTTAAGCTTATAAATCTATCAAAGCATAAGTAATTTATGTAAAACAAAGTTGTATAACAGCCTGAGGGCTTTTTCAATATCTTATTAATTTCTAATAATGTTAATAGATAATAATTTATTTATTTATTATTTATTTATTTATTTCTGTACCATAAATTACAAACAAAGACATTATAAACAAAGAAAATTTAGACTAAGGATAACTTATCTCTTGCAAGAGATCTCTGCCAGAAACCCTTGGTTATTGGAAATATTTATTGATATGGGGTATAGGTACATATAACATAAATAAAATATAATATAATGGCTTTAATATATCAATATTTTATATACTTACATACTAATAAACATAAATATAAATATATATATATATATATTTACATATACTTACATACACAACTGTCTACACAAATACATATAACTAATGAATATATTGTAAGTAAATAATTGATGCCGATTAATGCGAGGAAAGTGAAAATAGGTGCTTTTTCAGTCTAAACTTGAAAACAGTAGTAGTAGGAAAGTCTTTATAAATAAAATCAGGTAGTGAGTTCCAAAGTTGCGCAGCAAGAACAGAAAACGACTTAAGATAAAAATTTGAATTGTATTTTGGCACTTCCAGAAATTTCGGTGCAACACAAGAGCGTTCTGGTCGATTTCTGGGGGAGGATAATTGGAAGCGTTCCTGAAGGTATGTCAGACCATAATTTATTAAAACATTATATAACAGTGTTAGCACATGCATATTCCGGCGAAGGCGAATGGGGAGCCACTTTAATTCACGGCGGTATTCGGAAACGTGATCGAATTTGCGCAAGCCGAAAATAAAACGAATGCACAAATTCTGGAGTCGATCTAATTTATCAAGTAGCTCATTAGTCGCATCTAAATAGCAAACGTCAGCGTAGTCGAGTATAGGGTGGAGGAGGGATTGTGATAGTATAATTTTAGTTTTCAGAGGAAGGAAATTTTGAAGTCGTTTAAGGGAATGTATGGAATGGTGAAGCCGCTTACTTACATCATTTACTTGAGCTACCCAACTTAGGTGACAGTCTATAATAAGTCCTAAGTTTCTTGCATTGTCTAGGTATGGTATTGGAGTACCATCATAGACTAGGCAAGGGAGAGTCCTAAAATCGATTTTGCTATGTAGTTTTCTGCTACCTACTATTACGGCCTGCGATTTAAAAGGATTTAGTAATAGGCCATAGTCTTGCGTCCAAGAGTGAATCTTTTCAAGGTCGATGTTTATGGCATCAATAGCCTCTGCTAGGTCAGATAATTTGGCATGTCTATATAGCTGTAAATCATCTGCATAGAGATGGTAGTTGGAAGATATAATCTTGGAAACTTCATTTATGAAAATGGAAAAGAGTAATGGAGATAGGACGCCGCCTTGTGGTACCCCAGCAGATAGATTCATCCAATCAGAAGAATGCTCATTAGATTTCACAATCTGCTGACGACCGAAAAGATATGTTTTAAACCAGTCAATAACGGATGGAGATATCAAGTAAGTTATAAGAATATTAAGCATTACGTCAAAATCCACTGAATTAAAAGCGTTACTGAAATCAAGAAGAACAAGTATGGAGAGTTCTTTGTTATCCATAGCATAACGGATATCATCGGTTACTTTCAGTAATGCAGTGCTGGTACTATGGTGAGGTCGGAAACCGGATTGGAAAGGACTTAAAAGATTATTACTGTAAAGGAAGTCGGAAAGTTGCTTGAAAACTAAGTCTTCAAGAACCTTGGAGAGGATAGGGAGTATCGATATAGGTCGGTAATGAGAAGGAGTGGTAGGGTTTGATATTTTTGGTAAGGGAATGACATGTGCATTTTTCCATGCCGTAGGGAAGGTATTAGTGTGTAAGGAAAAGTTTATGATATGAGTGATAATGGGCAGAAGGATATCAGTTAAGGGGATAAGCATATCTCTACTAATATTATCATGCCCTATCGCTTTAGAAGAAATGGATAAGAGAGACTTCTTAACATCTCCCTCCGTTACTTCCTGGAACAAAAAGAGAGGATCACAGATAGGTGGGGTGGCATCTTTTAGTTTTTGAATTGTCTTAGACTTGCGTTGTTGAGAAAATTCTATAGCAGGAGTAGAGAAATGTTTATTTAATAAGTTTAAGTTAATAGAATTATTTGAGCTGTTCCGATTTTTGCCCACACCTAGTGACTTTAAGAAATTCCACATCTGTGTAGTGGATAAATTATTAATAGAAGAAAAAATGTGACGGCGTTTGGCATCTCTACACATACGATTGCAGAGATTTCGCAACTTTTTATAAACAACCAAATTATCTTGCGATGGGAACCTTTTGCAGATACTCTTAGCTTTGTCCCGTTTGGCCATGAGTTTTTTTATTGTTGGAGAAAGCCAAGGCGCGGGGAGATGTTTTTTTTTTTTTTTTTTTTTTTTATGTTATAGGAGGGCAAACGGGCGTGCGGGTCACCGTTATTATGTGATCACCGCCGCCCATGAACTCTTGCAACATCCGAGGATACACAAGAGCGTTGCCGGCCTTGGAGAAAGGAATATATGCCTTTTTTGAAGGTACCCATGTCGTATCGATCTGGAAATACCGCCGAAGGAAGTTCGTTCCACATTTGAGTGGTACGTGGGAAGAAAGTCCTTGAAAACCGCACAGTTGAAGATCGCCACGCATCCAGGTGGTATGGATGGTAAAGGAGGCGATGGCGAGCTGTGCGGTGGTGAAATTCGGCGGTAGGCATCAGATCGAATAGTTCTTCGGAACACTCCCCGTTGTAAATGCGGTAGAAGACGCACAAAGAAGCCACGTCTCTACGCAATGCCAAAGAGTCCAGCCGTTCGCAGAGCACCGGGTCCCCGACAATCCGAACGGCTCTCCGTTGTACGCGGTCAAATGGTAGAAGCTGATATTGGGGTGATCCGGACCAGAGATGAGAACAGTACTCCATGTGTGGCCGGACCTGCGCCTTGTAGAGCGCAAGTCTTTGGCCAGGTTTGAAATACTGCCTCGCTCTATTGATCACTCCCAATTTCGTCGAGGCCAACTTGGCCTTGCTCTCCAGATGACCACGAAACTGACAGTCGCTCGAAATGTCGAGACCCAGTATTCTGATACTTGGCAAGGCAATAAGAGGAGTGCTCTCGAAGAGCGGTGATACGACAAATGGGGTTTTCTTAGTGGTAAACGCGCAAACCTGTGTCTTGTCGGGATTGAACTGAACGTGGTTCAGTTCACCCCACTCAGAGATCATCCCCAGGGAAGTCTCTATTGAAGACACAAGTTTCTTTCGGCACTCATCGACGTTTTCCCAAGAGAGACCTGCACGACCGGAATATACCGCATCCCCAGTGCTGTCATCCGCATAACAATGTATGTTGGAAATATCCAACATATCATTGATGTGCAGGAGGAACAGAGTTGGGGATAGCACGCAGCCTTGGGGTACACCAGCGTTCACGGGCTTGGAGTCCGAGCAAAAACCGTCGAGAACGACCTGTATGCTCCGCCCAGTGAGGAAGCTGGTTATCCACTTGCATAAACTCTCGGGAAGCCCATAGGAAGGTAGCTTCGAAAGAAGCCCCTTGTGCCATACACGATCGAAGGCTTTTGCCATATCCAGACTAACTGCCAGACCCTCTCCCTTGCTTTCAATAACCGTTGCCCAACGGTGAGTGAGGTATAACAGAAGATCACCAGCTGATCGACCATGGCGAAAGCCTGCCATACTGCCGGTCATTGATCAACTGGTGATCCTCGAGGTACGTTAGGACCTGTCGGTTTATGATAATCTCCATTATTTTGGAGAGAAGGGAGGTAATGGCGATAGGTCTGTAGTTAGCTGGGTCCGAGCTATCACCTTTTTTAGGGATCGGATGGACAAGGGCACACTTCCATGAGACCGGGACTACGCCTTTAAGGTAGGAGTGCCGAAATAGACGCGTTAGCACTGGAGTCAACTCAGGGGCACACGTTCGTAGCACCAGTGGAGAAATGCCATCCGGCCCACTCGACTTATGAACTCTTATCCGTTTGGACGGAGCATGAACATCGTAAAGTTTCAGAATTTCTGCATTGAAAATGCTCACTTTTTCGTCAACAGACTGAGATTCTGACAATAAGGACCAATTTATTGATAATGCATCAGATACAAGTTCATTTAAATTTATGTTTTTCAAACAACGACGATTTATAATTTTGCATTTCTGTTTATAAGAGGTTACGTTGTAGCTAAGAAACAAAAGGTCATGGTAAGAGAAGGGTGCTGTAAGCTGGCCATGAATAGAAACGTTTTCAGAATTAAGAACAAGGATAAGGTCGAGAAGCGACGGTTTAGAATTAGGAGGAAAGTGAGTTTCTGAGAGGGGGAGAATAGTAAAATTAAAAGACGTAACTAAGGATCTGAGTTTGTGGGTTCGAGGATCGTTTTTGATGAGGCACGTATTGAAGTCACCCATTAGGATGATGTGGTTATAGGAAGGAGATAAAGTTTCAAGAAGGTATTCAAAGGAACGGAAATAGTTAAAATGCAGAGAGGGGCAATAAAGAACACCAAGTAACAGTTTAGAATGACGAAAGATAATTTCGATAAATAGGTATTCTAAGTCGGTATCAGATGAAGTATCAGATGAATGTTTAATTATGTTGAAAGGGATACTATCACGAAGATATATACAAACCCCTCCACCTCTTTTGGAAGATCTATCATTACGTATAAGAGTGAAATTAGGAATATTATAGATAGAGGAGGGAAGAGAGGGTTTTAGCCAGGACTCTGAGACTAGAATACCATCAATAGAAACGTTGCTAAACGATGCGAGAAGATCGGAGTGATGTGCCGGAATGCTTTGTGCATTTATATGCACTAAGTTAAGTTTATTAGAAAGATTATGAAATACAGAATTTAATTGAGCTTCAAGAGAGTGGGTAATAGTGTTCAGGGATGAAGAATTACCACTACTATTAGGGCTGAGAAAAACATCGGTTGAACTACAAGAAAAATAATCATCGGCAATATCAATATACGAAATATCAGACATACTAGAATCCATATAATATAGATATAAATATATATATATATATATTTATATATATTTATTGTAATAAATAAAATAATAATAATAATAATAATACTAATAATAATAATACTAATAATAATAATAATAATAAAAATAAAAACTCTATATATATATCAAATATAATCTCCTACATTTCTGGCAAAAAACTGATGAAATTTTTAGTTAACACAGACAATAGTAAAAAATTTATACTATATAATAATACTTATAACTACTAGTAAAATAAAATTTAAAAAGAAACCACAACAAAGAAAAGCAAAATAATTAAAATGTATAAGACAAAAAGTGGTTTTGTTAAAATTAAAGAAAATTATATCTGTTAAAAGTTAAAACTAGTTTCCGAACGTTTCTTCCTGGGACTTGACAGCACTCTGTACTAATAAGTGTCAAATTTCAAAATATCATAGCAAAATAAATATAATATCGACAATTAATGTAAACAAAAAATAGTTAAACTTATTAAAACAAAAATACAAAGAACACATAAAATATAGGTTGCAAAAAAGTGAGCAAGAAACGTTCACAGTTAATAGTTACAGTTATTATCATAGTTATTACTACAGTTCTTAGGATTATTTATATTATTTTGATGTCGGCACCTTGTGAATACGACGAGTTCGGGTAGCTTGTATTTGTTCCTGATGGCCGGAAGAGGAAGCATGAGGAAATTTCACAATCAAAGACTCAAGCTCGTTTGAAGTGACTATCTTTTTCCTGCTTTTATCTGGCAAGATGATAACTATAGACCCTTCAGAAGTCCAACAATTCTTCAAGCCAAAATGCTTTCTTGCTGTTACAAAAACTTCATGCCGAGGTTTAGTAAGAAATTCAGAAAACGTGAAGCCACTACCCTTCAGCATGGTTTTTGAGTTCCAAACCATGTGCCTATATTTTAGACCTGAGAATCTTACAAGTATGGCTCGGGGTTTGTCCCTTTTTACCCCTAGCCGATGACAGACATCAATATTGTCAACAGCTGTATTAGGCAATTTCATGTGATCAGATAGCACAGTTTTTAATATGGAATCAGTCTTCTCATTGGCCGACTCTTGCACGCCATGTAACAGAAGAATTTTATTTCTTGACATGGCCTCATGTTTATCAAAACCTTCAGATAATAATTGTAGTTGCTGCTGAAGCATGGACAATGTTCTCCAAACCAGATTCTTAAAGGATGAATATTCAGCAGCAAGTCCGGAAAGATCTTTCAACGTACCTGAAGATGTTTTTGAAGATTGAGATTGTGCTAGTTCTTTGTCAAAACCATCCATCCGTGATTCAAACATGTGGACAATATCATCCATATTCTTCCTTAGTTGAGAGTGCAGATCCATTAGTGATGATGTGTATGTGAGAACTATTTGTATTGGAAATTTGTTAATGCCAGGTATGTAGGATTCTTATTAGAACATTTATTAAAGCCCAATATGTGGTATTATATTTTATTTTATATTTTAAAAAAAGATTAAAAACGGAAGACAAAAAAGTACGTGTTGTTTATTGTACAACTACCCACGAAAAAAAAAAAAAATAATATTATAAACTCTGTAAAACTTTTTAAATGTAATACGTTCTTTGTGGTATATTTTACATTTTGTTTTCATTTTGACTTAACCATGACAATAATCTTGTATATCGTTGAATAATGTATATAATGAGTGAAGTATTGAAGAACAATTACTTAACTATGGATATTGATTTTCAGTTGTATATTATATTACGTTGGAAATACAAATGTAAATACACATTGTATGTCCGCATCAATCCTTGAGATTGTAATACAAATACCTAGAAACCATTTTATAAGTTTCATTGCTCATATTTTTATAAACACATGCGCAAGATTTTATCATACCATAGTATATTACGACATGGACATTTTTTACACATTATTAATTTCTTACATACTACATTATACTTAAATAATAACAAATATTCGCTACATAATTAAGTTTTAAAAGCCCTGAAAAATATAAAAATTACTTGAATTTAAACAAAGATGTATATATATACTAGGGGAGATCTAAAGGTAATATTCCTGTGTGAAAAATGCGGAAACAGCACCTGACTTCTTTATCGTCGGAAAAATTACTTCCCCGTAGGGTTTTCTCCAAAAGTAGAAACAGGTAGAAGTCGCTGGGGGTCTGGTCTAGGCTATAGGGGGGGGGGAGGTTCAATTCCTGAAATCTCAACTCACGTAGAGCAGCTGCTGTCAAGGCAGACCCCACGACTGCACTTTCCTCATCGCTCCTCCATTATCGCTGTCTTTAAGTTTTTCAAAACCTCAGCATAATAATTCCACAGCATAATAAAGAAGAAAAGAGTAATCTATTGATAGCACACCTTCCATATCCCAGAAAATTATCGCCATAGTCTTTAAATACAACAAAGAGATTAAAGTAAATGGGCACGAAAGGAAGAAGATGCAGTTCCAAGAACAAAACTATCTATAGCAGTCACTTAAGATCCTGGGACTAACTATTAACTATTAACCGATTTAGCTAGTTCTTGTATGAATTGTATTAATAAGAGAGGTTAGCAACGTGATGAAATTTCATTTAGAAAACAATTTACTTACTCATTTACAAACGCGCCGTATCATATAACATAAAAATTATATGCTTTCAATTCGCACCCTTCAATCATAACAAGTAAACAAGTAAAATGCATTAACTCAAAACACTCGTAAAATAAAGTACTAATCCCTTCTAAATTACCTAAACCCCTATAAAGTGTAAACCCCTCTCGCGGTGATAAAAGATACCTTTGAACCGCATTCATATTCTCAGGATCATATTTATAATAACTTTGTGTAGGTGAGAGGAAAGAATGATTTGGTCTTCGAAACAATATTTATTATTAGTGGTTGGTAGTAACTTTATTTCCTTTAAGTCACACTGCAAAATTACATTAAATTGTGGAAAACTTCCTAGACGCCGCTTAAGTTTATAACGCTGGCTGCTACGACCGAACACACAGCAACGGGAGAAACCCTAGGTTAGGTTTAGACATAGGCTTTGGGTTGCCTTTTCCTCCACCCTTCCCCCTCCCTTAAAACCGCTATACAGAAAAAAAACTAAGCTCTTTCTCAGATTAACAATTGAACATGAAGACACACCGCTTGAGGATCGAGTCAATCCTCTAAAGTCAGGCACCCTTGGTCACTCGGCCAATCTAACAGGATCGCTCGGCTCAACAAGACTATCAGGATGCTCGTGAACCTTGCATGGATCTGTCTCCACTGTTAAAATCCTCGAATGAGACTCTGACTCCAATGAACAGATATTCAAATGTGTCCCACGGGAAGTCAGATTCGACTGTAATTAATATTGGGAAGACATAGAGGAGGTTTGCAACGATTTGGTTCCCTTCCAGTTACAGATAAGAGGTTAATCCTGGAATCTTCGTAATTATTTGTTTGTATATATTTCTTGCTTACATAGAATAGTCATCCATTACGATATTTTTAGGACAATACCTTTGTTCAAATGTAATATACTTTTGTACTGAAAGTCACATAATTAAATGAAAGATTGTTTGACACAATATACCTCAAGAAAGAAATTTGGGTTAGTGCCAAATCTATTATTACAGCTGCTTTACGTTTTGCTTGATTGTCAAGAGCATGAAACTGGGTACTGGAAAAATAGTTATATAAGATTTAGTCAAATATATTGTAGCTTTAAACTAACAAAATCTCTATTATATTTTGTTTTTATTATAATCAATATTTTTGCTGTTTCTTCACTGTTTTTTTCGTTTAATGATATATGTAAAGAAAAGTAAACGGGTTTTTATGTATACAAGTCAAAATAACTAGTTTAATGTGAATCCATAATTTGTTCAAAGCCAATAGAAAATTGCCAAATTACGGATAAGGCTAAGTTACCTCTTTATTTCAACGTGGATTAGACTGAGATTTTGAAAAGAATAAGGTATGTATGAAAGAGAAAGAGGGAAAGGAGAGGAATGTGACCATATTAACCTACTGGTATTAATGTTATAATAACCGCACAATAACAATCAGGGCATGTAATTATGAAGGAAACATTACAACCCCGAGGGCAATTGGGTCGGCTTTTTGTATAATCCTGATCTCATGGCCGGCTGATGTTGTGAATGTACACACTTTAGATATTAATATCTAAACTATTTAACTATTGGCAAGTATTAGTATGGATGATTTAGATTACATTTTATCAGCATATGAATAAAATTGCAGTGTCTGTTTTTAATTCTAAATTAATAGCTTTTACTTAACTCATATGAAATTATATACGGTACATAAAAAACAACTTTTAAAATTGTCTTCCTATCTGTCTTTTTGTTCTGGATAAGCTTTGAAACTGTTGGACCGATTTTAACAGGACAATCACTGGCGGGTGGTTCATGTTATCAGGAGTAGGCCATGTTAGTCAATTAATCAATTATTAAACAAGACAACCATAACGCGTGCATGATGTTACAGTATTTGAACATTGTGATAAAATATATTTACTTTGACAATCCCTGCTTTAACTTACGCTGCTTTTTACTTGTTGACATTATTATACTAGCGATATCTAATATACTTGGGTAACATGACCACCATAACTATATATTTCAACCACTTGAGGCTCACACTAATAATAATTCATGAAGTTTTTTTTATTACAGGAATAAAACAGTATTTTGTATTAATTAAATAGAAAAAAAAATATTCACTGATATTTTATCGAAAAAAAAATACCTGAGTATAAGGTGGCCTAAAACGTACATACATAATATAATAGACTAATCGTAAGGGGATCGCAGAATGTCGTTATCTTTTAGAATTACTCTCAAAATATCCAAATCTAACCAGGTAAGAAA
The DNA here is from genome assembly GCA_918358865.1 of Melinaea marsaeus rileyi. NCBI lineage: Eukaryota > Metazoa > Arthropoda > Insecta > Lepidoptera > Nymphalidae > Melinaea > Melinaea marsaeus. The sequence continues at coordinate 9,381,615 of OU911086.1, read as the reverse complement.
TATAATTTATATCTTAATGTTATTTTTATTATTATACAAATTTTAGAATCATATAATTAAATTAACGTCTAAAATAAACAAAATATAAAATTTGGGATTTTTTTTCACGTCTCTTGCAAATGTATTTATATTACCACAGCTAGAACTTCAATTAACAGTAAAAAATAGATAGGTACGAAACAAAACAAATTTAGTTACATAAACAAAAAATAAAAATAAAAATTCATTTTGTTATATTCTTTTTCCTTTCCTGCCAGCACAGTATCATAATATTTTTTTATAAATTCTGTATTGTCATCTAACAGCTAAAAATAATATTTCAATGAAAAGAATATTCCAATAAAAAGAAACGTATTTTTAAAAGCGAATTAGGTCTCAGATAACGTATAACAGGAATTGAGTAAATTTATGTGAGGTCTGATAACTTATTTAATATTGATTATACTGGCGCTGTGGAGTTAAATCTGGAAATAAATTATAGAAATATGAAAGTAATTTCATATTCCTATTGTAACTTGTTATATTTTCTTAACAAAGAACGTCTAAGTTTAAAAGACTAAAAAAATTGTAGAGCATAATTTTCTACACCACTCTTATCTATTGGTTTTCTATTGTTCTCAAATTATGTTTTAGTGGCAGCGAAGGTTGCCACTAAAACATTTATCAATTTATTTTATAAAATTATATATTTCCTGTAGCTATTCAGATGAAAGGAGAGGGGCTCAGCTCAATACCCGCCGCGCAAGGTTGGCGGATCCTAGTTTTAGAGAAAGGTAATAATTTTTAGCAGGGTAGGAGTATAATTAACACGTATTTTATGTGTGTGATTTCAATTTCTCATATTTATTATATTTTCATCCAGTTTTTTTAGATAATTTTAATGAAGTAATTAATTTTGCCAAACCCACCTTTCAATCAGAGTAATTTTCTTTTCTACATATAATAATCATGAAGCCATCATCAAATAACACGGAAGAATTATAAAAACTTTTCACTGTAAGAATGTGTGGCTTTGAAGATAAACTGCAGAAAACTACTGGTTCTGCAATTAGACACCCCGTTGAAGTATTACCTTCCACCGTTTGAATACCTGCAACGCGAAGTCACACGGATTTTAAAAGTTCCATTGCTTTATAAAAGACCTGATTCTCCTGGCTTTGCATCTTTGTGTTTAATCTAGTTTAGGTTAGGTTAGGTTATCAAGACTTTCAGCCTACTTATTGCTCAAAGATCAGCAATATTTTTGTTATTCCTTTGTTTTTGTTAAAGACCGTGGTTGACTATCATCATCAGGTGACCCAAACACTCCTTTATTCTGCTTATGAAATAATAAATTGGAACAGAAAATTTTTAAATGATTTTTTTTTATATTGCTGGAATAAATACTCCATAATTCCATAGACCTCATGGATCTCAAAAGCAAATTCCAAACAGCATGTTTGTAAATATCCACCATCATGACTTACCATTAGATTCACAATCTGGTAGTTATGCTACTTCATCACATAAAAAAAAACATTAAATGTTTGTATTAAAAAACAATAGTCAACTTCAATTATTTTCAATCTTATTAAAAGTCTTTTTTTTAGGAAAGCTTTTAATAAAATTTAATATTTAAATAAAACAAAACATTTATAAAGCTATAACTGAACAAATTTGCTAGAACATTATTTACATTGAAAAAGTATAAAGTGAGCGGTCTATTAAAACATGCAAATATATCAGAAAATAAATTGTTGCTGTAGTTTATGCTACCTTAGAACAAAATACTGAATACTGAAAGTTAATTCAATAATTAACAAAAATATGTTTGAGGTTTTATATATATATATTCATGTTAACGTCGGTTACTTGGTAATATTTGTAGTTTACAAAGTTCTTAACAGTATTTCCAAAAATATAAATTTGCCGGTTACAGCATCCAAAATCTTTATTTAAAAAAATACTTTTTACTTTATTTCATAAATTAGCATTCTATGATAACATGTTAATAACAATATCATTCAAAATACAATTAAATCATTCTAATATAACTTCATAAACCACTACTCCTGTATAATATTCACGATTGCCAGTTAATCATTGATATCCACATTCAGAACACAATATAATTAGATTTTTTTATATCTACAATACATAAGCGTTTTACCACTCACTGAGTCATCACAAAATCTCCGAAACTATTTGTCCGATTGACTTAAAATTTTACATAGTTACTTCTTTTGTGACGTAGACGTCCACTAAGAAAGAATTTTACGGAATTCAGATCCCAACGGATTTCAACTTTTTGCATTTCGATAAGTTTTAAACCTGTAGGAGCTATATACTTAACGCCTCCGGGTACCATAGCAATGGTTACCATATCATTGTTTAACATAGCCACAGTTACCATGACATTAGTAACATTGAAAACGGATACTAGGTAAACGGTTGATATTGCGACAATTACCTTGGCAACCGGAGTTTAGATGAGGTTGGGGGGTTAAAAAATTTGAAATTTGTAAATTAAAAATTTTCATAAAATAAAAATCAAGGACGTACGAATATAATCGATTACGAAATTGAATGAATTTAATATATTTGAAAAATAGATAAATATTATCAAAAATAAATTTTCTAAATTTGTCCATAGTTATATGCTGGCAATTTTTTCTTGGTGTAGGAATACTGGGGATCCTGCCACATTACATAACAGGAACACCTCCCAATACTCAGTACCTCATAGGACATGTGGAAATCCGTGTATTCACTGACTGGCATTACATTTTTCTATTTAAAATTTAAAAAAAAAACACTAAATATAAAATAGAAATTAAACATTTTGTCAATACAAGATGTCTAAGTTCACATCCAAATTAATAGTGTGTCCAGCGAAGCAGGCGGGAATCAGCTAGTATTAAAATAAACGACTAACTAATTAAGTCGAGATATCGTCCGACTCTAAGTAATTATGATAAGGATAGAAAGTTATTCTGAATCATACATAACACTTAATTTAAATAATAATGAATAAAAAATGACAAATGTGATATATACGCTATACGGCTTTATGTAACGATGTTAGTAATTTTACTAATGTAACAATAACATATAAAGGTAATCCATAAATTTGTTACTTTTTTATATTATTTGCAGAGTGCATTTATTGACACAATTTAATCAAAAAATTATCAAACATTCCAGAATAAAAAAAAATACTGTATCCTAGGTTAGATGAGCTTTAAATTTTAAAAACAAATATGAGTTTTCAAGGCGTAATATTGATTATTCTAACACGTAATGTCACGAGGTAGTACTAACAGTCTAACTTTCATTTAAAATATTGAAGATTGTTTAATTTGTTATTTCTTGTTAGCGAGATCTATATTCCCTAATATAATATATTAATATAATAGAATATATTTTTTATTGATTATGTGGACTAATTTTTAAAGGTTTTTGCTGAGAATCGTAATTTTCGTATATACCTCTACTGGAAACTATATTAAATAAAGAAAACATGTTTCTAAAAAAAATACGTTTGTCAATTAATCTTGATTCTATAAGTATCTTTTTCAATTCAAGTATTTTTTCAATTCCGTACTGTTTCTTTAATTTTACTTTACATATGCTTTAATATTGGTGGTATTCCATATTTTATTTCATTGTCTTATACATCTGTGAATGTATTTCCGAAGGACGAAAATAGAAGTAGAAAGAAATGTATCAAAAACAGTCTCATGGCTTACAAGTATTACGGTATATTCGTTGAAGATTTGGACCCCAAATTACATATTTAGGTACAATAATAATTTTGAAAGATATTGAAACATACTCTTAACAATTAGACTATTTAACGTTTATACTAGAATGGAGAAGAGCAAATCCGATTTAAATATTAAAAATAACTTTATTGTTTTCGTACACATTGGCTGTTTTTTCATTTCTGTCATTTTTAAATTTTCTGAGTGTTTATGTAATAACATATTCACACAAAATATTACAAAAAAAATTGCAAAATGTAATTCTTTGTACCCGTAAGGTGCAAATTGTTCACATATACTAAAAAAAAAAAAAAATTCTTGAAAAGAAATTTTAAACTTAAAATTGATTATTACCATAAGTATTTTTCTTACCTCGTCCATATTAATAGCGATGATTAATAACAAAAATATTTCTTGAGTTAGCTCAACATAAAGCGAATAACATTAAGAATAGATTATCAGCTTCAGCACTTAAAGAATCTGGTAAAGTATTTTGATTTATAAAGTAGTCGGTCCAAGAGACTATTAAAGAAATAAAATTAATTTAAGGTGAGGTGTTAGCTGTAAAACTTTGTCAAGTTTTGGAGTAGATCAATCTAAGGCTACTATTTACTACTTCCTTCCTTTTAACATGTCTCTAATCATTAAGTTCATGTTTCTTGTAATAACGTATGTCATCATATTACTTTAAACCTCAAATAGTATAATGATTATATTCAACATATATAATTATTATATTTTTCTCGTGACTGCCTGCATTTATTACCGAAGGCTTCTGCCATATTTTTGTATAATTTCCTTCTACTACTTTGACATTGTCAAATACAAATACAATTTTGAATTTAAACAAACAAACAAATTTTAAACAAACGAAGAAAGAATTTCCGTAACTATTATATACGTAAGTATTTATCGAATAAAAGTATTTCTTCTTGTTATTATTTTGTTTTATACTTATTATAGTTATTATACTAAATGTAAATAATATGTTGACTTATTCGAGTTATAAGACAGTTATTATTACAAACAAATTTTGTCACAATCGATATATTATTTGTTTTAAATTCCCAAGTCTTTAATCATATCAATTTGCTATTAACTCCAAATGAAGTTTAAGTATTTTAAAAACAGCATTTATTATTTTTCTCTTGAGAATAAATAAGATATAAAATCTGGATAATCACAGATTTTTTTTTTACGCTTAATTCTGCTTAATAAGCAATCTTCTTAAGTGATTTCACTTCTAGGTATGTATAATTATAGAAAATTATAATAGCAGTTAAATTATAGTTTCTAGAATGTCCTAATAAATAGCTAAGCATCAATATAGTTAAGTAATTGCTTTTCGGTATTCACTTATTATAAACATTATTCTATGATAAACTTAATAGATTGTTGTCATGGTTAAGTCCATATGAAAACAAAATAATCAGAAAGTACAGATATACTTTTTAACAACTTCATTTACTAAGTAAATATTAATGTAATCACAAAAAATATTTATATACCACTTGTAGGAAACTAACAATAGCAGACAATCTTTAAAAATAATTAAAATTTTTGGGTTGCCAAATAAGTTTGAGAAAAAAGAAATTTAATAACATAAAAATATTAAAAAAATTGTATAAAACAAATCAAAATCAAATCAAAATTGTGGAAAGGAAATAAAAGAAATATGTTTCGTAACATGTAAAGTCAAGAGGCAAGCCATCCTTAAAATGTAATTTAAATATTAGAGACTCGCATGTTATTGTCAGTACACCTACATCTTCAAAGAGATACAGTTTGATATAGATATAAAATGTTATCCTCTACTTTTGTTAGATATGTGACAGTTATCACGAAAATACGTACGATTTTTGGTGTCTATTCGTATTCCGGAGGATCAAAAGCTATTGGTTTACTTTTAAAAGGATATTGTGTATTTTGTTTGTTATTTGTAGGGAATATTTTTCGTTTATTTTTTTTTGATCAGACTTCTTTATCGCAATTTAATGATTTATATAATTCATTTTATACGAATGCTCTCGAGTATATGATTAATTGTGTCATAGCACTTATTTTTAAAGGAGAATTTATACATAAATTATTCTCCTTAATAAGTCTAACTGAAAGCATAATAAATGTAAGACATCTTAGTGTGTCTAAAAAAGTGTATATATTTTTAGTTTTCTTAACCCTTTATAGGTTAACTACACTTACGTTTATATTTTTAACCATTAAACATTCTCATAATAAGATAATACTTTATTTAAATTTATTAATAACTACTTCGTTAAATATCATGTATATTTCAACAATCTTGGTTTTCGATATCTTATACGATCGTATGAAACTTTTAAGAAAGAATTTAGAAAGAAAATTTACTCTAGTAAATGTAATTTCTAAGAATGAAATAAGGTACAATAGACAGAAGAATATCAAGAACATTTTGGCTGCTTATGAATGTTTAATTACCTTTGTTGAAGACATCGATCACGAATTACAGATTGGGGTAAAATATTTTTAACATGTAGTTAATTTATATTAAACCAAGCAGGTCTACTTTAAAATAAGATTAAACTTGTCCAAGGAATAATATTTAATTAAAGTTGTTTATACTCAAGAAACGCTAAGAAACGTACTAAGTTCAGTTCTCATCTCTGGTCTGGATCACCCCAATATCAGCTTCTACCATTTGATCGCGTACAACGGAGAGCGGTTCGGAATGTTGGGGACCCACTGCTCTGCGAACGGCTAGACTCTTTGGCATTGCGTAGAGACGTGGCTTCTTTGTGCGTCTTCTACCGCATTTCCAACGGGGCGTGTTCCGAAGAATGTTCGTTCGTTATTTTTATTCGTTCTGATTCCTACCGCCCAATTTCACCACCGCACAGTTCGCCAGCGCCTCGTTTACCATCCACACCACTTGGATGCGTGGCGATCTTCCACTGTGCGATTTTCAAGGACTTTTTTTCCACGTACCACTCGAATGTGGAACGAACTTCCTTCGGCGGTATTTCCAGATCGATACGATGGGTACCTTCAAAAAAGGCATATATACCTATTTCCAAGGCCGGCAATTCGGATGTTGCAAGAGTTCATGGACGGTGGTGATCACATGTCAACGGTGACCCGCAAGCTTGTTTGGGCTCCTCTAACATAATAAAAATCTTGTAAAATATTTAATTGCATTTATAATAAAACATAAAATTGTGTGTTCTATTTCAGATCGCCACAGTAGTTTTCATACACTTTATGAAATGCATTTTACATTTTCACAACACATTACTGTGTATATTGGAAAAGGTATCTATTATTTTTTTTTAATTTCTATAGAATTTTTAAGTTTAAATTTTTTGACGCCGACAACAAAATAATAATTTTCGTAATTTTTATAATCATTTAATTTTGATTTGCAATTTTTTTACAGAAAGCTTTAAATGTTGAAGTATTGGTTCCAATAAACATACTTGTTTATTCCATTGTATTTGTGTCTTTGCCGATAATATTATTTGAATTTGCGAGAAATGAAGTTGAAAATATTAAAGATTTTTTATCAAAGTCAGCTCTTGTGGATATTGGTAATATATTTTTAATACCTAGTTGATTTGTTGTGTGTGTGTTATCATTAAAATATATCAACTAATTTGTTTACTTTAGATAAGGAATGGACCGTGGAAGTGCATCACGGATTACAGTACATTAAGTTGAGACCTTTTCAACTTTGCATCTACCGAGCTCTGCCTTTTAATATGTCTTTAATTCTTAATTTCATGTCCCTGATTGTAACGTATGTAATACTTATAGCCCAGATTAAAATTTAAGTAAGCTACCGTTCTGTTTGTTAATGTTTTAACATTGAACCGTTTCAAATTTAATCGTGTGTTGTTTACTAACTTGTATCAATATTTATCACACGTTTGAAATTACATGTCTTGAAAAACACATCGCACCAGTTCCGGCACTAGCACGTGTTAGTTATTAAGATTAGTATAACAAGTTCAGGACTTTTGAAAATTGTTTTGTTGTATGTTTTTCATCAAATGATTAAAGATCTAAAAAAATTATTGTTTTATTCTAACATAAATCAATCTGTAATCCTGAATTACTGTTAAAAAATTGTAATTCTCTCTTGTTGTCTATACAAAGGGAGTGGCAGGCAACAGCTAATCAAATATTAATAGAAGACAATATATCAAAACAATTTATTTGTTGAAAACATTGTCTTGCTTAAAAATTCATATAAAAATATATGTTAGCTAATTAATTAAAAAACCCAAACTGCCGGTTCAGTAGCGTTGTGGTCGAGAAATGTTGAAAATAAGAAAAACATTGAACAATATTGAACCAAGCAGTTAACTGCAATATCAGGTAAGAAATATAAAAAATAAAGCATTCATATTTTTTTATATTTTTATTTAATATATTATAAGATTATTATTATTCAATATTATATACAATTGTGAGTTCTTCACCAATCGATAAACAAATTCATATTTTATCATATATTCTATTTATAAACATCCTACTATTACAACTATTTAGAAACATCCATTTATAAATATATATATAGATAAATTAATGTACAGTCACAGTTTAGAGCCAATAAAACGGAATAAATCAAAATTTACTTTTTACAATATAAAATTAATTTTCTTTACTTTTTTAATAAAACCCTCAGACGACAGGTGGTGATTTAAGTAGATTTATTGAGTTTTCCGATTTGGTGAAATGTTGCGGTGTCGGAAGTTGAATAAATTAATACATTATACCAGGGTTCTCGAATGCGGGATATTAAATGAAAATTTATTTGAGAAATTTCACTAAGTTAAAGAAAATTGTAAAATTCTTGGTTTGCTATTTCCTATTTACTTTCTTTCATCGTGATATAAATATCAATTATTTCTGTAGTTCTCAGACTTAACGTGTATTAAAAGAAAATTGAAGTGTCTTTTTGTAATTACAAATTAACAGCTTTCTCTAAATGCATATGAAAGTAAATACGGCTACCTATTTACATAAATATATATATATTATTAATGTATGTATTTTTCTCTCTGTCTGTTCGTTCCGCCAAATTTTTGAAAAGGCTTGACCGATTTTAATAGGACCTCCATTGAGGGGTAGCTGATGTTATCTGGTCTTAGGCTACTTATATTTTGAAAAATACATTCCTGGCGTTCAAGTCCGTGGGCAGCGTTTGAGAAGAAGTAAGGAGGGTTTCAAAAATATTAATACTATTTCAGAATTCCCTTTATCTTCATAATTGCCGTTTTCAAACAGTAAACTACGGTTTAGTTGCAGTTTCTAGCGTTATTTTTCTTACTTCAAGCTCTCTAGGTTTAAATTTTGAAAGTAATTTTCCAAAGGGTTTTAAAATAATCGTATGTCTAAATTTGCTTCATGTTTATTGCTTATAACTATTTCAGATACAACGTTAGACAATGGAAGGGTATCGTAATCTAAAAGCCGAGGTACTCAGTATGGAAATTTTATCGACGTTTCTACGATTATTTGGTCAATATGACAAATTTTTAATAAACAGAAAGGTTTAAACTTTTTTTCTTGAAGAATTATGTAGATTTTATCCTAATTGTCATAATGTTACCAAAATAACATAGTACAGTATTTCAAATAATGTCATGTACTTTCATTAATTCTTAAATAACAACTTCTCCATAAATCTATGTCAGTTCCACTTAGACAAGAATATTACAATATTGGATATACTTTATATTTTGGTAAGAATAACGACATTTTGTAAAAATATTATGGAACAGTAAAAAAATAACAACCAAATTTATAATATTAATATCGAAACACAGTATACTAATGTGCTTTTTGGTGTATCGATGTAATAAAAATAAATTAGGTAAATATATCAAACTATTTCATTGTATCCATATGATTATCTATAGTCCTCAACAATGTCGTATGACTTTGCTTATTGGAATAATATTTTTCTGAATACTTTGATACATAGAAATTTAATATATGTTCTCTCTGATATATATGAAATTTATGTAATATCTATCAAAAGATTTATCTCTTACATACCGGTTATTAAAAGTTATTATTTTCGTTTTTCTTCTAAAATTAGAATGAAAAGTCGTCCTCGTAGTACATAAAAATATTACAAAGTAATACATAGAAGTAGTAATCCCGATAGATAATTTAGGAACTAAACATGATTAAACTAAAAAGGCATAAAAATACATATAACTCAAGTTAATAAGCACATATAGCATTGATAAGCATTCAATTGCTTAAAAAATTACTCAGTCAAAACAATATTAAATTAAAACCATCTATATTCTACCTATAAAACTATTCTTTAAAAAATATAATTAGAAGTATTCGACGTTCCAATAGAATCAGGCGCAAAAATATAAGAATTATAATATCTTTCTAGGCGTCTATGGTAGATACTACCGATTATATTTGTAGTTAATATTGCATATTAAATATGGCCAATTATATAATAAAATATATCCACTGCCCAATATTTTATAATTTTATATTTTAAGATATCTAATTATTTTTGATTACCACCTTTCCTTTTGACTTACAAATAATTTTGTTCATATTTAATATGTAAACTTAATACCTTTATCAACTCATCGTATAATATAAAGAGTCAAAATACTGCGTTGTCTGAAGCCTTCACTCACAGAAGTAAATCTATATTAATAATTTCGATTAAAACTTCGGCTCAATAATAAAACATTAAAAAAAATCTAATCACCAACATGTATCCGCAAAATACGGATTGTCGAGTATTTTGTTAAATTCTAATGACGATGACGAAACGTCACTCACACCAGAGGCCATCTTGATTTCATTAATCATAGCTATAACTACAATAATCAACCAACATTATGTAAAATATTGATGAGAAGAGTCACATTTAACCCGAGCGAAGACGAGTTACCATCTAGAATTAGAATAGAATTTAATAGATGAAATTTAGTTTATAACCGTCCTCTGCTCTAAATTCTCTTCTTCCAGGTGTTTTAAGCCACGGGCATAAGCTAAATAATTCATAAAAACGCTATTTCGATAAAGTCTAAAATATTAATAATTTGATCTAATACATTTTTTAAGTGATAAGATGACTGATCTGTAATGGAGCAGGTAAAAAATGCTAGGAATACTAATACTAGGAATAAGTGATTTTAAGTACAACAAAAAGATTTAAGTGAAATAATGGTTAAGGGCAGAAAGAGAGAAAGTGCAGTTCCAGTTAAGAAAACTTTAACGTTTACTTAAGATTCTTGGATATAGTAACAAATATTAAACCCATCAAACCAGCCCTTGTACGAACTGTAAATAATATAATAGCTAAGTCAGTTAATTGGTAAAAAGACATTTAATTCAGAAAAGCATTTACTTACTGATTTATAAACGCAACGTATCACATAACATAAACATTATATGTTTTCAACTCGCAGCCCTCAATCGCAAGAAGTAAACAAGTATAGTGCGTAAATTCAAAACGCTCATAAAATAAAATACTTATCCCTTCTAAATTACCTAAACACCTATAAATTGTAAACGCCCCTCGCGGTAATAAAATATACCTTTAACCACTTTCATATCCACTGGATCATATTTAAGATAACTTTGTGAAGGTGAGTGGAAAGACTGATTTCGCCTTCGAAGTAAAATTTAAACGAGTATTAGCTGTTTCCAGTGACTTAACTGACAAACAAATAGTGTTGCCGCTTACAAATTTAACGTTGACCAGCCCCATCCTTCTATATCAATCATGGGTCAGACACGGACATCTCATAGGACCGAATTCACCGAATGTCCTGGTTGTGTCGCGAAGGAAATCGAATGAGATTAATGGCGGACAGGCACACAGAAAACTCTAGTTGTTTCAGAATTGGGATTTTTATTAGAGACGCAGTTTAAGATTGAATGACATTATTGCATTCATAGCCATAAAAAGTAAAATTATAATAATAAATTATTTTTGTATTATATTTTGAGTAAAAGTTAAAATAAACTTAACATGGTTTAACATGTTAAGAAAATTAAATCTCAACTTCGGTTATAGCATCGTCTATGATGCAAAATTAAAAACATTGGTTAGAATTTTCAACCTAAATGACGTCGCCTCATCCCAGACAAAAAAGAATATACCTATATATAAAGTTAAATCTGTCGAGTCGGGTGTCGCTATAGCAGGCTAATTGGTAAAGCGATGGGACGGTTTCGCAAGTTTGTATCAATAAATTATACATTTTATATTTAGTATAAAAATTAAGATACATTTGTCTTAAAACATATTGGTTACAAAGTTCCATATGTTATTAAAGTAATATATTTTCCACTACAAGTATGATTGTCATTTGCAGTAAATAGTTTCTACTATTATAATAAAGAAAAATAGTATTGTTGTCTGTTGCATGCACGTCTTATAAAACGTTATTTAACACTGATGTGACAAAAATACAATAACTGTATACAAAAGCAATAAATACTGTGTCAAAATTTCGAATTTACATTTCTATATATATCTACTCGTATTTATTTTTAATGGACTGTATCAATTCAAATTTAGTGTATGTATAACCAGTGAGTCATTTTAAATCAAATATCCAATTTAATATATAGAACACAATTTATTAATACTAATTTAATAATAATGAATACAATAGATACTATGTCAGCTAGACTCAGCGGTGGGTCACTTAAGGTCAACAACTCAAATACTTATATTGAAAATTATCTTTAACATTAGTATCTTAAATTAAATTCATGGGCGCCACTGACAACGACCAAGTGAAGACACACACAGCCCCTTTATTTATCAGTATAAGAAGACTACAGTCTTTGTTTATCAGTATAAGAACACTTTTTACAACAACAACAAGTAGTACATCACATAATAACTTCTTAATATAGTAATAACGGTAATTTAAAGGTCTACCTTTAAATGACCTTACATGCAGCTACAGCTACAGATCAAGAAGGACATTCAGACCGACGTCCTGAAGTTACACGTATGTTTGTGGTAAAGATTTATTTCGGTGAAATATATCCCTTAATAAAAACCTTATGAAAGAAAAAGGCCTCATTAACAATTTTATAGCTTATATCGATTCTAATTGTCCAATTGTAAAGAACACGTCCTAATTTATAATATTTAATCAGCCCTGCCATAATACACACGTATAATTAAAATGATCATCGCCTGATAAGCGATATTAAAATACTAATTACAATCACACTCACCGCATGCTAATCAAAAAAGGAATATTGAAAGTGCTTCCGATAAAAAGAACAAGCAAGGTCATGACATTGAATTCTAAAAAAAACAATATAACAAAGAACGAATTAGTCAACCTAATCACAGGAAAATTTCATAAAGATTAGAATGTGTGACTAAGTATTACTACAGAAATATTTTTTTTATGTAATAGTATGTAATTATGTTTTTCATAGAACAGACTATCCACTTAGATTTTTTTAATTTAGTCCATTTGTTCTAATGTAATATATTTGTACAGAATTTCTCAAAAATGAAAGAAATGACAGTTTGTTTGTCACAATATGCTTGAAGAAAAAATCTGGATTAGTTTCTAGTATATTATATTATAATAGATGGTTTACGCTTTTCTTGGCAATTAACGTGACATGGGAAAATTAGTAATATAAGATTTTATCAAATATTGTAGCCTTAAACCAACAGAATCTCAATTATTAATTAGTTATTTTTTATAATTAATAATTTTTGCCAAATATTGTGAATTTCAATTGATTTATCAAGTCACTATGCTTTTTGTTTAATAATATATGTAAAGAAAAGTAATCAGATATATATGTAATAATATAAGGTTTTTAATGAAAATCCTTCATTTGTTAGAAGGCAAAGAGGGAAACATAAAAAAAATTACAAATAAAAATAAGTTACCTTATTATTTGAATGTGAATTAGGCTTTCAGAGTTTGAAAGGAATACATTTGAATGAAAAAGAAAGAGGGAAATGAAGAAAATGTTTGAACCCATATTAACCTACTTGTATTAACGTTATATGTAATAACCGCACAATAACAATCAGGATATGTAATTATGAAGGAAACATTACAATCCCGAGGGCAATTGGGTCGGCTTTTGTAATCGAGATCTTATGGCCGGCTGATGTTGTGAATGTACACACTTTAGTTATTAATATCTAAACTATTTAACTATTTGTAAGTATTACTGTGGATGAATTACATAAAAATTTATCAGAAAATGTCTGCTTGTAATTCCAAATTAAAAGCTCTTCACCGAAGTTGAGTTTTTGTTTTTTTAACTCTGTGTGTTGGGTTTTGCTTCGAAATTCACGTTGCAATTGTATTGTGTCATTCTTAATTAAATTGTTAATAATTAATGTTGCTAAGCATCAGCAAATTTATCAGCAATGTAAACTGGTCTGAACTAGTCGAAACTAGGAAAAAATTAAAGGTTTCATATCAATTTAAGTAATAATTAACATAATACAGCTATCAATAATTGCCCTTGAATATAGATGTTTTAAATTAGATAAGTAAGAAGAAATGTATTTGCAGTTGCTTAGAAAAAGATTATATATTTATCTATATGGTGTTAAAGAAGAAAATAGACTAAAGTGGCAACCACATATTCTATTGATATTATTTTTTTACTTTTGATTATGTATGTGAAAATTGATGACCTTTAAATTATATTGGCACGTCTGTGGGTATCATAGTGCTCCGTGGTATGTATTTTCACCTCCATTTGTCATTGAAAAACATGGTTTTGACAACGTTTTTCATGTTTTTTTTTAAATTGATCGCGTCCCGTAGGAAAACCGTGATGGGTTCGTTGGTCAGGTCCAACCTTCAGTGGTAAATTATGCGGCGGCGTGCTTAGTAAATCTAATGAGCTTAAACAGCTTAGGTGATATCGCAAACTGTACGAATAGATTTGAATAACGTCAGGTCCACTGGCAATAAATCTTGAGATTTAATTCGTTGACGTTTTCTTTTTCTTTTTTTTTTTTTTTTACATTCTAGGTTAATGCTTGACTACATTCCACTTGATGGAAAGTGAAAATGTAGTCTTAGATGGTAAAGCGCATTAACTTAGTAACCTATTAACTCTTCTCTTGAAGACGCCCACATTGTATTCGGACGGAAAAACCGACGCAGGCAAGCTGTTCCAGTCTTTTGCTGTACGAATTAAAAAAGACAAAGCAAAGCGCTTCGTTCGGACAGCGGGAATGTCCACAACGTAAGGATGGATACCTGCCGTGCGTCGGGACATCCTGTGATGGAAGGGGGACTGAGGAATTAAGTCGTGTAATTCCAGCGC
Source organism: Melinaea marsaeus rileyi (assembly GCA_918358865.1). Taxonomy (NCBI): domain Eukaryota; kingdom Metazoa; phylum Arthropoda; class Insecta; order Lepidoptera; family Nymphalidae; genus Melinaea; species Melinaea marsaeus. Next base: position 9,366,562 of record OU911086.1, on the reverse strand, counting down.
ACACTCACCAAAATGTATCCTATAGAATACTGAGAGGCTAGCAATTCTACGCCTGAAAACGTCCATATTTTTTGTTGCTAAAATTGTTCTTTCTACTAGCCACTCATGGTTAGTATATCGTATATGTACATCCGGAAATATCTCGTAAATGAGAGCATCTTGAAACTCAATGACTATACAGAATTCTCTGGTTAATTTTATGCATCCCATTTCATCTACAATAATTTTCCCATCGCCGATATCTAACAGTTTTGAGAATGTTTTATTGAGCGCATATTCAATTTAAGTTACTTCCAACTTTTTCAAAATTATGCGACAATAGCGATGTTTTCAAGCAGGCGTTGATTTCATCAGCATACGTTGAACGTGGCATGATGGGAAGTGTTTGTCTAAAATCTTCTGAAAGCAGTACCAGTGTGCCGCCAAATTTTTTTGTCGTTGTTTTTAAGATCTTTTAAGAAAGCTACGGTCAACTACCAGCTGAGCCGTAGCTTTTAAGGTTTTATTAATAATGCGTTTATGCAAGATCTTAACGACATTGACTGCGATAACATTTTCAATGTTGGGACGGTCAGTGAGAAGGTAGATATTTTCAACTGTCTTGATCTTTTTGATAAATATGATCCGTTTCGACCCATCAAGTTTCAGCATTTACGTGCACCATGGCTAACCCAGGACATTAAAAATCTTATGCTGAAACGCAATAAAGCAAAATCTAAGTACATGTTAAAACCCACAAACGACAACCTCTATAAATAAAAACAGATCCGTAACCGTTGCAATAAGGTATACCTTACCTCTGTATTCAGAGCTGGTCAACGGCAGTATAATTTGGAGTTTTTTAAATTGACTTGGTATTAGACGTCAATCATCTCACATTTCGACTAATTTTGAAATCGAAGCTCTGAATAGCTTTTTCTTAACTACAGTAAGTTAAAACAAACATCATCGTGATTAACTTAGTTCTCTATCCATACCTATTACCTTTTCGTTTACTCCGGTTACTAATAGTGACGTCAGGTCACATATCCATACAATTAAGTTACGTTACGTTACGTTACGTTTACTTCTACCTTCAAGGCCGGCAACACTCTTGTGAATCCTCGGATATTGCAGCAGTTCATGGACGGCGGTGATCACGTACCATCTGTGACCCGCCAACTCGTTTGCCCTCCAGTTAAAAAAAAATAAATAAAAAGTTTGCTGCCACTGGCTGTGATGGACTCCACCGCCAAATGATTCTTTTCATAAAAGATTCAATTTTACCATCGCTAACACATATTTTAAAATTCTCACTCTCTTCTTGTCAATCCCCGAGTGCTTGGCGTCAAGCTCTTATCATTTCACTACCTAAAACAAATAATCACGTATCTATGTCTCATTTCCATCCTATTTCAATTCTTCCGTGCTTGTCCAAAGTATTAGAATGTATTGCAGTCTGGTTTTCGAAGGGGATATAGCGACATTACAGCACTTGTAAAAGTTTGTGATGACTTACAGCTTAACATGGACAATAAACCACTTAGCTTTCCTCGACTTCAACAGAGCAAAAAAATCGATTATTTATTTATAACCTTTAACATTTCTACATTATAATACTACATAATAATAATACTATAGAGGAAGAAGAAGTGGACTACGTTTTCAACAATTACAACACTGCTAATATAGAATGTGATGTTGGAGGCGTAAAAAGGACAATTGGTTCAAAGTTCAATTTAATCACGGATTAAACATGGGCAATGCTAAAAGAGAAAGGAGGACATACTTAAGCACAAATAAAAATACTGAAAAAACTCTTTCTGCGTACGGCAGTAAAACTCGTCTTGATATTTTAGTGTCATTTGAGACAACGATTAAGGTAAATAACCGTGAGATGACAGCACTTCTACACGTTATCGCAAATCGATATTGAAACTTTCTAGATAAAGATAGTACCATAAATCTGGGTGTCCTGAAGCTAGGTATTAACACCAATCAAGTTCAAAATGATCCGTTTCAAAATTCAAGGATGTTTTGGTCCAAATATTTAATCCAACGCAGGCACGGCAACGCACGGTCATATTTGCAAACATTATATGTTTAAGCGACGACAACCATTAAATCACTGTTTGTCAGTTAAATCACTAGAAATAGCTAAAATAAATAATACTTCGAAGGCGAAATCAGTCTTTCCACTCACCTTCACAAAGTTATCTTAAATATGATCCAGTAGATATGAAAGTGGTTAAAGGTATATTTTATCACCGCGAGGGGCGTTTACAATTTATAGGGGTTTAGGTAATTTAGAAGAGATAAGTATTTTATTTTATGAGCGTTTTGAGTTTAGCCACTTTACTTGTTTATTTCTTGCGATTACGGGGTGCGAGTTGAAAGCATATAATGTTTATATTATTTATTTTATTTATTTATTTATTTATTTTGGAAAACATACAGCTTACGATATTTCATTTATAACATTTTTTTTTTAAATATACACAAGCCAAAAAGTTTTCACTACTAATTTATACATAGCGAGTGTCCATTAAAAATGTTTACTAAAAGCATGTTTACAAAAAGGATGGAAAAAAATACAACAAATTAATAAGATAAAAAAAGACATTAAAATATTAATACACAAACAATAAAAAACTTTATCGATAATAATCGAAACAAATTTTTACATAAAAACATAAAAAAAAAAAACTTAATTGTGAACAACTTTTCTAACCAAAGATACATACATAGTCAATTTAGAACAAAATATATCAATATCATAATAATGTTCGTTGTGTGCATTACAAGCTCTTGTCACGAAACGATTACGGGCGTATTTGGTTCTGCAAACTGGAATATGAAATACGAATTTAGTGCGAGCACTCAATCTCGGACAATTAAAATAAATACGTGTAAGAAGATAAGGAGAACCTATAATATTGTTAATTAATTTATATAGAAAAATTTGGTCTTTATGTTCACGACGTAGCTCTAATGACATACGAGTAGGACCTGATATAACCTCACTGCCAAAGATATAGTTTATCCTCCGAAGGAATTTGTTCTGAATAGCTTCTATTTGATTCTTATAAACACAGTATATTGGATTCCAAATTGTAGATGCGTATTCCAAAATAGGTCTTACATACGAATTATATAAGATAAAATATATTTTTACATTCTTAAAATCTCTACACTGTCGAAAAACAAACCCTAACATTCGGTATGCTTTTGCTTTGATTGCGGTAATGTGAGACGAGAAGGAAAGTCCACTGTCTAGAATTACCCCTAAGTCTCTCACCTCAGTCGTTATCTTAAGACTCGTATTGTTTAATCTATAATTAAATTTTATTTTATTGACTTTACGAGACAATGTTATAGAAAAACATTTGTCAATATTTAATATTAGACCATTATTCAAACAGTAACAATGAAGCCTATTTAGACTGTTTTGAAATAATTTGCAATCCTCGAAAGATTTTATTAAAGAAAAAATTTTGGTGTCATCTGCATAAAGAATTATTTTCGAATTTTTAAAACAATCTGTTATAGAATTAATAAAAATATTAAAGAGCAATGGACCGAGGTGGGATCCCTGGGGGACTCCAGAAGTTATGGGTATAAAGCTCGGCGTATATATATATAACCTTTAACTACCACTGCCTGTGATCTATCACGTAAATAAGATTTCATCCACCTCAGAAGATCGCCGTGTGTACCAATGTTTTAAAATTAATCATGGTTTACTTGTAAAGAAACTAGTCTTTACAAGTAAACCATGATTAATTTTATCAAAAGCCTTTGAAAAATCAGTATACACGGCGTCCACCTGTTGACCTCCATCCATAGCGTTCAAAACAAAATCTAAAAATTCACATAAGTTCGACTCTGTGGAACGGCCGCTTACAAAACCATGCTGATTGCCAGTGATAAATGGTCTAATTGCAGGGAATAATGAATCATAAACAATTTTTTCAAAAAGTTTCGGTATGACTGAAAGTTTTGAAATACCACGATAGTTGGCTATGTTGTGTTTATCGCCACTTTTAAAAATAGGGACAATAATAGATTTTTTCCACATTATAGGCACCGTACCAGTCTTCAGAGAGAGATTAAATAAAACAGAAAGTGGTTTAGCCAATGTCTTGCTACACTGCTTTAAAAAGATAGGATGAATCCCGTCTGGCCCCGCTCCCTTATCCGTTTTAATAGATTTGAGATACCTCTCAACAATTATTTCATTTATAATTATTCTATCAATGATACAATCATTATTGTTTTTAATATTTTCAGTGAGTACATTATTATTGAGACTTGGTTCAAATACCGAAAAAAAGAATGAGTTAAAAAGGTCGGCAATATTCTGACCGTGCGTAACATGAGTGTTACCTAAGTACAGTTCATTGGAATTACGTATAGATTTATTATATGTCCAAAAATGTTTAGAATTTAATGATATATTTTTCTCACTTCGATCAATAACAGATTTATTGCAGGTTTTTTCAAGTTCTTTTGCTTGACTTCGTAAAACCGAATACTCAAAATAATCCTTAATTCTACCATACATTTTCCATTTTTTATGCTTTTTAATTTTTTTGTTTATAATTTTTATTAATTTTTTATTGAACCAAGTTGGATATCTATCATTTTTAGAAATAAACCCAGTTATATTAAGCTCAATTATTTCATTGGTAATATCATAAAAAGTACTCACTGCTGATTCAACGTCCTCTAAAGCTAAACGCTCTTCCCAGTCGATTCTGGCCATCATCTCATTAATTCTGGTATAATCAGCAGTTCCAAAACAACGTATCAAACGCGTGGCTGGCCGTAGGCACCGTAGATCAAGTTGGGTAGTAACATCGATGCATAAAGAAGGATGATGAGCATCCTCTGGTAATGATAAAGGACTAACACGATATACCGAACATGAAATGTCAGACATTATTAAATCAAGTTGCCTATTATTGATATTTTTCACAGAATTAAATTGAGCAAAACCATTAAAACACATAAAATCATACAGCTGTGAAGTTAAACAATCTTCATGGGCATTTACTAATAGCAACGAGTTATTTAAAGTAGAAGAAATAGCAGGCGCAGAACACCATTCAGCAAATCGCATATTAAAATCACCAATAACCAAAAACTTATCATTAGGATAATTTAATTTTAAATTAGAAATATGTTCGTATAACGAAAGCTGTGCCGGCCCCTGACTGTGTGTTTGTGGGAAGTAACAACAATATAGTCTCAACAAATATGTTCGTGATATTTGTTTGAATACAATGTGTACACAAGTTACGTCGGCATCGTATAAAAGAGGTAAAGGTATTAATCTCGACATACTCACTGCCAGGCCACGACGGACAGCTATGAGAACACCACCCCCCCTCGTAATATTTATTTGTTCATAATTACGATCTGTTCGGTAAACAATGTATCGCGAGTCAAACAGTTCCCCATCAAAGATTCCTGGCAATAGCCAGGTTTCAGTTAAGCAAATTATATCATAATCCACGTGTAACAAATTACTATAAAATGTTTTAGTTTTTGACCTTAACCCGCGTACATTTTGATAAAAAATGTTAAGTACCATTATTATAGAAATCAATAATTAAACGCTGATTACAAACTACCGTGACAATTTTTATAAAAATATTGTACCGAGATTCTAGCCCGAAAATAAGAAACGTAGAATTAATATAACTCCGTGAAACAAAAGTTAAATTAAGAATATAATTTTTTAATTCGTATAAATAATTATGAGTAGATTTAAATAGAACCAACATACATTCCAAATTGTAAATCAAGCAGCCCGCAATACACATCAACTCAAACAAATTAAGACAAGTAATTAAACATAAGAACAACAATTTTCGCTTATCTCCTATATAATCTTGTTTAAAGATTCCTCTGATATTACGTGAATAATAGGTGACTGCTCGTTACGTCGTACCATTATTGTACAGTTCCGGACCCAGCAGAAAGTATACTTTTTATCCTTTGCAATCTGTTTCGTTCTTTTGAGTAGAAATTTATTTTTCGTAGATAGATGATCATTAAAATAAATTCTATTATTGCCTTGAATACCGGTAAAACTGATATCCTTTGCCGTACAACTCTTAAGCTTGCGCAATAGTATTAAGAAATCATCTTTTTTGTATCTTGACTGCATTTTAACGATAATAGGTCTTATTTTATTATCAGAAGTATCATTTTTGACCGCAACTCTTGTAACAAAATCAACATCGGAATCAATATTCAAAGCATACGCACATTTAGTTGCAATATTTTTTATTATTTGATTTAAATTTTCACCGTTTTTCTGTGGAATTCCATTAATTTGAATATTCGAACGACGCACCCACTGGTCATTCCTATCCTTATACTCCGTAAATTCCCTGACCTTTGATTTATATTCCTCGAGTTCTAATTTGATGTCAACAACCCCTTTGATCTCCTTATCCAATTCAATTAACCTCTCAGTCACAGAAACCATAGAAGATTCCACTGCAATTATCCTTGTTGACCACATGCTGACGGCATCAGAAAGTTTCTTAAATTCGTCAGTAATCAGGGATTTAAATGAATTTATTGAACATTCTAAACCATTCAAACGATCATCAAAGTATGAAATCAATGATTTAGCATCAGTTTGAAACAGTGACTGAGGTTGGCTTGGGTCATCATGTATTTTACCAGAGCCCGATGTTAATTTTGGGCTGATATTAGGTCTTTTTGACGGTTTACATGTCGGGCATTTCCACTTACATTTATTCATTGGGAGATTTTTTTTAAATTCGGATTCATTACTGACATACAGAGCATTTTAATAAATCTTCCATATTCAAAGTTGTCGAACAATGTTTACATTCCATATTTTATGAAGACGGTAGAAAACAAATAAACAAAATGATCAAACGACACGACTCCCCGCACATAAAGCAACTGAGTCCAAGTATATTGACTTCTTTGCAATTTAAATCGCACTTAAGTTCACTTATGATATAACTCGATGCTATTTCACAAAATCACTAACAAAACCAAAACTTTATATGTAATAACTATTTTTGTTACGGGAGACAAAATTTAACGTGTACACTGCGCAATAGTTCGTTTGTGAATTATGTGATAACGTTGCGTTTATAAATCAGTAAGTAAATGCTTTTCTGAATTAAATGTCTTTTTAGATATTTGCTCACTTAGCTATTACCATATATTATTTACAGTTCGTACAAGGGCTGGCCTGATGGGTTTAGTGTTTGTTACTATATCCAAGAATCTTAAGTAAACGTTATAGTTTTCGTAACTGGAACTGCACTGTCTTTCTTTCTACCCTTCGCCATTACTTTCCTTTAATCTTTTTGTTTTATTTAAAATCCTTATTCATTTTTTATCTATTCCATTGCCCATCAGTCGAACTATCACTTAAAAAAAATGTAATAGATCAAATTGTTTTTATCAAAATTAAATTAAATATAAACAAAATTATTTCTATATCAAAATTTATTATTTTTTATTATTATTACGGTTATATATGTCGATTGAATTATGATGACAACAATAGTATTCATCATAAGTCAATTGACGTCCACTGCTGGACATAAGCCTCCCCCAACGATCTCCAAAACGGACGGTCTTGTGCACTTGACGTCCAACGGCGCCCTGCAACCTTTACAAGGTCGTCCGTCCACCGAGTGGGGGGCCGACCCACGCTGCGCCTTCCCGTACGTGGTCTCCACTCTAGAACCTTACGGCCCCAACGGCCATCGGTTCGTCGAGCTATGTGCCCTGCCCATTGCCACTTCAATTTGCTAATCCGCTGGGCTATGTCAGTGACTTTAGTTCTTTTACGGATCTCCTCATTTCTGATTCGATCGCGTAGAGAAACACCTAAAATAGCCCTCTCCATAGCTCGTTGCGTGACTCTGAGCCTTCTTATGAGGCCCATAGTTAGAGACCACGTCTCAGTCCCGTAAGTCATCACTGGCAACACACATTTATTGAAGACTTTGGTCTTGAGGCACTGAGGTATTTTGGACGAGAAGATGTGACAAAGTTTCCCGAACGCTGCCCAACCGAGTTGGATTCGTCGATTGACCTCTTTCTCAAAGTTGGACTTACCTAGTTGAACCATTTGGCCTAGGTATACGTATTCGTCAACAACTTCGAGAACAGAGTTCCCAATAGTTATGGGGGTGGGCACAATATGGACATTCGACATGACCTTTGTCTTGTCCATATTCATTTTAAGGCCCACCTCTTGGGATACTCTGTTGAGGCCCACGAGCATAGTGCCTAAGTCTTCCAGCGATTCTGCCATGACTACGATATCATCGGCAAATCGAAGGTGAGAGATGTACTCGCCGTTGATATTGATGCCGAATCCCTTCCATTCTAGAAGCTTGAAGGCGTCTTCAAGCGCGATGGTAAACAGTTTCGGAGATATGACATCTCCCTGTCTTACCCCGCGCTGTAACGGAATAGCCTTGGTATGCTCTTCTTGTACTCGGACCGACATAGTGGCGTTTTTGTACAAACACTTCAACACTTCGATGTACCGATAGTCAATATGGCACCGCTGGAGAGACTGAAGCACAACCCAAGTCTCGATCGAATCGAAGGCTTTTTCATAGTCTGCAAACGCTAAGCATAATGGCAAGTTATACTCACCGGTCTTCTGTATAACTTGCCGCAGCGTATGAATGTGGTCTATGGTAGAAAAGCCCTTTCGGAATCCGGCTTGTTCGGGAGGCTGGAAGTCATCGAACCTGCGAGTGAGATGATTCGTGATGACTCTAGAAAACAGCTTATAAACATGGTTCAGGAGCGATATCGGTCTGTAGTTCTTCAATTGGGTGTTATCTCCCTTTTTGAAGAACAAGACGACGATGCTCCTGTTCCATGCTTCTGGCGTGGTCCCTTGTTCGAGCAAGACGGAGTTGAAGAGCTTCTGAAGGGCTTTAAGTACTGGTTTTCCACCCGCTTACAGAAGCTCCGAGGTGATTCCGTCCTCGCCCGGCGCCTTATTGTTCTTTAGCTGTTTTAGAGCCATCCCAATCTCGCACAGGCTGATGTCCGGGATGTCTTCAGTATAGTGTCGGGTTAGCTTGGCTCTGGGTTCTTTCTCCAAGGCAACAACAGGTTTTGTAGCTGATGTGTATAACTGTCCATAGAAACTTTCCACCTCCCTCAGAACGTCGGCCTTAGTCAACGCTATATTGCCGTCCTCCGTCTTCAGCTTTGTCAGCCGGCTTTGCCCAATAGAAACATTCCTAGCGAATACTTTGGAGCCTTGGTTTCGCTCGATCGTGTCTTCAATACATTTAGTATTGAAAGCACGGATGTCGTATCGCAAGGAAGTTTTTATCTCTCTATTGAGCTGCCTATATGATTCTGCGTCATAGGATGACTGCAACACCATTGAGCGTCGACCTGCCATGAGTTCGAGAGTATGGGTGGGAAGTTTTTGAGGTCTACCTTTACGAAGTGGTGTAAAGAACTTTGACCCCACTTTATGGACAGTTTCTACAAACCTGTTGTTTACATCGTCCACTGTAACGCAATCTTCTAAGCAACTGAAGCGATTCTGCAATTCGAGTTGAAAGCTTTCGAGGTTTTGGATATGAGCATTAGATGGTCGGAGCGTAGACTTCATCAGTTTAGCCCTTTTGAGCTTGACGTCGATCTTCAATACGCCTCTTACCATTCGGTGATCACTGCCGGTTTTCACCCTGTGAATCACGGAGACATCATTGAAGACGTGTCTCTTGTTGGTCAAGATGAAGTCTATCTCATTTTTGACCGCACCGTCGGGGCTCATCCAGGTCCACTTCCTCTGAGGCGGCTTCTGGAAAAAGGAGTTCATCATAAAGAGTCCCTCCTTTTCCAGAAATTCGGCCAGCCTCTGGCCCCTTGGGTTCCTTTGTCCATATCCAAATTGCCCCACTCTCATCTCTGAATCGCTTCTATTGCCGAGTCTTGCATTAAAGTCCCCCATAACAACAGTGAAGTGAGTTTTGGAGGTATGTATGGCTCTACTTACGTCCTCATACATAACCTCAACTTCATCATCAGTGTGTGACGAGGTCGGTGCGTATACCTGGATGACCTTCAACGAATATCTTTCAGATATTCTGAGTATCAGGTATGCCACCCTACTCGACACACTTCCGATGGTCGCTATGTTCTTTACAAGGGACTTATGGACGATGAATCCGACACCACCCTGAGATTGGTGTTCACCCTCCCGGTAGAAGAATAAGTTGCCGGAACTCAAGGTCACGGTGTCCTCACCCTCTCTTCGGACTTCCGATAACCCAATTATGTCCCAGTTCAACTTACTCAGTTCTTCTTCCAGCTCCACAAGCTTCTCGTCTGTCCTCAAAGTGCGGATGTTGTGTGTTACCAGGGCCAGTTTCCGTTTGATGTGTTAGCCGAATCTCTTCCGGGGATTCTTAGCACCCCCTGCCCCGCCGTTACCATGACTGCTACCGCAGCCAGGAATAGCAGGGCTGCCGGGGACTAGGGGCCTGGTTTTTAGTAGTCGTATCATTAAGGGGAATTGCCCGTACTCGCCACGTTGGGCAGGCGGGTTGGCGAGCGCAGTACAGATGGACTGTAATAAAATGAGAAGGAACGCTGCTGCCCGTTCCTCCCTCATATCAAAATGAAAGATAGTAATCTGAACAATGAGACATCTCATAATATAAAATTGAAAAATATTGAACAGTGGATATATTGTATTATATAATTGTATCTGTAATACAATATATCCACTGCTGGCTATTGCATATATAATGTGCAATATTTACTACAAATTTAATCTGTAGAGTTTGCCATAGACGTCTAGAAAGACGTTATCTGGGCGATACAACTTATATTTTTTTCGCTTGATATTTCTAGCAATAATTTTTAAAGAATAGTTTGAATAGGTATGCGAGGGGTTTCAATTTAATATTGATTTTACTGAGTGATATTTTAAATAATTGATCGCTTTTCAGTGCTATATGTGCTTATTAACATGAGTTATATGTAATTTAGTATAGTTTTAGTATAATCATGTTTAGTTCCTAAATTATCTATTGAGATTACTTTTATGTATAACTATGCAATATTTTTATGTACTACAAGGACGTCTGTCCAATCTCAATTTTGAAGAAAATTCGAAAATATCTTTTAAAAGCCAGTATGAGGTATGATGTAAAAGTGAACCAATTTGATAGACATTCGACAATATATAAATTTCATATATATTAGAGAAAATATATATTAAAATTGTATGTTCTCAAAGTATTCAGAAAAAATATTATTCGAACAAGCAAAGTCATTCAGCATTGTAATATTTAAAAAATCCAATTTGACTAATAAAAGTTTCCAATAGATACTATGTTACTTCACTCGCTTTTAAAAAAATCCAAGTATACATGATTCTAAAATGTTGTCCTCTGTTTTCATTAAACATTTGAAAGTTTTAAATAATATTCAACAACTTTTTGGATTTTATTCTTATAATGGAGATTCGTTTATTGGGAAATTAGCATTACGTGTATATTGCGTTTTATGTCTAATATTTGTAGGGAGTTTATTCTACGAAAGTAATTCAGACCCAACATATTCAACATCATTTTCAAAGTTATTTTATATCAATTTAATCGAATACATTATGTATTGTGTCAACGCACTTGTTTTTAAAGGAAGATACTTAAATAAATTATTAACTCTGATAAATTTGACTGGCGATATATTAAATGTAAAATATGTTGGCGTGTCCTATAAGATATACATGTTTTTAGGTATTATGGTTGCTTATAGGTTTAGTATTGTTCTATATTCAGTGCCTGTTTTGTATCAGAATATATATTATTATTTGAACTTACTTTTATTATTTTCATTTTCTGTATTATATACTACAAAAGTGTTGGTATTTTACGTTATATACGATCGTATGAAGCTTGTGGAAGAACTTTTGGAAAAAAATAATATCTCTGTGAATGTCATTTCGAATAACGTAACAGGAAACAATAGAAAGAAGAACATTGAAAAATGTATGATTGTTTACGAATGCTTGATTAGATTTGTTGAAGAATTAGACAATGAAGTACATATTTGGGTATGATATATTTAAAAGTCTTTTAATTCTAGGCAGAGCATTAAACGCTTTGTTAGATATTTGAAAATTTATCTATCATTGCATTGCATTTATAATTACAGTTTCTAACAATACTCTCGATTTATTTTGTGAAAGGCGTTATATATTTGCACAGGACCTTGCGAAATGTATTAATCACGGTACGTAGAGTTTATTATTATTTCTATTTATCTTATTATTTATTTATCTTCACGCCATATCCCTTGCGGGTTAGCCAGAGACGACGGAGCGCCAAACGCTACGGTCCTTGCATACCTCTTTCGCCTCGACCACAGACATCAACCTCTTCATATATGCCCTCCAGGGGGTCCTCATGCTTTTTACGTGACCTACCTCCAGTATCATAGATACTGTGTTCTGAAGGTCACTCGAGGCCTCCCCCTGTCTCTCTTACCGCTCACTTTTCCTATATAAATCTTTTTACCATTCTTTCATCACTCATTCGTTCGACGTGCCTAAACCACCTGAGCACGTTCTTCTTCATTCTCACCGTGACATCAAAGAAAGCTAAAGCTAAGCTTTATTTTTATTTCTCTCAAGAAAAAATATTACAAATGATTAAAAAGTAAATTAAAACATTAAAAAGTATTTTTATGCGCTTATTTAGAGTTACACACAATGGATAATTATTTAATATTTTGTTACAGCAAATTATAAATTTAAAATCTTGGACGTCAATGTTTACATTTTTATTTATTGTTTTGTTTGTATCTTCTCCAATAGTACTCTTTGAATTGTCAAGATATGAAGTGGAGAATATTAAGAAATTTCTATTAAAATCAGTCCTAGGAGAAACTGGTAATTGATACCTGGTCTGAATTTGAATATTTTCATTTAATTTAAAATTTAAATAAATCAAGTAACATTTATTTTAGATGCAGAGTTGACCACAGCATTACTTCAAGCTCTAGACTACGTTAATATGAAGCCTTTACAGCTACGCTTATTTCGAGCACTGCCTTTCAACATGTCTTTGATTCTTAGTTTAATGTTTCATATTATATCCTTTGTCACGATTTTAGCTCAGTTAGTACCTTATACAGGATAAATTGTGTTCTTCAGATAAGATTTTTTTTAACATTAGTTTTTTATAATATTGCATAATTATTATTATTAATAATAACAATACATATTTACAGATCATGAGAAATTTTAAAGATATTATAAAAAGTTTATGGAAGAAACTGAAAAAATTATGTTAGGTGTTTGTTCTTTAATAAAAGTCTTAGGTTTTTTTCCAAAATGTTGTAGTGAGCATATGTAAAACTAGTCTTTTTTAAAAACTGTTTGATCTTGTAATATATATATATATATGTATTGACATAAGTACAAAAAGGACTAAAATAAGTATAAAAACCGATAAATGCTTGATAATTCATCTAAATCATTAGGTATTTATTTTATATAGGGTGTTGCCACCCTATATAAAACAAGTTTGCACTTGCACACAGTCATCAGTATCTGATGGTAAATGGTGTCGTCGACCATGAACAATTATAAATGTTAATGCGTTGCCACTTTAAGAAATGCACAGAGATAGAGCAGACAGGGTGTTTGTAAAGTAAAAATATTAATTAAATAAATAAATCTAACAATTAAATAAATTTAAATGTTAGAGACTCATTATTGTAACAAATTCATTATTACTTCAATAAAGTCTTGATGTGAGTATAAAATGTTGTTTTTTGTTTAAAATGTGTATTAATAGTTTTTATGCAGCTGCCAGTATTCTATGTTTTCTATTGATATACGATATAGTGGTTATGTAGTACGACCACTACTCGTGACATTTTAACATCTCAGCTTGCTTACCTAATTGGATATCATGGGGTAATACCTACAGATAATCGTATGGATACAATAAAATAATAGTTTGATATATATAAGTATTTTATTTTTATTTCATCAATACACTAAAAAGCACATTAGTGTACTGGGTTGCGATATTAAAATTATAAATTTTGTTGTTATGTTTTTACTATACCGTAGTGTTTTTTTCAAAATGTTGAATATTTTTACCAAAAGATAAAGTATATCCAATATTTTTTGTCAGTAATTCATAAATTTTCTTCCCCTATTCAGAAGTCTTTAAAATAATATTGTATTTATTAATTCTTCTCTTCTTTTCTCTAAGTAAAACCAACTGAGATTTATGGAACAACTGTTATTTTAGAATTAATGAAAGTACATGATATTACTTGATATACTGTACTATGTAATTTCGGTAACACTATAACAATTAGGTCAAAATCTACAAAAACTTTTAAGAACAAAGTTAAAACATTTTCTGTATCTTAAAAATTGTTCCTTAAACCTAATAATTTTGGAACCGTCGATACACATTCCATACTGAGTACATCAGCTTTTCAGATTACGGTATCCTTTCAGTATTAAACGTTGTATCCGAAATCAAGTGATAATCAATAAAAATAACGCAAATTTAGCCATAAATTTATTTTAAAACCAAAGAAAAACAATTCAAGGAACTGCAACTAAACCGTAGTTTGCTGTTTGAAAACTGCAATTATGAAGATTAAGGGAGTTCTGAAACAGTATTAATATCTTTGAAACTCTCCTTATTTCTTATAATAAAATATAAGTAAGTTACTTCATATAACATCAACTATTCCCCAATAAAAGTCCTATTAAAATCAGTTAAGCCGTTTCAAAGATTTGCCGGAACGCCCAAACAGAGAGAAAAACATACACACATAAAAAAAAAGATTTATATATATAGGTAACTGTATTTAATTTCATATGCATTTAGTGAAAGCTGTTGGAATGAAATTTGGAATAACATACATACACTTCAATTTTATTTTTTATATACGTTAGTCTGAGAGCTACAAAAATAATTGATATTTATATCACAAGGAAAGAAAGTAAATAGAAAATAGCAAACAAAGAAAATTACAATTTTCTCTATCTAAGTGAAATTTCTCAAATAAATTTTCATTAAATATCCCGCATTCGAGAACCCTGGTATAATGTATTAATTTATTCAACTTCCGACACCGCAACATTTCACCAAATCGGAAAACTCAATAAATCTACTTAAATCACCACCTGTCGTCTGAGGGTCTTATTAAAAAAGTAAAGAAAATTAATTTTATATTGTAAAAAGTAAATTTTGATTTATTCCGTTTTATTGGCTCTAAACTGTGAAATTATTTTATATTAAGATTATTGTATAACAGAAGTTTGTTGCTCATAGACGTTTAATTTTAAGAATAAATATTGAAAATATTTTATTCATATCTTATGATAAAATATAATATATGATAAAATATGAATCTGTTTATCGATTGGTGAAGAACTCACAATTGTATATAATATTGGATAATTATTAACCCTGTCTGTGCTAAAATGAATGTAGTGATTGCTTACAATATTTCCCCTAAATACTGGGAGACTAAATGGGAGTAATACTGAAATAGGTCTATAAGTAGTTCGATCTAATGTACTGCCGGATTAAAAAAATGGTGTTAATTTATAAAATTTCATTAAATCAAGAAATATACCACAATCAATACAGTTATTGAGTATTAGTTCAAATCTTTGGCACAACAATGTCTATTATGAATACTTATCTTCTGAACACTAATTGATTTAAAAACCTTTATTATTTTTTGGATATTAACTTTTTTTTTATTAAAACTAATACAACATACACCTTCATTGGCTTCAGTTATCTCGGAGCGTAAACGGTTGAGGAGTTTAAAGATTTAGTAGTGGTATAGGTAAAAAAAAATTAAATGCAGTTTCAACGTCAATGTCAGAAGCCACATATTTATTATTTGTTTAATTTTAAGTTGTTCCCTTTGAGAACGAGATCTTCCAATTTCCTTCTATTTTCCTAATTCTTTTTATTTTATTATTGCTATTTTGTTTATTCATACTTACACACAATGATTTTGCAACTTTTTAAGATTTGTAAAATAATTTTAAATCAATTTTAAACTCTTCGCTAATATTAAATGGTTTTTGCGCATGCAACTTAAGTAACTCTGCCTATTCAATAAATACTAATGTATCAGCAAAATAGTACAGTTTTGCGAAAAACACTGATATAATAAATTAATAAAAGTATTAAAATAATCAAGACTGCTTTTTAAAATATTTCTTACCATATATTGCAGTTCATTGAAGAAAACGTCAAAAATAAGAAAAATAATAAACCTATAAGATATATAGGTTTAATGTTTTTCTTGTTTTTGAAATTTTCCGTCCACAATAATAATTAATAGGCAGTATTGGATTTTTTTATTAATTAGCTAACATATATTTTTTTAGTATGAATTTTTATACTAGACAATGTTTTTAATAAATAGATTGTTTGAATATATTATTATTATTATTATTATTATTATATTAGCTGTTACCTACTACTTTCTCCGTATAGACAACAACAGAGCTAAATCGTAGAGCTCTGTTGTTGTCTATATATATATGTAACAGTAATTCAGGATTATAGATTGATTTATGTTAGAATAAAACAATTATTATTTTTAGATCTTTAATGATTTGATGAAAAACATAGAACAATTTTAAAAAGACCTGAAATTGTTATACTAATCTTAATAACTAACACGTGCTAGTGCCGGAACTGGGGCGATGTGTTTTTCAAGACAAGTAATTTCAAAAGTATGATAAATATTGATACAAGTTAGAAAACAACACACGATTAAATTTGAAACAGTTCAATATTAAAACATTAACAAACAGAACGGTAGCTTATTTAAATTTTAATTTGGGCTATAAGTATTACATACGTTACAATCAGGGACATGAAATTAAGAATTAAATACATATTAAAAGGCAGAGCTCGGTAGATGCAAAGTTGAAAAGGTCTCAACTTAATGTACTGTAATCCGTGATGCACTTCCACGGTCCATTCCTTATCTAAAGTAAACAAATTAGTTGATATATTTTAATGCTAACACACACACAACAAGTCAACTAGGTATAAAAAATATATTACCAATATCCACAAGAGCTGACTTTGATAAAAAATCTTTAATATTTTCAACTTCATTTCTCGCAAATTCAAATAATATTATCGGCAAAGACACAAATACAAGGGAATAAACAAGAATGTTTATTGGAACCAAAACTTCAACATTTAAAGCTTTCTGTAAAAAAAATGCAAATCAAAATTAAATGATTATAAAAATTACGAAAATTATTATTTTGTTGTCGGCGTCAAAATAATTAAAACTTAAAAATTCTATAGAAATTAAAAAAATAATAATAGACACACCTTTTGCAATATACACAGTAATGTGTTGTGAAAATGTAAAATGCATTTTATAAAGCGTATGAAAACTACTGTGGCGATCTGAAATAGAACACACAATTTTATTATTTATTATAAATGCAATTAAATATTTTACAAGATTTTTTTTATGTTAGAGGAGCCCAAACAAGCTTGCGGGTCACCGTTGACATGTGATCACCGCCGCCCATGAACTCTTGCAACATCCGAGGATTCACAAGAGCGTTGCCGGCCTTGGAAATAGGTATATAAGCCTTTTTTGAAGGTACCCATCGTATCGATCTGGAAATACCGCCGAAGGAAGTTCGTTCCACATTCGTGTGGTACGTAGGAAAAAAGTCCTTGAAAATCGCACAGTCGCCAATCACCAAGCATCCAGGTGGTATGGATGGTAAACAAGGCGCTGGCGAGCTGTACGGTGGTGAAATTCGGCGGTAGGAATCAGAACGAATAGTTCTTCGGAACACGCCCCGTTGTAAATGCGGTAGAAGACGCACATAGAAGCCACGTCTCTACGCAATACCAAAGAGTCCAGCCGTTCGCAGAGCAGTGGATCCCAGACAATCCGAACGGCTCTCCGTTGCACGCGATCAAATGGAAGAAGCTGATATTGGGGTGATCCAGATCAGAGATGAGAACAGTACTTAGTACGTTTCTTAGCGTTTCTTGAGTATAAACAACTTTAATTAAATATTATTCCTTGGACAAGTTTAACCTTATCTTAAAGTAGATCTGCTTGGTTTAATATAAATTAACAACATGTTAAAAAATATTTTACCCCAATCTGTAATTCGTGATCGATGTCTTCAACAAAGGTAATTAAACATTCGTAAGCAGTCAAAATATTCTTGATTTTCTTCTGTCTATTGTATCTTATTTCATTTTTAGAAATCACATTTACCAAAGTAAATTTTCTTTCTAAATTCTTTCTTAAAAGTTTCATACGATTGTATAAGATATCGAAAACCAAGATTGTTGAAATATACATGGTATTTAACGCAGTAGTTATTAATAAATTGAAATAAAGTATTATCTTATTATGAGAATGTTTAATTGTTACAAATATAAACGTATGTGTAATTAACCTATAAAGAGTTAAGAAAATTAAAAATATATATTTTTTTTAGACACACTGAGATGTTTTACATTTAATATGCTTTCAGTTAGACTTATTAAGGACAATAATTTATGTATAAATTCTCCTTTAAAAATAAGTGCTATGACACAATTAATCATATACTCGAGAGTATTTGTATAAAATGAATTATATAAATCATCAAATTGCGATAAAGATGCAAAAAAAAATATACGAAAAATATTCCCTACAAATAACAAACAAAATACACAATATCCTTTTAAAAGTAAACTAATAGTTTTTGATCCTCCAGTGTACGAATAGAACCCAAAAATCGTGCGTATTTTCGTGATAACTGTCACATATCTAACAAAAGTAGAGGATAACATTTTATATCCCTATCAAACTGTATCTGTTTTTCTCGGCACTATTTGTCACAGAATAGCTACCCAAAAATTTAAATTATTATATATTTAAAGGTTATTTGCTATTGTCAGTTTTCTACAAATGGTATATAAATTTATTTTGTGATTACATTAATATTTACTTAGTAAATGATGTTGTTAGAGATTATTTTGTTTCATATGGACTTAACCATGACAACAATCTATTAAGTATATCATAGAATAATGTTTATAATAAGTGAATTCCGAAAAACAATTACTTAACTGTATTGATGCTCACTTACTTATTAGGACATTCTCGAAACTATAATCCAACTACAATTATAATTATCTATAATTATACATACCTAGAAGTTTAATCATTTAAGAAGATTGGTGATTAAGTAGAATTATGCTTAATAAATAAAAAAACACCTGTGGTTATCCAGATTTTATATCCCAAGGGAAAAACAATAAATGCTGCTTTTTAAATCATTAATCTTTACTTGGAGTTAATAGCAAATTGTGACTATTAAAGACGTGGGAAATTAAAACAAATAATATACCGATTGTGACAAAATGTTATTGTAATAATAGCTGAATTATAATTGTTACAATTTTGTTTTATAATTATTAATAATAGACCACTCACTTTATAATTTATAATTTCTATTAAATTTCGTAAGTTGTAGCTTTATAAATGTCTTATTCTATTTGAAGTTTCAATTTTATTTAAAGCCCTCCTTTTAAACTATTGTTGTTTAATACAACTATTTAATGTTTTTTTCTATGTGATGAAACAAAGATGCAAAGCCAGAGGATCAGGTTTTTTACAAAGCAATGGACCTCTTACAATCCGTGTGACTTCGCGTTGGATGTATTCAAACGGTGTAAGCTGATAAATACTTCAACACGATCCAGACCCGAACTCAAATGTACAAATTGGTCTATCAAAACATAATGTCAATAATCTGTTATGTCTTAGAAATTTAAATTTTAATAAATTTCGCCAGCCGTCCTTAAAGTTTTGAATGTATAAATAAATCATTCATATTCAAAGTATAGTTGCACGATACAACACGCGTCAGTAAAACATCTAATTAGCTCTGGTTTCATGTTGAAAGCTACAGTTGTTAACTTGTCAAATAGTTTATTGTGAATTGGTACAAGTTATAGGAGGAAATGTTTTTAATTATATTTTTAATATATCAAATTATTTCAAACATCAAAAGGTGAAATGAAACAGATTTATTTCTATGTTTTGCTATTTAAGAGACAAATTAGTGGCCTGTAAGTAAATGCTTACCATCCTTGAATCCATCCTGTTTTAATAATAATTTTTAAAAAATCACAAAAAAGAATAATATTAATATTTTCTCTTATGACTCGAACAGCACAACAAAACTGTGGTTGCATCGTATACGTCTCTCCCACACATATTAACATATTTGTTAAGATAGAGACACCGTTATTAGCCTAAGATACGACAAATATCTAGATCAAATTCTTGTACTGATTGAATAAATGAGCTCCCTTGTAAACTTATATTATGTAAACTTTAAGCCTAAAAAACAACAAGACTAAAAATGACACTATAGTTATTTCTTTCTAATGCAGTTGTAGTGAATTTATATAAATAAGATTACACACAATGTTTATATGAAAACTATACAATCAGGTCAAACATGAAAATGACATAAATATTTCATGCTTATCTTATATCTGCATTTTTATACGTATACCTTCGCTTATGAACATTGTAAATAAGAAAAGACGGAGAAGCGTAACTGTCCGTGAGATCTGAAGAGAGATAAGGGAAGGCGATGAGGATAACCCTTTTTTTGGGGTACCAATTTATTCGAAATGTTAACGTACCTTAATTCACTACTTTATATATATACATATTTTTTCTAGTCCCAGACAAACAACGCACAGTCTACTAATACACTCTGTTTACTAGGTGACAAATTTATATCTTTTTATTCAATAAAACTGTATTCTGCAACGATTGAAATTTAATTAGCAATTATTTCAATAGAAATTCTGAATAATAATCTCTTAAGTTGTTTAAAGGAGAGCCAAACTTGGGTAACAATATTTAATAAAATGTACAAATCGGGGCGTTAACACAAATCGACTGTTGAAACAATAAATTCAAAACTTTAGAATTAATTTTGCAAATGAAGGTCTGTCATGAATATTCAACTAATCAGTATACTAGGAGACGATTAAATGAAAACTGTCTAAATATATTTTAAATTAACCGCAAATAATCACTAACTTGAAATTAATCTCTTGTTTAAAGTAATTTTATTAAATAGAACTTGAAGTTGACTATAACAACATAACTTCATAAATTTAATTGAAAAGTGTCAAAAGATAAAAATGAATCAAATTTTATCTCGAATAATTAAATTGTTGCCAATCTGAGGTTAGTTAGAGCAAAAATTATTCATGGTTTATTCCAGGTTCTTGCATATTTTGAAAAATTATCCTAATATTATCTGATATACAAAACATACAAGAATTCAAAATAAAGAAATGTTGTTGTCATATGTATTTCAATTGTGATGTATATGCATAAGATATAAGATATATATTAATGAAAATCAAGTATGACCTGAACGATCAATTTTATAAAAAATATTAATCCCCACATATTTTGTATATAAAACGCAAATTAACAATCAAGAAAACGGAATCAGAAAATATTTGAGAAATAAATAATGTTCTTTGTTAATTTAACATCGAATTGTACAATGGATTGCGATACAATGAAAATAAATATACATTCCGACAAATGATGGCTTTGCATTAACAATTCAAATTTTATCTATTTATACAATAACATGTAATTGAAGCAATTTATATTTACGTTTTTCTGATTGCCTGTGATTTTATTGACATCCTAACATTTTTTTATAGAACACTTTTTGTATGAGACTCAATAAAATATTTTATCCTTAAAAAAAGTCTAAAGAAAGAAAGCCAGATAGATGTGTTTCCTAATGCTGTAAGATCAGTTATAACTAATACATGAGAATATTGTATATAAGAAAAGAGACATATAGTAAGACCATAAAGTTACTTTATTTATATTGTTATATTATTATACACAAACATCCAAAAGTCTTTTTTAAAAATTCTGCTGTGTTCATGATTCTATTCACACGAAATTAGATTTTTTGGTATTCCACAAAATTGCAGTTTCTTAACAATATTTTTATCAAATGTAAAACAAGCGTATTCTTTTAAATTAACACATTTTTTTATTAACCGATTTAAATAAAACAAAAACTAAACTTTAAGAAAAGTTTTGTAATAATACATTCTCTAAAACCGCATCTAAATCTGTTAATGCATACTAGATATTAAAGCGCAAGAGATAACCAAACACAACATTTGTAACAATCGTCGTTTCGGATACCTTGTTTTCATTAATAACTCCAGCAATTATATCTTCTATGCACAGACAGCAATCAGTTACAAATTAATTGTGCAGATTTTATATACAGGTCAACAACAGATATTTTTTTTTAATACAATTAACTTTATCTATATCATTCATCTTTTTACATGGTAAGAGAATATTTAATATTATAATTTAGTATTATGATTTTGTTCTTCGGACAATGAAAACATTTTGATATTTTATCAAAGTAGTTATGTAGTATATAAACCAGCCAGGTATGTAGCCATTTTCAACTTTCAAATTTTGATAGTAAATATTATTATATTGTAAGCAAAAATTTATAACTTTTGCATTTTCTATTTTAACTTATATCTTGACACAACCTCCCATAACCTACATTACAGGAGAAGACTGGATTAAACTTCAAGTATCAGATACTAAGGCTTATACTAAATAGTTACTTATCAAATCTAACCCAATCCCTATTTTTCATAAGGATTAAGATGGAGAACATATTATGAAATCAGGTGGTCATGGTCATCATGAACAGGTGGTGGTGGTGGTGTTGGTGGAACAGGTAATAAAAAAGGATTCCTAACGCTTCTTAAGTTTGTCTGGAAGAGATCGCCGTTGAACGATAAAACCGCTGTTTTGTATTTTACAATTAAGTTTCTGTACATGTTACTGTCATGTTTATTGGTCATCTATTGTGGTGTCTAATAAATTGACACCACAATAGATAAATATAAATAAATAATTAAAAATACACTGGTTGTCGATTCAATACCGTCACTGCCCTATCGACATCACCGAAGTGTATATATTATGAAAACATTTTAATAAATCAAAGTACCCAAAATACAAAATTAATTTCCTTTACTTTTTAATAAAACCGTCAGTCGACAGGTGGCGATTTATGGAGTTTTCCGATCGGTGAAAATGTTGTGATGACGTCATTTGAATAAATTAATACTTTACGAGTAAATTAGTACTTTTGTCCTAGAATTGAGATATAATTTTATATCAAAACTTATCAGGGAAATATAGGAAGCATAAACAAAAATTATCATGTTTTTATATACACGAGTTCAAAATCACATAAGTACAGACTGCAAATCATGTTTGTTAATTTTTGACTTTGTCGGTTTAGTTTTGAACTTCCTGCAAAACAATCCTCCAAGTATGTTAGTCGTAGATCGTAACTAATATTTCATATTTATAACAGTATTTGTTCGTATCTTTATTACGCGTTCACGCTTTAGCGATTACTGTCAGGAATGGACAAAAAATATATTTCTTTTAGAAGTTATTCATTCTGGTTTACTCTAAGAAATAATTTCTTCATTGAAGCATTTTAAATTTAAAGCTGTTTAGTTATTTTATTAACTTTTAAGTCGTTTAAAATGAATATTCGATCATCGCCGCTTTTCGGTTCAAAATAAATGTAATAAAATTAAATATTATAATAGTAATAATTTTGCCCTAATTTATAGAAAGTAGTGTTATGCCATTTCTATTCAGGAACGAATAGACTATTTTTTAATAAGTAATAAGATAATAAGAATTCATCTATAATAAAATATCATGAAATATATTATCAAAATATTAGTCTAGCTGTTCATTTTATAACAAAACCCAACTGACAGATCGCGTTTGATTGACGTCTTATATTAAAGATGCCAAGAAGATCTACACTTTTCCGACAAAGCCGTTATGCAATTAGGAGTCAATCCATTGCGAATAAAACCACCAAATAAGAACAAGAAATAGCACATGAGGAATGCGTCGTCGTTTTGTATTTCTCAATAGACGTTGTTTACTACTATTGTGGTGCATTGAAGTTTTCCGAAGACGCCTAACTCGGGGTGGAATTCTGATTTCTACTCGTCTCCTCAAACCCTACCGAGTAGTGAATTCCCTTATCCTTTACTTGTACAATCGCCCTAAGGTATGAGGAGGTATTCGGCAGCAATGAAACTGGGCCCCATCCTTCTCCTGTACACAGGAACAGTGGTTTCATTCTTCTCCCTAATCCGATATGCCGCTTACTTCTGCGGCATTATATCCCCGCAGAAGGAGTGCACCGCACTCCCAGCCTCTTCTCTCCTGGCCATGGCCTTGACCACGGTATCATACCTCAAAATCTAAATCAACCAAACATATGCAATGGAACGCGCCTGTAAACTAAACAATACTCAAAGTAAAATTCAAAGATGGGGAAGATCTCATTCCAAGGAATTTGATGATCCTACTACATAGATATGACATTTGAGTTTAACTTCAATGTCCGATTCATGTTGCATTGGCAATAACGATTAACAAATCACTAAGTCAATCTTTGAATGAAGACATTACATGTTTTTCACATGTTTGTTATACGTAGTATGTTCATAGATCGGAAAACTTTATTTTTTAAAACAAAATTACATATATCACAAGGTAGTGAAGTGTACAGTAGTAATAAAAAGTGAATTAAACAAATTTCTATTCATTTTAAACTCCTAACATATTTAGTATTCTCATTCATCCATTGGTAGGTAACACGAAGTTTGCCAGGTCAACTAGTTTATAAAAAAAACATTGGGCCTGAGCTTTGTAAAATTAGGCAAAAGTTGTAGAATATGTTAAAATGTAGATATGTTTTTGAATAATATTTATCAAACTATACAACTTACCGTATAATAAGTTTATAAATTTGGGAATAGCGAAGTTCCAAATAAAGATGCTTATCTATTACTTAAGTTATTCATGAAAATAATGTAGTTTTAAAAATAAAATAAAAAGAATATTATGATTTGATATAACTATTCTGCCCGTAGTATTCTATTTAAAAAGTTTGCTCAGAAAGGGAACAAAGTAACATCGTGGAAATTTTAAATTCATAATTTACATTTAATTTAGAATTGTGGTCCATTTTGAATAACAAAGACGTAGAAAATTAGAGTACCTTGAGCAGGTTCATTAAAATTTCATATCAAAGTTGCATCTCGCCTTTATTCTACTAACTTTAGCTTACGTTAGAATGAAATAACTTTATAATGTTCTATAGAGAAATGGCTTCTGGCCCTCAGTCGTTCTAGACGCGAATTTAGTGTGTGCTATTGACAGAAGTCTCGAGTTTAAAGTATAAACTCGGTAGCGCTATTGTAAAGATTCCTTCTATGTGTATAATTTGACATTCTTTGATTATTATTATAGAAATTGTTATAGAAATTCTGTGGATCTCTTTATTGCGGATTCGATTCAACGAGACTAACTCCGCATATTCTGCGAAGAGATCGCATCTTCACAGCATTCATCTTTCTTACATTCTTCTTCTGTGTTACCCACGTTTGGCTGCCGTATAACAGCGTCGGTAGCAAAACTGCATTGTGTACAGCCAAACGTGCAGCTATGCTGACGTTTTGCCGTCTCAACAATGCAGTCAAAGCAACGTTGACTCTGTTACCGGCAGCAATACGCCTTTCCACATCCATTTCGTATCTTCCGTCTCTGCTAAACGTACCTCCCAAATATACCACTTCATTCACTAGTTCTATTATCTTATGTGACAACGTCAACGTGAATGACGTTGATCTTACATTCAGTTCTTTCTTCATTTCTTTTAACAAAATTTTACGTATAACCTATTTTAATTACTGCTATATTAAGAAAATCAAAGTTGAAACAAACTTAAAAGAGTTCTGTTTGTATGGCGTAATGACATATTTTGTGATAAATGTTTAAAACAGTTCAGCAGTTATTGAGCTTATACGTTATAAACTATATATATATATATATATATATATATATATATATATATATATATATATATATATATATATATATATATATATATATATATATATATATATATATATATATATATATATATATATATATATATATATATATACAAAACAAGTAAACAGATAAAAGATTTCTCTTAATTTTATGTCAAGGTATTTATAATATATTGCTTTTTATAATGCCCAAGAATATAATTATAATAAATTAAAAACTAAAAATGATTGTCATATAATGGAATTATAATTTATTGCAATATAAGAAGCGCTCTCATATATTTCTAGATTTATTTTTGATAAAACTTACTTTGATAAACAAGATTTTATTATGGCTTTACTTTGGTCGCTTAGCACTAAAATAAATTTGCATATATAATGAATAAAGTTTTATAATGTAGTAATGATCTCCTTTATGCACTGAATGTGACAAGGTTGAGAATATATATCATGTAATAGTGCAATGTGTCAGGAACAAGGCAAAAGAATACAATAAAAGAAAATTCAATATATGAAATTCAATATATAATAAAAAAGATTTCAATATATGAAAAGTATTTGTTAGACCTAGGTGGTTGTAACTTTGGCTCATCCATTACCAAATAATGCTAAAATTGTATATAAATTAGTAGAATTTATATCAAAGTAAGATAATTTTGCATGTTATGTAATCTTTTCTTGGTTTTTTTGCTTACTGACTCAGTTCCTTAGAAAGATTTTAAAAAGACACAAAATACTATTACTTTAAACAACAGATTACTAACAATTAATAAATAATAATTTACGTTGTAACAAATACGAAAATACCTAAGGTAAGTAAGTGGGTAGTCGTAGGGTAGGTAATGAAGGAACACTTAAAAAGATAAAATTTATTAATTTTCACGTGCTCAAGTTTTAGCTTGTTTTGAATGTCCCATACTATGTGGGTTAAAATTGGCGCAATATGTAAATTTTTAAAATAACATTTTGTGCAGATAATTACTCTTATATTTGAATTTAATTCATAAATTTCAAATTTATTGATACGGGAAGGGCTGTAACCGATGATGTGGGCGACCTTCTCTGTCGTTCTGAAATTGTAGATGGCATGTCCATGTCGCTTCAATGTATCTAGCAATCTACATATAATGGACGAAGGCAGTTTCACAAAGATATATGTAAAACATAAAAACTATCCCGTAACTTACAAAATTAAAAACCTTTACGAATTAATAGTCTTTTTTATCAATATCGACAAGGTTTCCGTATATATTCGTCTTTAATAAAATCGGATGCACGTTCTGCTATAGTTACTATGGGTATATTTGTATTTCCCCTCACTATAAATGGCATTACAGATCCATCAACAACTCTCAAATTCTTGACCCCATAAACTCGCAATCTTTGATCAACAACTGCCTCTTTATCTGATGGTGGTCCCATTTTACAGGTTCCAGAAGGATGAAAAATTGTACCAGTGTACTCAACTAGTAAACACGAGAAATAATCATACGATCCCCAAATATGACTTTCACAATTTTTAACCGGAGTTCTAGAAAAACGTGCACCATTTCTTTTAAAAATTATTGTATCTTCTAAATGGAGAGCATACTGATATGCCTCGACTAATGTGTCCATATCTTCCTTATGTGTAAAGAATCCGGGATAAATTAAAGGTGGTCCATAAACGGGATCAGTCTTGTTTAATAAAATTATACCCCTGCTTTTTGGAGTTAATAAAATCGCCTTAACTGACAAACCGTTGTAAAATGACACAGGAAATATTCCGGTTTCTGTATAAGTTTGAGGATCTGAATTAAATTCTTCAATATTTATGCCATCAAAATGGAATTGGATGTCTGGTGCATCTTCGGAAGCATATTTTGTTTTTATAAAAGCAATACTATTCACAGTGGAAGATGTAGACATCGGACCACTTTTCTTGGAGGACTGCTTATAATATTTTTTTACTTCTTCGAATAATTCTGACGCAGTTACCATTGTTGAAGTTTTATTTGATAAAAACATAGTTACAGCGTGTGTAGTTACATGATCCTGCAAATTGCGTCCTACTTGTAAGTCGACTATTACAGGTATATGTAAGCTCTCTAGATGATCTTTAGGACCAATGCCGGATAACATTAGTAACTTGGGAGAATTTACAGCACCACTACTAACTATTACTTCTTTTCTTGCGAAAACATTGTAGGTAGTACCGTTTTTAATATAAGAAACGCCTACAGCCGTTTTAGTTTTAGGATCTATTATTAATTTTGTTGCAAAAGCGTTTAATATAATATCAAGATTTGACCTTTCATCCCGTATAGGTTTGATATAGGCTTGATTTACAGATACTCTTCTTCCATCCTTAGAAGTTGATAAAGCTATATTTGTACCAAAATTATTTTCACTACTCAAATCACTTAGCGGGAGACCAGTTTCTTTTAAAGCTTCCACTAACATAACAGTAGTAGCATCAAGATAAGGAAATCTCTCTACGGTAATGGGACCACCTACTCCATGATAACGTGTGTTATATGCCTCGATATCACGATTGTCCTCAGACTTTTTGAAATAGGGCAACAGCTAAAATAAAATTAAATGTAATAATTTATAATATTAATAGAATAAGAAATTTACTCACCTCACCTCATTATAACTCCAACCATGGTTTCCTAATTCTGCCCAGTGATCATAATCTCGTCTATTTCCTCTCATGTAAACTAAGTAGTTTACTGCACTTGAGCCTCCTAAAGTTTTGCCTCTGTTTTTAATTTTTAAAGATTATATGGTCATATATAAATGATATTGTCAGTAAAGATTGTAGAAATTTTTTACTTACCGAGTCCATTTACAAATTTGTCCACTCATAGACCTACAAGAGTAAGGTTCTGGCTGTGTTTTATAATTCCAGTCGATAGAGGAACTCTTTAGACTTCTTATAATAGATGGTATCATAGTCACGTCTGGTTCCTCACCTCCGGCTTCTATTAGGAGTATCTAAGAAGTAAATTATATAATATGGGCCGGCTTTAATACATGATATCTATATTATAAATAAAAAAATAAAAAAATTGTTAACTCATGAAGTTAAGTTAAAATTCGAACTTGGGACATCTTGAATAGTTCACATGACTATGCCAACTAATTTTATTAATTGAGATATCTCTAGTTTAGTGTCATATCTATAAAAATGAGTGTGAGAATTTTACTTAAATTATGAAATAATTACTAACAAAATCACTGATTTTTAATTAATTCAGATTCTTACCCTCCATTTTTTTACTTCTGATAGTCTATTTGCCAGAACACAACCGGCTGATCCAGCACCTATAATAATAAAGTCATATTTCTGAGACTTGTTTTTCTTTGTTTTTCGATGTCTCAAGAAATCCGGATTCTCAGAATTTGGTACTTGGAAATCTGCATCCAGATCATATTGTGAAGGAGTTTGATGTTCAGGTGATTGTAGGGGTTCATTTTGATATTGGCGTAATTCTTTATTTGCGGAATATAATTTAAAATTTTCTGATAATATACTTTCCTTGTTCTCATCAGCTGCATGTGTAGAATTTAATGGAGTAGGATAAGTATTGCTTTTCGGGTAATTTATACTATAACTCACACCACCAAACAGACGAGTTACTAGTGCCAAAAACATAAATCCAGTTGACGAGCACTGTGTTAAATTAGAGTGTCTTTCAGAACAGATTGTTGCAATATCTGGAGGTTGCCATGATGTAGACATTTTTTGTCTATTTATTTTAATATAAAGTATTTTCTTGTCAACTCGTTTTGCGCAAAACCACTTGTTCTACAGTCACTTGACTATCTTAAATACAACTAAACGCAACAATTTAACAGAACTGAGGCTGATATCATTTAAATGTTTAAATTTGCATTATAAAACAATTAAAAATTTTATATAACATATTAAAAGTGTATTAAAATAATTAAACGATAATTCCAAAGCCAAATGCTTGCTAAACTAGTATCTGAAATACGAGTCGCTATACAATTTATTACTTAAT
This sequence comes from Melinaea marsaeus rileyi, assembly GCA_918358865.1. Taxonomy (NCBI): domain Eukaryota; kingdom Metazoa; phylum Arthropoda; class Insecta; order Lepidoptera; family Nymphalidae; genus Melinaea; species Melinaea marsaeus. The sequence goes on along the minus strand of OU911086.1, from coordinate 9,336,495 downwards.
TTGAGCCAATTACGAGCACAAAAAACTTTCAAAAGGCAACCTTATCGGTAATCAATATAAAGTATGTTTTATTTAATAAAAAAAATATACAAAATGAGAATATTAAGAAATATTTAAATCTTATCATTATAACATAGAAATTATTAAGTAACAAATGTAAATAAAGAATATTTGTATCAAGTATTCAAATTTTATATCTTATTTTTTTTAATCTACCTTAAACACATTCAAAGATTTTTTAACACTGAATTGCAGAAATGATATATCTCGTGTATAATTTCAACTCTTGCAAATCCTCGGAGGTTGCAAGAATTTATGGGCAGCGGTAATCACATATCACCCATTACCCGTATTCCTATTTGCCCTCTTTAAAATAAAAAAATCCTAATTATATAAAAATGTTTAAAATATCATATGCATATTGTGAAATGTAACCATTTTTAGACTCTTACATATATTAATTGCAGCAATATTAAATAATACAGGTGAAAGAGTTTAGATGAGCTCGGGACATATTCTATATATAAAATGATATTAAGTATAATTTTAACACCTACATAATAGAATTAATTACTAACCACGACATAACATCTATCAAACTATGTTAACGTTGTTGTATATGTTATCTACAACCGTCAATGAATGAAGTAATTAAATTTTATTCTTACAAAACCGGTTTGTGTTTATGAAACCAGACTATCTACTGCGCAACGATGTCATCTAATAAAAATAATAAAGAAAAAGTAAAAAGTATTCACTAAAAAATGATATAATATTATCAATATCTTATCTTTTGAGTAGAATGATATGAAAAGTTTTGCAAAGACATGAAATCGTAGATACAGTTCACAGATATCCAGCTGTTTCAGAATTGCAGACCGATTTTGAAATTGCAACAATGACTATATCTCGCCATTGAGTAAGTACAGAATCTATATTAATAATATATTTTTTATCATTATCAGGTAAATGAGTTAAAATAGATTAAAACATCTGGTCACATCCCGGTAAAGTACAAACTCTGCACATAGTGCTGAATACAACGATTGAATTCATCAAGAAGCTTAGCTTAGGTTTGATTTCAAAGAAAGAAAAATAAAAAAACTGATTTATTCAGGATAACATCACCAGAAGTGAAACTACAAACAAGCAATTCATGAATTATTTCACTACATAACTAAGTTCGAAAGCGTCCATGACCTTCGAACCATTGCATTTTCCGCCACATCTCATTTTGAATAATTATATTATTGATTGAAGAGCTATAAATATGCCACGCTTCATTTCGGATTTTACGCAGTGGTTTTTAAGAGTCGCGAATTTTATTCATTATAGTTTCAAGAATATTGTTGGATTAGGCCGGAAGAAGAATAAAGCCAGACGACATTCTGCTATAATGTTAGATATAAAAATATAAGTAGTCATAAAAACAGTAATATATATATGAAATGTAGACAGTATTTTTTTATGATAGCTACGTAAAATAACACTACTTGTTATTTTTTCAAAATACATCTAATGTATATCATATCAATGAGACATCAGTCTAAGATTGTTGCAGTATTTTATTAACTAATGTAATGCGTGTTGTTATACAAATGGTTAAAGTATAAGTATTACTGTCTGAAAGAGCATTACCGACATAAGAAGTTTATTTGTGATCCACGTGAATCTGTTTTATGCGCCCAGTTACTATGAAGTCCATTAAAATCGCCTAAGCTAAAAGATTTTTTTAGCAATAAATATAAATGTTCCCAGTCAGTTTTAGCAGCACGCGTGGTATAAAGATACTAAGATGTTTAAGATTCACATTTTATGATATAAATAAAAAAAAATTACAATGGGAATATCAATATTTGAATAAATAGTTTGATAACTAAGCAAACAAGTACAAATTAAATTGTGGATTAAGATCACTAACCCTCCGTACGCATCCGATATATCATTGAATATTATAGCCACTTAGTTTCACAGAACTTAGAGGTTTTACGCACGTTTCATTTAGGAACGCAGTATAGATTTTCTCTAGGTATAAAATACGTTCTAATACTAACAATTTAGGATGCAAGCTTTGTAAATGCAATTAATGATATCTAACGTCAAATTTGACGTGCAATCCATTACTGAAGTAGTTTAATATTATTCTTAAAATAAGCCAATTATTTACATTTTCAACAACTATTAAAATAAAACATTCCAGGCAGCATTTAATAAAACTGTTTATTTTATTTTACATTGACATATCTCTTAATTGATGATTTTTAAAGACAGGCATTTTTTCGCCAATGGAGCAAATCTACAATAACGTCAATATAAAGATTCCGAAAATACACATCGCTCCCCCTGTTTTTTTTTAAATATCTATTCATAAACGGTGGACGAAAATACCTGGAAAAATAGACACACGGACAGACAACCAGCCATTTACGAGTACATCTAGGTTACGCTTCATGAGCCTATTAGTGATGATAATTTCCCTTGGTTTCGGATATAAAATATTTTTCCACATGTTATTTTCTTGAATATAAATATCTACATGTTTAATCACGTCGTAGCACAAATTAATTTCAAAAGCCCTCTGTGTAACGTACACTGTTTCAACCAGTTCCTCATAAAGTTCATCTCTTATCTCACTCGTCATGTCTACCCAAATCTTATATGGGTTTATAATATACTTCACTCTGTCTATAGTCGTGATAACTGACTTTTGAAGTATCTTCGCTATAGCAACTGTTTCGACAACTTTTCCCTAGGTTAAATATGTGGCTACAAAATACACACACACAAATATATATATATATATATACTAGCAGACCCGGTCAGACGTTGCTGTGACTATTGTTTTTGATATATTACATTGTAGTAAACTATTTAAGGGGTAACGTTCTGAGTATTTCTGTCATGAAAACCATAATGTTTTATTACAGTCGATATTAAGCAAAAATCAAAACAAAATAATTACAATATTATTTTTAATTTTATCCAAGTTTTTAACACTATTTGTATATTACAAAGTTTTTAGTAAATAACTTAGAACACTAAACTTACGAATGAGATAGGTAGGGTCGCAATTACCTCATTCGTAATTACTCAATCCAGTCAACAGATACTGCCATCTTTTAGAATTGTTAGGAGGTAACTGCAAAATAATAAACAAATAATTTGCAATAAAATAATATTGCGACTATGAATTGAGTTGAAAATTATTATCTTTTAAGTTAGGTCAAACTGTACGTGGTGTGTAAATTTATTAAAATCGGTTAAGTAGTTTAGGAGTCCATCGCGGACAAACAACGTGACACGTGATTTATATATATTAAGATATCTGGTGGATTTTTTTTATCATTTAATATTTTAAATAATATGATAAATAAATAGTAAAATTATCCTTTTTTTAATATGTTACTTTGTCATTTTAATAAGACGTTCATAATTAAAAATATTTGGTGGTTTTACTAATGCATATAATCAAGGTTAAACTCAAAGCATTTAAATTTTAAAAGATAAATCATGAATAATTAAAAAATATTTTTTTTTTATAATAAATATAACAATTTTTATACAACTCGGCAGACTTCGATCTGTCAAATAGATTTGGAATGTGGCACTTTATATTTCGACCTTAAGACGTTTTAACTCTGCTGACCCTCACACATCGCCCTATCATCATGGTGACGGTTCTGTTCAGGAGAATTAAAGAAAAAGTTCAGCTCGGATGACCTAAGTATCTTCGCTTCTACGAACTTTGGCCACCCTTTTGAGACCCACTAAAAACCCCGACTGGGATGTCTGCCAGAGGGCTTCAAACTAAGAAGGGAACTTAAGGTTCAAACCTAATTGAAAAATAATCTAAAGGGATAGTGGGAACCTAAAGGTGACAAAAATTTATAAAGTGGGTGCTTCAAGGACAAAACATGGAGATAATTAATTATTTATTACTATTATTATTAACATAGGGTTAATAACCGATGAAATAAAGAAAAATGAAATAAAACGTATATAAGTATTTTCAGTAATCGCTTTATTGTAAATCAAGTGAATCATAACTATTAACAAAAATCTGTTTTATTTTTATTGTAGTGTATATGATACACCATGTTGTTTGTTTGATTACGTGGTGAATATACAAACAAATCTGATGGTTTTCCAACACGGGAACAGGCCATATACAATTGACTATGTGAGAAACATGGTAAATACTACAAACACCTAATGATTGCCCCTGGGACTTATTTATGGTCGTGTGCCGTTGCAAAGACGGTTGGTTGATATTTCTCAACATTATAACTACCAATTCAATCTTTAATTGAAGATTGTGAGGTGGCAATCTTGGAAAATTCAGACGGATAGTTGATGATATCATATCATCTTGGTTAGTAGCCGAATCAACTGATTTATTTATCCTCAATTCGCCTGTAATTTGTTCTTGAATTTTGAAATTTAATTCATTTACATCTGTATTTTTTGCAGCCAATATAGCCCGTTCGCTCAACCAATCATGGTTTCTGTAATTTTGAGCAACATCTGGAAAATCCTTTTGAATAAGTTCATCTTTTGATCTAATTTAACTGACAAAAACTTTGAGGAAAGTTAATGCAACCAGTCAAGGTGTCTATAAGAAATTTGCCATTACCTATGTCAATGAGCTGTTCAGAGAATATGTCTTCAGCTTGGTCATTTTGCAACTTGACACGCATATTCTTGCTTACTTTCACATGTTTCCACAAATTGGAGGACTTTAAACATGCATTAAGTTCATCAGCTGGCGTTGATCTTGGAATCACTGGCAATATTTGACGAAAATCTCCTGCTAATAAAATCATTGCACCACCAAATCGGTATGATTGCTCCGGAGATCTGGTAAGGATTTATCTAAAGCCTAAACTCTGTACTTGATCCAGAAATCCTTTGGGTTTGATGGGAAGCATGTAGATATGATTATAGAAAACAATTTTCGTATTTGATGAGTTTGTGATGATATTACAGAATCATTGAGATCCCAATCATCCCAATCAGCATCATTTTCTAGCAATCGTAAACGTTGGCAAGCTTCTCTGTATGATCCACACAAATCAACATCAACAATTCGTACATGTTGGAATGACGTTGGGCCACGTACATTGACTAATAGCAGTCGTAAATAAAAACATTCATCATTGCTTGGATGTACTGAATAAATTCGACCAAGCGCTACGATAGAATATACATCTGGGTATCCTGGAACATGTTTTCCTTGTGTCCGTCGTATAAATCTCCTTGAAGATTGATTCCAAGTATAATATTTTGGCATTTAAGAATATAACAATGTTTGAGCAAAAGCATCGTTTTGGCATGTCTCAAAAAAACTGGTTGATGTAGTAGATGGTGACTGTACAGCTCTTTGTAATGCGTTCTGTGCTGTAAAATATACTCTTTGTCCATTTTCTAAATGCACAGCTAAATGAACAACAGTAGGGTGTCTCTCATGAATAGGAAAAGAAAATATTCGCCAAACTGCTTCATTACTACTAACATAGCGACAAATGTGGTATTGGGTAACTTCATCATTGGAATTCTCTGCATTAATACCAATCACAGTCATATCACTCCCTTTTGTTGCATATTTGAAATGTATTTAATAGATTTTACTGATTGGCAAGATTCAACGTTGATGTGCGCTTTGAAGGTCTTTGATAAAATGGGTGAATATGGAACAATCTAGCGATTATCATGTTGAATTAATTTGACAATTGTTGATCTTCCATTGTCTGCTGTTGATCGGCGACGATACAAAGGATAACTGTCATTACCAGTGATTGTTTCAGATATTAATGTCCGTGGATATCGCTTTGAACATTTACCATCCACCATACATGGTGAATTTTGATAAAGAGTTCCACAGGGACCATGTATTATGTTTTTGATAACTACCTCATGCAATCCAGGATCTACTTCTACATTAGGGATTTCAGCTGATATAACTGCATCAACTTCATTTGGCCTTATCTTTTCAACTAACCAAATCAAAATGTGTGCATGTTGCAATCCTTGTTTCTGCCACTCCACAGAATACATCCAGCAGCGTGTCTCTCCAAACACATAATGTTTCACAATGAAATCCATTAAAGATTTCAACTTTTGTCTAAAGACTCTGGCTGTAATATCATGACGATCGATAGGTGATTGCCCAGGGAATAACTCCTGCTTGATTTCTATCCAGTGTGGATTGCATGTAAATGTGATGAACAAATTTGCTGTACCATAATGATGAACATATGACATGGCATCTTGAGTATATTCATGCATATGTCGAGGGCTTCCGATGTATGTTGCTGGGAGAATAGTCATCCGACCAACATTCTGTGCATTTTCATCAGTATTAATCCCATCTCGAAGGTGAATATACTCTTCAGATCTGAGTTTGGTCTGATTCAATCTGATGAATGTTAATCTCTCCGTTTCAATTTTAACATACATGTCTACAACATACTTTTGATATAATCGCTGACATTCGAGTATGTGATTGTCTTCATTTTCACGAATCATTAGGCGGTAGGAATAATAGTTCATTGAACTGACTTTTTTGTTGGTTTCAGAACCTGAAAATAGATTTTTGTTTTCATAACATTGAAAATAAAAATAAAAAATAATATAGTGACTCATAATATATCTCCATAGCTAAAATAATATTTTTTATTACCTGTAATGGGATTTATCATCTTGTTTGAGAAATCATAGCCATCTTCACCGGTCTCCTAATTTGAATCACCAAATAATAATTGATATGCTTAATTATGTCAATATGTAATAATTAGTTGTAACTAATATCCATCATCAAATAATTATATTGTGTTTCAAAATAATAAAAGTGTTGCTAGTACTGAATCACCAAATAGTATTATGACTAAGTGATATATGTGTTAGGGTTTAGGGAACTGAAGGTTAATGACACATATTTACTTACTTAACAGGAAATTTTGTTCATTAAAATAATAATGATTAACTGCTATAATACATACCTTAAAAGTTGCCATGAATTCGCGAACTACGTTTGTCGCCCCAAATGACGTCATTTGAAAGCAATTGTTATATTGTTGAATATTTGACAAATAGTGTATGGAATCTGGTTCTATTCCTGAAACCAATGAGTACAATGACTCTGGTGATGGATCCAATGGTATCAATTTCACTTTCCCATTTGCGCAAGACAATCCATTTGCTTCATTTTTGTATTTCAATGCCTTACAATAAGAGCAAACCAAGTTCATAGATCCAATAGTAACACATTGGTGGTTCCTGTAGTCAATTGACAAATCGTAATTGGAAGCAGCTCGATTCAAACTTTCGCGATTATTAGTTGAATCTCTCGCTCTCGCTTCCCGCGTTCGTGATATACGAATTCTTTCGCGTTCATTTCGGTCGTCACGTTCATGTGCAATATGATAAGATCGGTAATTATTAGTTTGGTTTGTAGCATTTCGGGTTCTTCTGCCTAAATTACTTCGTCTTATAGGAGGCATATCGTATATACTTACCTAAATTATGTCATATGAAATAATTATTAATCACAGGTATTAAAACACTTTGCGCAAAACACGATATAAAACAATCAAAATTAATTATTAAATATTGTAAACGCTTTCTAACGCTGTTTGTTTGACAGATGCAGTGACGTGAAAACTGATGACAATTTATGTCGCATTCCGAAACTAAAACAAAAGAAAGAATATTCCAAGGCCAATCAAATCTATAGCTCTTACATTTTTTTACTTTTCAATTTGGTCGGGTGAACACATATATTTGATTAAATTTGAACGTTGTGCAGCGACAATAAAGCGCGAATTGACTCTTCGACGTTAGCAACACACCTATATTGTTTAGACAACAATGAGTGCTTGTAATTTAATATGAACTTTATTGAATAGCAATACATTTCAAATTGACTCTACATTTAGTTAGAAAATATTTTTATAGGAAAAAGAAAAGGGCTCTTTTAGGGTTTTCCTGGAAATTATTTGATTTTTTCTTCATCTTTGGACTTCAAGGAATTTTTTAAAATAAATTTGTTAAGATTGGTCCATGCGTTGTTGAGTTATGCGCTTACCAACACATTTTGCGATTCATTTTTATATTATAGATAGGTGCTTTTTTACCAATAAAGAAAAACTATAATGAAAACATATTTTTATTAAAATATAAAACTAAAACCCTAATATCGTCGCTAATCCCCAAATAAAACAAAAACATAGGACGAATTTGTACTAATAATGAAATGATATAAAACAATGAATACTAATTAAAATAATTAAGTTCGGGTGTGGTCAGTTGATAATCTTCTTTTATCATATCAGAGGCACGCTCCGCTATTGTTACTGTTGGTATATTTGTATTTCCTCTAAGTATAAATGGCATTATGGAGGCGTCAATAACTCTCAATCTATTGACTCCATAAACTCGTAATCTTGAATCAACAACGGCTTTTTTATCCCAAGCTGGACCCATCTTACAAGTACCTACAGGATGGTAAAATATTGAAGTGTACTCCATAAGTATACAAGCGAAATAATCATAAGATCCCCAAATATAACCTTCACAATTCTTTATAGGCACCTTAACAAAATGAGCACCATTCTGTTTAAAAGTTTCAGTTTTTTCTAAATTAACAACATAACGCAATCCCTCAATCATTACATCCAAATCTTCCTTAACTGTGTAAAACCCTGAATAAATCAAAGGCTGTCCATAAACAGGGTCAGAGTTATTCAATAAAACAACGCCTCTACTTTTGGGGGCTAAAAGAATCGGATAGGCTGTAAGACCGTCATAAAATGCCAAAGGATAGATGTTGGTTTCTAAGTAAGTTGTGGGATCAGAATAAAACTCCTGAATATTTCGACCTTCAAATTGATATTGGATATCTGGTGCATTCACGGTAGCGTATTTCGTTTTGATAAAACCGATACTGTTTGCAGTACTTGTTGTAGATAACGGACCACTTTTTCCATGTTTCTGTTGATGATAGGTCTGTATTTCTTTTAAAATATCCTGATTATTTATTAAAGTTGCAGTTTTATTTGATAGAGCTATCGTGAGACCTTTTGTACTTACATGGTCTTGCAAGTTTTGGCCGACTGCTAAGTCAGATATAACCGGTATATTCATACTTTCCAAATAATCTTTAGGACCTATTCCCGATAACATAAGCAACTTTGGGGAATTTAGTGAACCAGCACTAATGATAACTTCTTTTTTTGCATAAACGTTGTAAGTAATCAAATCTTTAACGTAACTGACACCTATAGTGGTACTTGTTCTAGGGTCAATTAGTAAATTAGAAACAAATGCGTTCACTATAATATCAATGTTCGGTCTTAAGTCACGTATTGGTTTGATATATGCTACATTTACAGACATTCTGCGTCCATCTCTAGAAGTTGATAAAGCTATATTAGTACCGATATTGTTTTCCCCAGCTAAATCTATCACTGGAAGACCGGTTTCATTAAGTGCTTTAACTAACATAACAGTATTAGTATCAAGATATGGATATCTCTCTACAGTAATAGGTCCTCCTACTCCATGAATATGTGTATCATATGCTTCAATAGCACGATTGTTTTCTGATTTTCTAAAGTACGGCAACAACTGCAATAGAAATAAACATTATGTTTCATGTAAATGATACTTAATACATGTTATATCGGCAGATGAAACAAAGTTTTCTTATAACTAAGTCTGTAAAGTAGTTTTTCGATATCTAATTACAAAAATGTAACTTCCTGGTATAGGCATAACTAAAAGGGTAAACTTTAAAGTAGAACATCAGCATTATCTACAACTACAACAATGTACCATCAGTTAGAGAATCTGCTAAAACAAATAAAAGTTATATATAGAGAAGATAACGCTAATTACCTCATTGTAACTCCAACCAGGATTTCCTAGTTCAGCCCATTGGTCGTAATCAAGCCTGTTGCCTCTCATGTAAATAATGTAGTTAATGGCACTGCTGCCCCCCATGGTTTTGCCTCTGCAATTACATTATATAAAGGTTTAAATTCTGATTTAAAATCAGACAAAACATTGATTTTAAATATATATACATATATATATTTATTAGTTATGATAATGAAAATTCATGTTATCATAAAACTATATTAGGGTTCCAACACCCCCCTGCGTCTGTTACTTAGTTTACAACTAAAATTCATAATTTTAACTTACCTTGGCCATGCACAGGTTTGACCATTAAACGACCTGCAAGTAAGAGGTTCTGGCTGCGTTCTATAATTCCAGTCTATAGAGGATCCTTGGAGTGTTGGTGCAAATGAGGGTACCATCGTCACATCTGGTTCTTCAGGACCAGCTTCTATTAATAGTACCTGAATATTTTAATACTATAATACTGAATACAGCTTATATATAGCTTACGAATTGTTTAAACTTAGGTTCTGGAACATTTTTGCTGTGATTTATTTTATTTCGGTGAAACGATTTATTTATTTGAAATTATTATTGTGTATTTAATAATTTTGAGGGCATCGTGAAATTTTTGTTTTTAACATACCTTATATTATTTACGTATTTTATACTTTTGTATTAAACTCATTCCTTTACGAATTAATTTAAATTAGAAACAAATATTCAGCTTTATAGCTAAGCACACGGATTTCGTAACAAATGTAGCAAATGGGGTCGTCACAATACCATGTAGCTTCTTTTAGTTTAAATTTAATGAACCATATTTTGTAATAATGAGTGGACAACTTACCCTCCATTGTTTTACTTCTGATAATCTATTGGCTAATACACAACCAGCTGAACCAGCCCCAACGATTATAAAATCATATTTATTTATTTGTCTTTTCTTCCTCGTTTCTCCTTGTTCTGATTTTAAACCAAGATTATTCGAAGATGTTTCAAAATTTGATAGAGTTGGATTTTGAGGTATATGATATACAGAAGATTGAGGTGGAACATCATTTGATATTTGTTTATATTCTCCAGAAGAATAAGAATAATTACATTGTGATAATGCAGCGAAGTCTGGATGATAAGGAATGAAAGGAGAGTGTGTGAATTCGGTACTGGAGTAAGGATTTGGCTTTGGATAATTCAAACTATTAGTAACACCACCAAATAAACGGACTACCAGAGACAAAAACATACATCCAGCCGGGGAACATTGTGTCAAAGGCGCTTGTCGTTCTAAACAGAATGACGCTATGTTATGTGGCAGCCAAATAGTTTCCATCTTCTATAATATTTTTATGTGTTTATATTGTTTTGACAATGCACGTTTCTTTTTAATAGAATAATATTTGGAGTAATGTGTTTTACACAAATACCATTATTAAGAAATGCAATAGAAATGAACTGGGTTCTAATCATTGCTTTTTATTTTAAACGTTTTCTTTCAATAATGTTTATTCAAGCGATATATTGCAAAATGATTAATTTACATTTAAATGAGTAATCTAATATGCTTTTTTTTTTAAAGATAATACTACCATATCATAAAATAATATCGTTTAAAATACACAGAAGACATTTTAAATTAATTGTTATATTTGAGATGGTTTCCACTGGGATAGCATATTATATACGTCTGTAAAGGTAGTTTATCCAAACTAATAGAATAAGAGCATGTTGACTATGATGATAAAAAAACTAATAAATATAACATATTTACAGTTTCCATAACATTTCTTAAAATTACTCTGTATGTATTTTTTTTATATAAGAGGAGGGCAAATAAACAGGTAGGTCACAGATGGTACCTGATCATCGCCGCTCATGAACTCTTGCAACATCCGAGGATTCACAAGAGCGCTACCGGTTTTGGAGGTAGGAATAACCGCCTTTTTTGAAGGTACCCATGTCGTACCAATCTGGAAATACCGCCGAAAGGGGGTTCGTTCCACATTCGAGTGGTATGAGGAATAAAGGTTCTAGAGAATCGCACAGTGGAAGATCGCCACGCATCCAGGTGGTACGGATGGTATGGAGACGATAACGCGCTGTGCGGTGGTGAAATTTGGCGGTAGGCCCATAACACTCCCCGTGATAATTGCGGTAGAAGACACACAGAGAAGCAACGTCTCTACGCAATGCCAAAGTGTCGTGCCGTTTGCAGAGTACCGAGTTCCCGACAATGTTTACATTACAATATTTTTTATTCATATTTGAAGTCTTTATAGTTGGTCATCATCTTATGTTAGATGTCTGACAGATATTACAACATTGGTGCTTGGGTTTTATTAATCACAGGCAAAAATATTAAGTGGAATAATGGGATATTATTGCTTCAAATATAAGGGACATATAATTTATGATAATAATTTTAATCAAGTGTCTAAATAGTGTTTAATAAACCGTAAAGAACCCTATATTTTAAATGACAAAAATAACCGACTAACATCTTTTTGATAATGTAATTTACATATTAATTGATATTTCAAAGTTATATACGAGTAAAGCTTATACCATATTCCAACAAATTAAATATGTAGTAAAATATAAAACATTCCAAAAGAGTTTTATACAGAGTGGACAAAAAATCCATTTATATTTAAAATGATGATTAAATAAAACTAATTACAGTACATTGAAGTCTTTTCGATAATAAACAAAAGGAGAATTTATGTTTTAAAAATCACACCATCCATATGCAATTCTTCCTTGTTCTGAAATTGCTGAAATGTAGAGTGGCTATTTTCGATAACAGCTTTACATGTTTCTGTTGAGATGTTGGATTGTTGAAGTTCAATAAAATAAACAGTTTGATATAACTTTTTATTATATTGTCACTAGTTTTAAACTTAAACAATTTTACGTGATATTATGGAATAAGCACACGTATGCTTATTGCATATTTGATAAGATTTAACTGAAATTGACTTAAACTATTTAGGTACTCTCAATAAAATAAATATTTACTACGTTGCAAATACATATTTAAATCCTATGTGGCAAAATGCACCATACGAAACCTGGTTAATCTGAATAACAAATTAAGTTTTAGAGTCAAATAATTGACTGAAAATAGTTAGGATTAAGATAATTCCGAAATGCTAACAATAGGTTTAAACTTGAATTCTAAATAACCGACCAGTTAGGTAGTCGACTAGAAATTGATGTGTTTTAAGTAGATTTAGTAGTGTGAGTATTGAATTTAAAAATCAAATATACAGAAAAAAAAATAGTATTTTAATCATATCTTATTAGTTGATAAAAGGCAAAAATATAGAATTTAAAAGCGTTTGGGCTATCAATGACCTCCCCGCTATTATTGAATATTAAACATTTAATCAGCATACATCATTAAATTAAAAATCCGCCCAGCCTTTATTAACTACATGTAATATTATATTTATAGAAATAAATTGTGAACGTTCTACATTTTTTTTATTAAATTCATTCAAATTCTTCTTCTTACTTTCGACCAACAAATTGAGCGTTGTCTGTAAAAATACAAACACTATTAAAATATATATAAATTGATATAGTAAAACATACATACGAGTAGATTGATCAAAGTTCCAATCATGAAAATAAATATTATTGCTAAAACTATAAATAATATTATATGTTTTCAAAACGTTACTTTTTTGTGTCTTTATACTTATATATCAGACGCAAAAGAAAATTACATTATAACAGTAGGCTGCAATTAAAGCACATCGAGTCATTCAACCTTTTCCCTATTATCAAAGACCTAGTTTCAATTGAAACGCAGCTCAGTCTGCTTTAATATGAAAAAAAATGTCAATTAGTAGTAAATGGAAGTCTCAGGAATAAAGAAAAACCACATGCATTGATTTCTCGGAGTGATAAAAAATGAACAGTCGCTTTTATTATAATGACGACCCATGGCATACACTATGTTATTCAAAATTTATGTACCATTATTTATGATAGTCATATAATATGTATATTTTACAACTAGTATCGAACCTGTTCATGGTTATATTAAGAACTTGGAGCTCGTTGTTGTTACCTCGAGAGCGGTAGCACCAACATCGCGGTCGGTCGGAAGCCTCGTGCAGGTATGAGTCATTTGTCATTTTTCTATGTAATTATTTATGATTATTATAATATTAATAGCTAGCTTCTAGGCCTTGGTAGCAACCAACCACTACACTTATGTGAAATTCGCTTAAAAACTGCTTCACGTTACATGGAGATAACATATAGCTAGTATGGATGTTTTGTCTAAATGTACGTTATAAGCTCCGTCCGAATCTGAGACTTCATGTTCCATTTTCTCCAGATTATTAAACCTTCATGTACTTTTAGTGATGCTGTTATTGAATTTTTGGTGATTTTCCAGAACACTTACCGTAATCTCAAGGAATCTTGTATACTGGTGTATACATTCTTCTTATTCGTTATATCTCTTATGTAGTCTTATATATATAGTCTTATTTGTTATATCAATAATCTAATGATATATTAGTAGACTGTGACACTGTGTTGAAATCATCATATTTTTGATAACTTTCATTTATATATCTCTGAAATGTTACAAAAGGTTTTCTCAGTCTTAGTCAGACTTCTCAGTCGGGCCGATAATGGTAATAGTGCAAGCAGCAACATTACCGTTATCCCTTGGGATACCCTCGTAATAAAGATTACTATAATATTATAATTCAAGATTAAGGAATTTTAAGTACAGAAATCTATTAAACTAAATGACATTGTTTTTAGTAAATGTCATTTAACATTATTTATAACCATTTTTTTAATATTAACCTTTTCAGAATAATATTATTAATTACATACAAAAAATACCAACTCGAGGTATTGATTAAAGTATTTGGAGCGGAAGTGAAGCAGACTTGTATTTAGCATAGATAATAGATACTAACAAAACATTGCACATGTATTTAATAATAAGTTAGTAACGTTACGAATAGTAAAGTCATAAAACGCTTGTTATTTTTTAAATTTAAAATAAATACTATGTTCTAATTGTTTATATTGTAAAGTAATATAAAGATATATTTCCTTATGTTCTTAATAAATAAAACATTATAAAATTACCCTATTTTTTATGTTTAATGGATAGTTTATATTCTCGGCTTCTTTTCATGAATTATAATATCTGACATGATTCTTCTTGCCGGTTCTTCTCCGTGGACTTTTTGAAAACATACAACTGGCCTTAGCATTTCATAAACAAAATTTTCATAAAATATAATAACTTTATTATTACAGTAGCTTATCGTTACTACATAAATTCTACAAAAATCGTAGCAATTTTTATCAACTTTAGTAATATCATTTACTTTATATCTTAATGAAATTAAAAAAAGACAGTTCATAACCTCAAATATCAAACATTTCAGAGAAGAATCGATTGTGATAAAAATTATTTATATGTTGAGGAATATATACAAAATTTATTTATATTTTTATTGAATTTCTATAAGGCAAAACTGAAAATCGTCAAATATAAAAAAATATATTATTATTATTTCATAAGTTGGTAACACACTTAACGTCTACTTACTTAAAATTAAAAAATAAAATTTTTACTTATTTCTGGAAATTGCTCATTCTCATGTTTTTCATTTATGTAAAAAAAATATTATATTATAGTTATTTCATATAACATGCAAAGCATAAAGTTATTCGGGGGATAAATCTCTAAGAGAAAATAAATATTTGTAATGAACAGAAATACCACAAGGAAAAAAAAAATAGCGTTTTGCTAAAAGTTTCTTAGCAATGTATTTTGTTGAACATATTGCGTGGGATTAAGAAAAAGTTATGAGAGATTAGAAGTTTTAGTTCTGTGTTCTACTTAAAAAATAATATATGTAATCCCTGCGGGCATACGACGATCCAACGAAGACGGAATAAAAAGAGCTTGTAGTATGTTTAGTAAATTACACTTTATTATCTTTATATTATTTGAATACGCTTATTAAGACGTATTAAGTTATTATCAAATAAGCAATATAGAAAATATAGCTTAAAATATTTCATACAGAAATTGATCTTATTTCACGGTAGATTATAATTTAGCTTTCCAACTATACCATTCTATGATGAATATCCATTGGGAATAACTACCTTCGGTCGATTGATTACATATTGTAGTTATTTCGGTAAGATTAGGATGGCCTGTAATTTAATAACTTTGTTTTCAACGATAAATTTGAACTTTTGTACTTTTGAGGGTCATATTTAATATTGTAAATTGGCAGTCTTTGTAGTCGGATACTTCAGTACTGAAGGTCATATCCAAGTTTTTCGTAGCTTAATATATAGTTCACTTCTATTTTCAGCCTCTTTTAAGGCAGTTGTTATGGGGAGACCAGTATCGGGGTTACACATGAATTTGATTGGTCTACTTTGGGTGTACATATAATTTGTTATTATTTAACATCATTTCTATAGTTATTATGAATTGTAATTTTATTCAAAGTATGATATTGTCATCATTATAATTTTAACTATATACTATTTATACACTATTTATAATATAAGACAAACGCCAACACAAACTTTTTAGGACGGAATTTTAAGAGCTGAAATTCTGTATTACTTCTATCTTCATTATTTACAAAGTAAATAACTTTCAGAAATTTATATTAATAAAATGTTAAAGCCAATGTAGAAATTTTGATCCTACGTTATAAGAAGTGTTCATTTATATTAAACATATAATTATTATGGGTATTTGCACCGTTGGTGGGAAACGGTTGGAACGTCTAATACAGCTATAATCCGTAATATTACACCAGGGATTAGTATCTTACGCCATTTCTACGGCGTGGGCGTGAAAGTGAGTTAGGAACTTACTTGAGTTCTGTTATTTTGAAATAGTAAAATATAATAACTTGTGTAACCCAATACTTATTGATTAATTACATGTAAGCGCTCGAAATTCCTTTGACGAATCACTTTTATAATCCTAATTAGTTAAACTCGCATTATATATGATTATATATTTCCCAAATTAGATTAAAAACTGAATCATACCGAGCACATTAAATATACAGTGAAACAGATATACCATTTAAAGATACATATCTATTTATTATATATATATATGTATATATATAGTATGATCCGTGCATATACAACATATCATATCATCGGTAACCATTAAATAATCCTAGCCTAAAATTAAATTGAATGCGATATATTATTTTAGGGGTAATTGTTACACTATCAGTGAATATCAGTATACTATGTAGTGCCACTTGACCTATTTATGTACTTATTTAAGAAAGTTAGACACTATATGGCAGTAAAGTACAAGTAATGCAAGGACATTGTAGATAAAAATGTATATTAATATTCTTTTCTAGGTAAATATAATTGTCGAAATTAATTTGATAAATTTTACCCATTTCCAATTATGGTGTTGATGGCTGTTTTCGTTAAAACAAGATTTACATAAAGTCTAATAGAAGACGTCATTAATTAATTTTTCCACTTATTTGTTACCTAATTGTAGTCTGATATCACAAAGCCGTCCATATTCTAGTTCCTGTTAATAATGTATTTAGTGGAATGTTTATTGAACTCTATTTTTCGGCTTATTATCAGAGAAGTGATAGACAAGTTAAGTCCAAATAATATTGTATATCAAATGTAGTTTCAATTTAGACAGAATAAAGCCACTTTAGTATTAAATTATAATTGGCATGAATTCAATTATACACGCATTCTGTTATACAATCCATAATCCAAGCAGCTTTATGTTTCATTCAGGTTATATTCATTTATAAAACAATGTATTGGTTTATTTCGATACGAAGAATTGTGGGTTTATTCATCTATGACAAATAAATCTTAATATCAATGAATATTATCGTCATCTTCTTGTCCTTATCCTAATTTTTGGGTCGGCGCAGTATGTTTTTCCTTCCATACTCTCCTGGTACTCGTCATCTCTGTACACACTCCCTTCTTCTCCATGTCCACGTCTTTTATGCAATCCATCCATCTTTTCTTTGGCCGTCCTCTACTGTCATTTCCAGAACTCTTTTATTATGTAATGTTAAATAATAATTCAACATAAATAGTTGTTTAGTTCAATTATGTTTACTAAAAGATGAATTATCTCATTTAGGACTAAATAAACTACAATTCAGTATTGAGCGATCAGCATTTTAATTAAGTAGCCTCACAATTTAGTTTGAAACAATTTCTAACGGTTTTGAAAACTTTAGATCAAAGTAAATTAAAATCTTAAATTAGTTAATGAAACATCTAAATATAACGTAAACATATAAATAAAATTTAAGTTTTAATTAGTAATTGGAAATTCACAGCTTTTCAGCATATACTTACATTTTTTTCTGTCTATCCATTCGTACCGACTAACCTGAAACAGCTACACCACTTTTTACAGGACATAAATGCAACAACATTTTTTCAATTTTTCATTGTCATCTCATTCGTTTTATAACTTTATTATCATTACTACCTTTACTATCATTACTATCCTTATATCACAAATTTCTATTCGAAATATTTGGATTTTCTTTGTAGAGGTTTTAAAATTCGGCATATTGCTTAACGCGCACTTTGTCCATGACTTCAAATTTCACCCTGTCTTATATCAATAGCCGAGCGGGTGCGGCTTAGAATAAGAGTGATCTACATCTAACTAGGGTAGAAAATACATGGGATTCCATCTATAACCACATATCCGAAAGGTAGCAGTGATCCCTCAAAGAGTAATTCCCAAGCAAGGTTAACTTCAGGTCGGCGGCAGACCATAGAAACTTTAACCAAATTCCTTACATATCGTATAACACATTAACATTTTAAAAAAGCTTCTCTTTTTGTATTTGTATTTGTGTTTTAATATTTGTGCTATTTACTTATTATTGTTATTATGATTTTATATATTTGAGTTTATATTATTCAATACCTTAAAAATAGCAGTGTGTGAGTTGTCCCTTTGAATCACTTGTTAATAAGTCCAAAATTATATAAATATCTCAAATTGTTATTGAACAATAAGTCTAAATATGGTTAATAACAGATTTTTACAACAAAAAACTGTATTGAATATCCACTATTTATTCTTTTAAAGTAGACACAAACATAAATATATAACTCATATCATATATTAACCATCTATGTTTATTATACAACTTCATATTCCTATATTAATAATATTAATCATTTTATTAATTTTCATGTTTTTCTTTTTGCACGCACACATATGTCTTCTTTCACATCCTAAGGAAGGCTGGTAGAGAATGCCTTTAAGCATTAAGCCCGCTGTTTGTACATTATTTTAGTTTTGTTTAATAAATAATTAAGTAAATAAAAATAACCAGTCAATATGCAAATACTAAGGGTATTTCCTGAACGAACGTTGACGAAATTCTAAATGTTAATAAAAAACAATAGATTTTGAAGTATAAAGATTATTATTTATTGAAGAAAAGAAAACATTAATTACATGTTTATTTATAATTACTAAAATATTACAAAACAATGTGATTAATAATAATACAAAATAGTAATATAATTAAATATGAAAATAAACTAAATCAGTAAACTATAAACAGTGCCATCTCTCGAGAGTAATGAAATTTTTCCCTGTCCACAGACATCCATACATCCATCCATCCGAGAAAAGTGAAAACAATACAGAACGAACAAAGTTCGTTCGTTGAACATTACAACATATGGTTAAAAGGAATCTATATATATATATATATATATATATATATATATATATATGTTTATAAATATATCGATGCTCTATCGGATACAAAACAAAAATTAGTGCGGATTATTCTTATAATGGTCTCCATTCGTTACATTCAATAGCTTGTTTATCAAGTCCCTAAAGTATTCTGTTTTGTACCGCTCTGATTGCTTCCATAAATTTGTGATGTCAAGAATCCTTTGTAAGTAATTATTATCATGATTTACTTTAAGTGATTTAGATTTACAAATACTGTAATATTAATTTCTTAATAAAGTATCCATTTGAATAAGAGTTGAAATAGTGTTTACGTGCTTATAGTATTCATTTTAAACTTATATTGGAACATGAAGAACTGATTAATAATGTATTATAATTAATTTAAAGGCAAAGAGAAAGGTGTATTAACTGAACGTCAAAATTTATATTTAATATAAAAATATCATATACCATACAGTTGACGAAATAATTTATGTATTTTCTCATAATGTTGTTTTATACGAGTATAAATCTTCTCCTGACATCGATCTTGAATAACGAATCATGAACGCAACAATAAAGTAGACAATTAAAAAAGTGATTTCTCTAGCTTTCCTATATTTTTAAACATATTTTTTTTCTCTCTTTACTATGAAAGAGCAATCCTTGATTCCTATTCAAGTTACATAAAATATGTTTCTGTGTGTAAACCTATCTGGATCTTACAAATTCCCTTACTATTTGCTAGTATGTCCTAAAACTTGACTTAATTAATTTAGAAGCATATTTTTTTTAATTATTACTAAAACTCTAAGTGAAATCCTTTCAAATATATTTTTGTGCAATTTAATTTTTTGTAAAGCTGTATTGCTGTAAATGACATCAATATAACCCTACTTAATTACTAAAACTATTTTTCTGAAACAATTATTCTAATTGACGTTATATATTTTTAAGATACTTATAAAATAACAAATAGTAGGGTGTCAAGTATGAGGAAACATTTGTTATCGTTATATCGAACATTTTATGAGTCAGTAAAATAGATATTAAAGTACTTTGAAACTTACCAACTGCAACTGCCAGCGGGAGAACCTTACTATTCTGTTTTTAATATTTTTACGATATAAATTTTAAATATTCTTTATTTTTTTATAACATTCCTTTGGTGTTCTTTTATTTATAAATACTTGATAATGATTAATGAACAACATTCACATTAATCCCAATAGTTTAATTTAGTTGTGTAATTTTAATTTTCGAAAATATTATCTTAAAAGTAACGAAGAATTTCCTTAACTTTAGTTAATATCTACATGCTATATATATTTTAAAATGTATAATACTATTTTAGTATATTTCGTACTTTCGTATTTTTAAAACAGGTTCTACTTTCTGAGTTCATACGACGATTCAGTTACGAATAATAATGGAATAAAAATGCTTATAGTATGTGTTGTAAATTATATTTTATTCTACTTATATTATTTGAAAAGAATTGTATACAGTTACTATCAAATTAATTCGATACTTATAGGTATGTATCTTATAATATTTTACCAGCCGCTTGTTACAACACTTTGAAAATTCATCACAAAATATCTGACAAATTGGACCACTTTCACGGTACATAGGTAGATGATTATAATCTAGCTTTCCAGATATACCGACCTATAACACTGGATCCGATTCGGATGGATGAATATTCATTTGGAATTAGTTCAGTCGGTTGAGGGATTACATATTGTAGTTATTTCTGTACGATTGGGCTAGTTTCTGATTTAATAACTTATTATAAACGATAAATTTTTATTTTTAAACTTTTGAGGGTCAGGTTTATTATTAGATATTAAGTAAAGCGGCGCTCTTCTTAATCGAATACTTCACTGCGGGTCGCGTCCAAGTCCTTCGAAACCCAATGAAATGTCCACTTTGGGTGTACATATTATCTGTTTATTTAACCCAATTATCCATACTTATTATGAAATGTGTTTATATTCGAAGTGTGATATTTTTGTTATTATAACTTAAATCATATGATATTTATAACTTTTTTATCTTTGTTAAAGTCAAACATTGAGAATGTTTTCATGGGTAGGTACTGCTCCTGAAGAGAAAGACAAACGACAACTAAATTAAAATACCTTTTATTACTTAAAGTTAAATATTTATCTTCTTAAAATATTGACAATGGTTATATTTTTCTATCATAACTCAAATGATAAACAAATGTATAAAAAAATAAAATAAACAACAGGCATAGAAAATAAAACCGTCCTTTTCATGGCGGTGTTCCCACAAATACGCATTCCTAAGAATGGTCCGTGTCAGGCCGGAAACCGGTCCTATAACCTTTTATCAAATTTCTTGCGATTTGACAATCAAAAGGAATTAGTTTTTTTAAGTTCTGGATAACAACAATAACCCCGTTGATGAAATTACAAACATCTTGAAACTAAAGCAGATTTAAACTAGTTCTACTCAAATGATTACTTGCTTTTTATATTAAAATAGTCTAAAGGTAAATATATTATATATTTATAAATTAATTATATATTTGAATAGTGATTATTAATAACATTCATCTATTTATTATTAAAAAAGAACTCAAATAGTCCTTTTCAATAGGAAAAAATGAAAAAATATATATTACAAATTAATAAGTATGACGTAACGCTTAAAATATTAAAATATAATAAGAGGTGTATACCAATATTTATTGATTATTCAAAGAAAGATGACGAAAGATTTATTTTTCGTTCTTGTATATTTATAATATTACTTTAATGCATTTCATAAGAATATGCTTGACAATAATATAAGCTAAGTTTTATTTCTACTTTTATAAACATAATTAGTCAAAATGGAATAATGAATTTCTTATATAAGAGTACAAACTGATAAAAAAACATACGCGTTACAAACATACATAAGCGTATAAAATCTACAGTCACAGTATACTATTTAGAGATATTTATATATTTAGTTCAATCCGTACATATGCAATGTTATGTATTGGGTTAGGGGAAAAAGGGTATTTGATACACTATCAGTGATCAGTGAGTACACTAAATAGTGCGACTAGACATAAAAACATTGCTTAAAATAAGATTTTAAATAGACTATAGGTATTTTATTATTATTTTCTAGGTTAATATCACACGTTGTTGTCAAACACGATTTTAGTAAAGCCTAATAGAGGACTTCAGTAATTAATTATTCCACTTACGAGTATTTAGCTCATTGTATTACAGTAAAGTCCTTTATCGTAAAACTGTCTATATTCAAGTACTTTTAAAGCTGTATTCAGTGACACGCGTATTGAACTGGCTCTATTTTATGGCTTATTATCATACAAGTGATAGACAAGTTAAGTCCAATAATATTGAATGTCAAATGTAGATTCAATTTAAACAGAATAAAGCCAACTTAGCATTGAATTATAATTAACATGAGTTCAATTAAACGCGTAATCTGTTATACAATCCCTAAACCAAACAGATTTTAACTTCACTTAAGTCTCCATCAGTTCGGTTTATAGTCATTTATTGTAATGCACTCGTTGTTAAGAAATTTGTTTTTATTCATCAATAAAAATGAATATTAAAAAACTTTAATGTCATTGTTTTTATTATAGAATTTAATTAAGTTTACTTAAAAATTACTATCATTTAGGAATAATATAAAATAATTTAATATTGAGCTAACAGCCTATCGATTAAGAAGTCATGCAATTTAATTTAAAACAAAATGTATAGATTTTTTAAATTGTAGTAAAAAGTGAAATAAAACCATCACTTATTTAATGAAACATTCAATATAAATGTGTAACATTTCTGGCCAATGTTTTTAAGCAAATCCTTTCCAAAGACTAATCATTTATATAATGAAGAATCATTCAAATCAAATTAATATAATATTTCACAAACGAGTTTATTGTAAGAATGTTGTTTAATTTTTTCATTAAACTTCTATTCGAGTTTATTGTACTGTACTGCTACGATTAAAATACCCTTTTTTACTTAGAAATAAATGTAAATCATTAGGTAAAAACTCCTTTAGTTATGATAAATACTATGAAAATAGTACTTACTACAATATTTATTATTACAGTATTTAATGTTACAAAAATTGATAAATTATTGGATTCAAATAATATTGGATTTAAATAGTAAAATAGCTCTTGATTTCTTGCAACTTAGAACTTACCACAACCAAGCGGTTGTGTAACCATCCAAAATCGAACGGTTGCGGTTTTGAATAGGACTGACCTAACTCTGGTTAAGAGACAAAATAAACGGCATTCTCTTTATCACCACTTTACGTTAATTACCCCCCAACATTAATTCCCAAATACAAAAATTATCTCATATATAATTTGAAATGTAAAGACAAAACTTTTGGATTTTACATAATTAAAAGAAAGAGAGACAGAAATAGAGTTGCGCACCCAGCTATACAATCGCCTGCTCTAGTCTCGATACGCTCTCTTATCCATATAAAGAACTTGTTAGTAGTCTACACACTACAATTCGTACCTATAAACCCAGTATATAACATTTCGTTACTATTAATAGCCAGTCGCACCTAGCAAGTTATAGTTGTTGCACGTTTGCTTAACAATTCAAGATATGTTGTAGATACTACTAAAAGAAAAATATGAGATTTATATAAATTTTGAAAATTCTAATTTTAATTACGTTTATAATAAAATTCGATCTCAGAGCACGGGAGTGCACAGCCAAGTCAAGCAAAAAGCCACCAAACTATACAAAGTTTCATCAAAATTCGATCTATGTGAAGGCATAACATATGCACATATATAATAACATTTATTATATTATTAATAATAGTTTAGTCGTTTGCCACGATCGTCTGCTAAGTTACTATTCATAGAGATATAAAATTCTAATAATGCTATAGTTACAATAAAATATTGTAGTAAACTAACAAGGTATTAATTATGATTAGGTTAGATAGCTGATCCCATAAATAGGTATACTCAATAACCAACTTGGTTAAGATTTGATTTTAGAACTTTTTAACCGCGTTGGTAGACTTTGCCTTTTATTAGATGTTATGTTTTTAATGTAATAAAATATTTCCAATAATTAGCACTTTTTATATGACGTCTTAAATAAAGGGAATTAATAAAATATAATGAAAATCAGAAAGTTATATTTATTAACCTTGCCAAGCCTGAAATAAACAAATAAACAAACTAATTATCGGATTTAAATTGCTGATTAAATTTCTAAATAGGCCAGTACTAGTTACCTCCTCAGGGACATTAGCACTGACATTGGATTTTTCCATAATAACAAATAATCAGTAAACTAAATGAAAATTGAAAACAATTATTTAGAATTTATTTGTTGGTGCATTTATTATTTATTTATACTAAGTTATAGTAGACATACAATGATAACAAAATCAAGTAACTAAAATGTGGTATCAACGTTATTTCATGCAGTAATAATAACAAATTTACCGATATACTCGTACCACTGGAGCTCAAGTGTGTCGAAGACTCGGCTCCACCCGTATAAATGTGTTCACCCCACGCACCTCCGCCGGGTGGGATGAGTAAGCAAGTAACTGTTACCCACATTTTAGTATAAACAATTATTAATCAGAGTTTATATATCATATAGAAAATTAACCTAAATCTATAAATTTAATAGTAATAAAAACAATTGATTTATCAGCAGTTATCAAAATGTCAGCCATATAAACAATATCAAGTGTTTTTTTTATAGATTTAAGTTAGATAATAATTCTAAACTCATTTTTAACAATAACATTAGTAATAACTTCTTAGTTCAATACAATAAAACAACAAAATAATACATGATATGATCCACTTCTGATAACGTCATTAACAAATTTTCTAAAAGTAATCAAAATTACTTACAGTTGTTTTACTAAAGTGTAAATTCGTTAAACAATAATAAATTTTGTTATATCGCAAGAAGTAAACTTTAACTATATTTTATTTATTTCTACAATAAATAAGAATCCGGCGACATATTAATCTTTTATTATTTGCAGCTTATATAATATACGACAAATAATGTTACTCTTAAGAATTTAATTTATACTATTAAATTCTAACCGTACAGTTTTTACCTACATTTAAGAATAGACGAAGAAATGACTTCATACAAAATATAGTGGTAAATGTTATGTTTATTTATTTAGAAAATATCCCACGAAAACTCCGAAACTATCTGTCCGCTTCACTTAACATTTTACATATGAGTTACTCATAGTTACTTCTTTTGCGACGTAAACGTTCACTAAGATTGGATTTTACGGAATTCCTATCCCAACGGATTTCAACTTTTATGCGTTTCTCAAAGTTTTAAACTTGTAGGAGCTATACACTTAACTCGGGGGTAAGAGTTACTATAACAATGGTTACCATAGCAATGGTTGCGATGAACAGAATGGAAGTTTACATCCAAATTAATGCTGTGCTCAGCAAAACAGTAGGGAAAAAGCTAGTATATAATATATAAGTGCGTTTATTTTTCTACCAATATTAATAAAACTAAAACATATACAATTTTTTTTATTAAAATATAAATATAAAACTCATCATATCAGTTTTATATTTATTAAAAATAATTATGTTCGGGTGTGATTTGTTGATAATCTTCCTTAATCATATCAGAAGCACGCTCTGCTATAGTAACTGTTGGTATATTGGTGTTTCCCCTCACTATAAATGGCATTATGGAGGCATCAATAACTCTCAATCTTTTAACTCCATAAACTCGTAATCTTGAATCAACAACAGCTTGTTTATCCCAAGCTGGACCCATCTTACAAGTACCAACAGGATGGAAAAATATTGAAGTGTACTCCATAAGTATACAAGCGAAATAATCATAAGATCCCCAAATATAACCTTCACAATTCTTAATAGGCACCTTAACAAAATGAGCACCATTTTGTTTAAAAGCTTCAGTTTCTTCTAAACTAACGGCATAACGTAATCCCTCAATCATTACATCCAAATCTTCTTTAACGGTGTAAAACCCTGAATAAATCAAAGGCTGTCCATAAACGGGATCAGAATTATTCAATAATACAACGCCTCTACTTTTGGGTGTTAATAGAATCGGAGAAGCGACAAGACCGTCATAAAAAGCAAAAGGAAGAATGTTGGTTTCTAAGTAAGTTGCAGGATCAGAATAAAACTCTTTAATATTTCTACCAACAAAATGATATTGGATATCTGGTGCATTCACGGAAGCGTATTTTGTTTTGGATAAAACTGATACTGTTTAAGGTACTTGTTGTAGATAACGGACCACTTTTTCCTGGTTCCTGTTGATGATAGGTCTGTATTTCTTTAAGAATATCCTGATTATTTATTAAGGTTGCAGTTTTATTTGATAGAGCTATCGTAAGACCATTTGTACTCACATGTTCTTGCAAGTTTTCGCCGACTGCTAAGTCGGATATAACCGGTATGTTCATACTTTCCAAATATTCTTTAGGACCTATTCCCGATAACATAAGCAACTTTGGGGAATTTAGTGAACCAGCACTAACTATAACTTCTTTTTTTGCATAAACATTGTAAGTAATCAAATCTTTAACATAACTGACACCTATAACGGTTTTTGTTCTAGGATCTATTAGTAAATTAGAAACAAATGCGTTCACTATAATATCAATGTTCGGTCTTAAATCACGTATTGGTTTGATATATGCTACATTTACAGACATTCTGCGTCCATCTCTAGAAGTTGATAAAGCTATATTTGTACCAATATTGTTTTCTCCAGTTAAATCTATCACTGGAAGACCGGTTTCATTAAATGCTTTAACTAACATAACAGTATTAGTATCAAGATATGGATATCTCTCTACCGTCATAGGTCCTCCTACTCCATGTATATGTGTGTCATAAGCTTCAGTAGCACGATTGTTTTCTGATTTTCTAAAGTACGGCAACAACTGCAATAAAAATCTACATAATGTTTCATATAAATGATATTTATTATGTGTTATGTCGGCAGATGAAACCATGTTTTGTTATAAATATATCCTTATAGTAGATTTTTTGTATCTAATTTAAACATGCAACTAATAAGTATAACTAAAAGGGTGAATTTTAAAGCAGAATATTAGCATAAAGTTTCTACAATAGCTGCGATAGCTAAAACGATAACTACTTACCATGAGTTATAGCACCTGATAAAAAAATAAAAGTTATATATAGAGAAGTTACTAGCAATCACCTCATTGTAACTCCAACCAGGATTTCCTAGTTCTGCCCATTGGTCGTAATCAAGCCTGTTGCCTCTAATGTAAATTATGTAGTTTATGGCACTACAGCCCCCCATAGTTTTTCCTCTGCAATCACATTATATTAAGCTTTTGAATCAGAAAAAAAAACATTTATTTAACTACGCATTCTGACTACTTAAACATATATTTTTTTAGTTTCTTTATGTGGTGATGAAGAATCATGTTTTCATAAAACCCTAGAAGGGTTCCAATAGACCCCGGCCTCCAATTTGAGTAATTTACATAAAAAAAAGTTTAAATATTAACTTACCTTGGCCATGCACAGGTTTGACCCTTAAACGACCTGCAAGTAAAAGGTTCTGGCTGCGTTCTATAGTTCCAATCTATAGAGGATCCTTGGAGTATTGGTGCGAATGAAGGCACCATCGTCACATCTGGTTCTTCAGGACCAGCTTCTATCAATAGTACCTGAATTGTAATTTTGTTAGCCTATGAATAGTTTCAACTTAATTTCTTATAGTTTGATAATGATGATGTGATTTATTTCATTTAGGTGAAACAATTTATTTATTTAAAAGTATTTTTGCGTCTGTAATAATTTTAAGGGTATCAGTATAATTTTCTTAGCTTTAAAACTTAGCTGTAGTCGTTTGAATGTATTCTGTACTCTTCCTTTAACCTTTACAAATAATTACATATATTATTAATCAAACCCTTAAATATAGCATACATGAAATTTTGTAGCAAGTGGGGTCATCTCAATACACCGTGGCTACTTTTAGATTAAATTTAATAACATACATTTTAAAACAATAGATGGCGATCTTACCCTCCATTTATTTACTTCTGATAATCTGTTGGCCAATACACAACCAGCTGAACCAGCCCCAACGATAATAAAATCATATTTGTTTATTTGTCTTTTCTTCTTCGTTTCTCCTTGTTCTGATTTTACACCAAGATTATTCGAAGATGTTTCAAAATATGATAGCGATGGATTTTGAGGTATATGATATACAGGAGCTTGAGGTGGAACATCATTGGATATTTGTTTATATTCTCCAGGAGAATTAGAATAATTACATTGTGATAATGCAGTGAAGTCTGGATGATAAGGAATGAAAGGAGAGTGTGTGAATTCGGTACTGGAGTAAGGATTTAGCTTTGGATAATTCAAACTATTAGTAACACCACCAAATAAACGGACTACCAGAGACAAAAACATACATCCAGCCGGGGAACATTGTGTCAAAGGCGCTTGTTGTTCTAAACAGAATGACGCTATGTTATGTGGCAGCCAAGTAGTTTCCATCTTGTAAATAAATTTTGTTTTTATATTGTTATTACATAGCACGTTTCTTGTTAATAGCAAAATATCTTTTACTTCGTTTAAAATTTTTAATAATGTGTTTTACACAAATGACGTTACTTAGAAATGCTATAGAAATGAACTCGGTTCAAATCATCGCTTTTTATTTCAAACGGTTTCTTTCAACAATGATTATTCGAGCAATATATTGCAAAATAATCAATTTACATTTAAATGGGTAATCTACTATGTAATAAGTTTTAAAGATAACACCGAAATATCATTAACTAATATCGTTTGCACTATACAGCAGCAATTTAATATTAGATATTTGAGTTGGTTTCCAGTAGGATGAGATACTATAAACGCCTGTGAATTTAGCCAAATAATTGGGATAAGGAAATGATGATTGCTGATAAAAAACTAATAAATACAAACATTTACAGATTCAGTTATATTTCTTAAAACTTCTGTGTATATATTATATTACAATATTATTTTACTTATATTGTAAGTCTTAATGGTCATCTTCTTAATTTAGATGTGTGACAGGTATCAAAAAGGCAAAAACCATAAAATAAAATCTAGATCAATGGAATATTATTGTTTCAAATAAAATGGATATAGTTTTCAATTTTATATTTTAATAAATAATGTTTAATAAACCCTAAATAACCCTATATTTTTAAATGATAAAAATAACTGAACAACATCCTTTTGATAATGTAATTTACATATTAATTAAAAGTATTTCAACAAATTAAGGAGTTAAAATATAAAAAAAATCCATTTTAATAATTAAACTAGTTTAAATAACAACGAACTTAAATTTCAATAATAAAATATCTTAGAGGATATGACAATTTGTTAACAAAAAAAAGAAAATGAAATAACATGATTCTTAAAGTTTAATTTATTAAAGTTACGGTGTTTTTATAAGATCTTTTACAAAAATTATTTCTTTTTTAACCAAACTGTGATGAGATACCCTAAAACTCTAAAATTAATGTTTTCACTTGTTTACCCAAAGAATTCAATCACCCTCCCACTTTTAAAAGATTTTTTATGTGCAATCGGCTTGCTTAAGATTTAACGAAAGAGTTTGGATAAATTGTTTAAAATTTTATATTAATATTGAGTATATCTTGGTACGGATTATGTGTTTAAACATTCTCCCCCAAGTAGAAACTATATATTATTCCATTCATCCAGATCTATGAGTTAGGTTACATTGTGATGTTATGATTTTTTTAATTGTGTATTATAATAATCATATAATTTATTTAAAATTAGAGTTTTATCTATATTTATATAACATAAAACTAATTTTCTGGTTAAAATTGTAAAGGAAGCAAAACTCGCTCTTTCATTGTTTTTACTTATTTTGTAGCAAAAATATTTCACCGTACGACTAAATCTAAACAATAATCACCATTAATAAGATAGATTAACTTATATAATTAATTATATCACCACAAACTTCTAATTTCATGGTAATATAATACACACAGCTGTAGAGTAATATTAACTTATAATTAAAAGACGGCAACTTGCTAATTAAT
The DNA here is from genome assembly GCA_918358865.1 of Melinaea marsaeus rileyi. Lineage (NCBI taxonomy): Eukaryota > Metazoa > Arthropoda > Insecta > Lepidoptera > Nymphalidae > Melinaea > Melinaea marsaeus. Next base: position 9,305,711 of record OU911086.1, on the reverse strand, counting down.
TAATAACAGTAATAATTAATAATTCATCATAACATAACATATTAATATAATATACCATTACTATAATTAATTTTCAGTAATATATTAATAGGTTATAATTAATTTACCTGAATTAAAAAAGGGAAAGCTGATAAAATCGCTATTTTGATTATTTTATTATGAATTGCCCGCGAAAGAATATAATGTTATCATCATAAATAAATATTTTTAACGACATGATGCTATATATATAAATAGAAAATAGAATGGAAATATCAGCGATATGATAATTTATAAAGGAAAAACGTTAAGGAGAACAAATAAATAAATTTATTTATTTATAATTACATTTTTAAGCTAAATAAACAGGTGTAGCCAAATTGCAACAAGCCTGTATTGAAATTCAAAAAGTGCTTTTATATTACTATTACCAGTATTTAAAATTAGGATATATCTTTATGTTCTATCGTGACACACAGTAATACACAGTCAAAACAATAAAGTGTAGAAATTTGAAATGGAAATATGAAATCCGATAACAAGACATTTCATGTAATACCGTCTGTAATGGGGTTTAGTGGAGACATAAAGTTTAGATGAAAATCTGAACAACGAATTTAAAAAATAATGAATTAGTATTTGTGGATGGTTTCAGGATTGATGGTGGATTTTTGATTTTCTATCCGAACCAAATCTGAGTGGATCAGCTAGTCTAATATAACCTGATACCAAAACCATCATATAGGAGTTACAGGAATATATAAAATAAAGATAATTAAAACTGAAACTGGAGCGTTGAATATGGATGAATTTTCTATAATTTTTAATTTAAATTCAATGTGTTTTTAATTGTTAGGTAATAAAGGATCCTCAACCAGCATTTTAATTTAAGTCTACTATATTTAAATTAAAATACTTTTATATTTTAAACAATTACCTAACTTTTATACATTTTTACTATTAAAAAAATACAAAAGCAGAATACATCTGCTGCAAATTTATAAATTATGACGTTTTAACTTACTAAATGCAGCTGTAACAGGTTTGACAACCGTGTTGCGAAGTGAAGTAACGGTTTTACGCAGAATTTCTATAAAAGTGTGGTACTTCGCAGTCACATCTGCTACTAATCATCATAAGTTTTAAATTAGTAAAGTAAAGTTTTAACATAGCCTTACTTCAGTACAGAGAAATAAAAATTTTACCCGCTGCGTATATCAATCAATGTTTTTTATAAATTCCACAGCTTAACAACTGCACCTGCCCAGTAATTGAGTTTCTCATTCCTTAATATAGCATAGTTATCTTAATATATAAAACACACAGACAATCACTGACTCTCTGACTCAATCATCGCTCTACAGCCCAAACCGTAATACTTAGAAAGCTGAAATTTCGACACAAGACTCCTGACATATTAAATAGGTGCAATAAGAAAGGATTTTGCAAAGATCCAAACCGTTCCAAAGTTACAGCTAAAAAACTGCAAAAAATATAATGCGCTTGTTTGATATCTCCTAGGTGGTGTGGAAATTCAAACAAAATGTTTGACCACTTTCGCCGTCCGTCGCGAAGCACTGGTAACCCGGTAGTTAATAAATAATAATCAATTTACAGTTATTTATTTACAACCTTATATTTAGTACTATAAGTATAAATAAAACTGAAAGTAGTAAATGAAAATTTTACGTAATATTTAAATATGTTTATATTAAAAGTATACGTTGCTTATTGCTATTACTGTTGAATATATAAAAGAGAGTTATCAATTAAAAAAGGGACTTTGTGAAAACACTTTAACCGTAGTAATAATTTATTACACCCTGTCATTCAATTTTAGTAAGAAGTAAAGTACTTTGAAGTAAAGAACTTTGGTAGTAACTCTCTTCCAGTCAACCTTAGAATGTTCTAAGGTTGGCTGGAAGAGAATGTGTTTGTGGCATTACCTCGTCTTTTTGTGTATTATTTTATGTATTGTGCAATTAAGAAATAAATAAATTAATATAATATTTAATATTTACATAATTTACGATTAATTATATTTGATTTCGAAGATCAAACAGTACCCTTAAAATATTATATCGAAACTGTTTAGTTTAGTACCCTTTTGAATATTGCCTAGGCTATTGGCCTTATCACGAAAGAAAAAAATTACCCATCAATTATAACGGGTCACCATTTACATTTATCCTCCCAAACATATTTATTTGTATTTTTACAAACGATCCTTGCAAAATTGTTATTGATATATCAGAAAATTCTAATTGCATGTTTACATGTACCTCGCAAAGATCCATTCGTTTCGAATTTAATAAATTACAACATTCTTTGTTGAAATATCTATTGCCGAATATTAAATTTTGAAAAACTTGACACATATTGACCTTCGTTGGTTGGATTATAAAACTATATGAGACAAGGTAATAAAACGCATTTTGTTGTATGTTTCCAACTTTCTTGCATTAAAAATATTTATTTTTAAATACACACAAAATATTATTAGGTTAATTTATTACTATCATAAACTCTAGTTGACACATCTGAAACATGTCGTCAATATTATGTATTATTAACAATTGTAAGTAATTAAAATTACTTACAATTGTTCTACTATAGTGTAAGTTTGTTAAAAAATAATTAATTTTCTTCTATCGCAACAACTAAAATTAATATTATTTTATTTATTTCTACGATAAATAAGCATCCAGCGACATATAATAGCTTATATAATATACGATAAATAATGTTACTCTTAATATTTTATTATACTATTAAATTCTAACTATAAAGTTTTTACATACGTTATACAATATTCGAAGGTTCATTGATTTCATACAAAATATAGTCCTAAATTAGATGTTTATTATATTAAGAAATGCATAAAAATTGCAGCTCAACTTTTTTCATGCCTTTATTATGTGGTTGGTATATATTTTCAATTTTAAATCTTTTTTTATTAATCATATATAAATATATAAGCACATTTATTTATGTACCAATAGTAAAAAGTTAAAATTTCATTATAAATAAAAACTATATAAAGTACAACTTTTTAATTAAAATTTAAATATAAAATTTTTGTATTAGTTAAAAATAATTATGTTCGGGTGTTATCATTTGATAGTCTTCTTTAATCATATCAGAGGCACGCTCCGCTATTGTAACAGTTGGTATATTTGTATTTCCTCTAACTATAAGTGGCATTATGGAGGCGTCAATAACTCTCAACCTTTTAACTCCATAAACTTGTAATCTTGAATCAACAACAGCCTCTTTATCCCAAGCTGGACCCATCTTACAAGTACCAACAGGATGGAAAAATATTGTAGTGTACTCCATAAGTATACAAGCGAAATAATCATAAGATCCCCAAATATAACCTTCACAATTCTTTATAGGAACCTTAACAAAATGAGCACCATTCTGTTTAAAAGCTTCAGTTTCTTCTAAACTAACGGCATAACGCAATCCTTCAACCATTACATCCAAATCTTCCTTGACTGTGTAAAACCCTGAATAAATCAAAGGCTGTCCATAAACAGGATCAGAAGTATTCAATAATACAACACCTCTACTTTTAGGGGTTAATAGAATCGGAGCAGCCATAAGACCGTCATAAAAAGCAAAAGGAAAGATGTTGGTTTCTAAGTAAGTTGCGGGATCAGAATAAAACTCTTTAATATTTCTACCAACAAAATGATATTGGATATCTGGTGCATTCACGGTAGCGTATTTCGTTTTGATAAAACTGATACTATTTAAAGTACTTGTTGTAGATAACGGACCACTTTTTCCTGGTTCCTGTTGACGATAGGTCTGTATTTCTTTAGGAATATCCTGATTATTTATTAAAGTTGCAGTTTTATTTGATAGAGCTATCGTAAGACCATTTGTGCTTACATGTTCTTGCAAGTTTTGACCGACTGCTAAGTCGGATATAACCGGTATGTTCATACTTTCCAAATATTCTTTAGGACCTATTCCCGATAACATAAGCAACTTTGGGGAATTTAGTGAACCAGCACTAATGATAACTTCTTTTTTTGCATACACGTTGTAAGTAATCGAATCTTTAACATAACTGACACCTATAATGGTTTTTGTTCTAGGATCTATTAGTAAATTAGAAACAAATGCATTCACTATTATATCAATGTTTGGTCTTAAGTCACGTATTGGTTTGATATATGCTACATTTACAGACATTCTGCGTCCATCTCTAGAAGTTGATAAACCTATATTAGTACCGATATTGTTTTCCCCAGTTAAGTCTACCACTGGAAGACCGGTTTCATTAAATGCTTTAACTAACATAACAGTATTAGTATCAAGATATGGATATCTCTCTACCGTAATAGGTCCTCCTACTCCATGAATATGTGTATCATAAGCTTCAATAGCACGATTGTTTTCTGATTTTCTAAAATACGGCAACAACTGCAATAGAAATATACATGTTGCTTCAAATAAATGATACTTATTATATCGGCAGATCAAACAAGGTTCTCTTATAAATATATCCTTATAACAATTTTTTGTATCTAATTTCAAACATACAACTTATAGGGTAAATTTTAAAGCAGAATATCAGCATAAAGTTTCTATAATAGCTGCGTTAAGTAAAACGATAACTATGTACCATCAGTTGAAAATTTAAATCAGTCACATGCTAAAACAAATATATTTTTATAGAAGATAATGCCAATCACCTCATTGTAACTCCAACCAGGATTTCCTAGTTCTGCCCATTGGTCGTAATCAAGCCTGTTGCCTCTTATGTAAACTAAGTAGTTAATGGCACTACTGCCCCCCATAGTTTTGCCACTGCAATTACATAATATAAAAATTTTAAATCAGACAAAATATTTATTTAACTACGCATTTTGACTACTTAAACATATCTTTTTTTTGTTTTTTGATCCCTGTTTAACTAAATTAGGGTTCCAACATAACCCGGTGTCTGTTAGTTAGTTTACAACAAAAACTCATAATATTAACTTACCTTGGCCATAGACAGGTTTGACCCTTAAACGACCTGCAAGTAAAAGGTTCTGGCTGCGTTCTATAATTCCAGTCTATAGAGGATCCTTGGAGTGTTGGTGCGAACGAAGGCACCATCGTCACATCTGGTTCTTCAGGACCAGCTTCAATCAGTAGTACCTGAATTATAGTATTGTTAGCTTATGACTAGTTTAAACATTTTCTTGTAGTTTGATGACGACGATGTGATTTATTTTATTTAGGTTAATAGAATTATTGCGTATTTAACAATAGTTAAAATTTTCTTATATTTAACCTTAAAACTTAGCTGTAGCCGTTTGACTGTATTCTATAATTTTACAATAACCTTTACCAGTTAACTTCATATATTATTATTCAAACCTTCAAATATAACCAAACAAACAATTTTTGTAACAAGGGGGGGTCATCTCAATAGAAAGTGTCTTATTTTAGATTAAATTCAATAACATATATTTTAAAATAATGAGTGGAAAACTTACCCTCCATTTTTTTATTTCTGATAATCTGTTGGCCAATACACAACCTGCTGAACCAGCCCCAACGATAATAAAATCATATTTATTTATCTGTCTTTTCTTCCTGGTTTCTCCTTGTTCCAATTTTACCAGAAGATTATACGAATGTGGATTTTGAGGTATATGATATACAGGAGATTGAGGTGGAACTTCTTTGAATATTTGTTTATATTCTCCAGAAGAATAAGAATAATTACATTGTGCTAATGAAGTGAAGTCTGGATGATAAGCAATTGAAGGAGAGTGTGTGAAATCGGTATTAAGGTAAGGATTTGGTTTTGGATAATTTAAACTATTAGTAACACCACCAAATAAACGGACTACCAGAGACAAAAACATACATCCGGCCGGGGAACATTGTGTCAAAGGCGCTCGTTGTTCTAAACAGAATGATGCTATGTTATGTGGCAGCCAAGTAGTTTCCATCTTTAATAGCCAATGTTTTGTGTTTATATGGTTATTCCTTTGCTAGTATTCCTTTTCAAGTCATCGCTTTTTATTTGAAACGTTTTCTTTAAATAATGTTTAATCAAGCGATATGTTGCAAAAAAATCAATTTACATTTAAATAGGTAATGTACTTTGTAAAAAGTTTTTAAGATAACACCGAAATATCCTTCAAACTATACAGAAGACAACCAAAATTAATTGTTATGTTTACCAACCAAAACCAAAACGAATAAATATAACATATTAATCCTTTGCAATAATCGGTGACCCTTCCTAAAATTACTATGTATATATTACATACAATATTTTTTTATTCATTTTCAAAGTCTTTATAGTTGTTTCATCTTATGTTAGATTTCTAACAGGTATCAATTACGTGCTTGGGTTTTATTAATCTCATGCAAAACCCATAAATATATTATCTGGAATAATGGGATACTATTTTGTTTCAAAGGTACTCGTAACTTATAATTTTTTATTATAATTTAAATAAAAATGCGTAAATACTGTTTAATAAATCCTAAATAACCCTATATTTTAAATGATAAAAATAATAAACCAACATCTATTCAATAATGTAATTTACATATTAATTGCTATTTCAAAGATATATGAAGCTTATACAATATTTCAATAAATTAAAAAGTAAAGTAAAACATTCCAAAAGAGTTTTATATTAACCATTTTAAAAAATAACCTTGTTTTAACGGGTATTGTCAGGGCACAATAATATTTTAATTGAAAAAATACGGAAAACATTTTTTTAATAATAGAATATCTACGACGCATATGGTAATTTATTAACAAAAAATAAATTTGAAATCATATGATTCTTAACATTAACTTTATTAAAGTAATGGTGTTTTTATAAGATCTTTTACAAAAAATATTTCCTTTTCAACCAAACTGTGTTGAGATACACATCAGAATTCTAAAATTAACATAAAAGAACAAAAAATATCTATACTAAATATTGTTATTATTATTTAAATTTTTGGATAACGAAAAAAAAGAAAAACATGATAATAAGTGTTTGAAGCAAAGTATTAAAACGAAATATTGTTAAATTTTTAAATATACAATTACGTTCCAACTCATAACACTATTCAAAGTTACCGGAGGGCACTGTACTAACAGAAACATAAAGATCTAGCGGTACTTTTAATTTCAATATTCTATGAGCTGTAAAATGTTCATTCTGATCCATTTTACTTCCTGGCCCAGTTGGAACCAGCACTGTGTCTTTGAACTTTTATTCATACTCTCAAATTTAGTGTACCTTTTTACCCAAAGAATCGAATCGACCTCCCCTATTAAAAGATTTTTTGTGTGCAATCGACTTATTTAAGCTTTGGATGAATTGTTTAATATTATATTATTGTTGAGTAGATCTTGGTACGGATTATGTGTTAACAACTACCCTCAATAAAGACTGTATATTTTTGTCCGTCACTTTCTATTTCTTTTCCATTGATCCAGATTTAGGAGTCACCGTTAGTAAGATATACTAGACTAGTATTTAAAATAAAGATATATCTTTATTTACTATCGTGATATATCTTTATAATATAGTTTGTCTACAATATACACAGTCAAAACTATAAAGTGTAGAAATTAGAATTTCTAAATATGATATCCGATAACAAGGCATTTCATGTAACACCGTCTGTAATGGGGTTCAGTGGAGACATAAAGTTTAGCTGAAAGTCGGAACAAAGATATTTAAAAAAATTCATATAATATAGTTAGTATAGTCATTTAGCATGATTTCAGAATTGAAGATGTTTTTTTTGACGTTCTACCCGCACCAAATCTGAGTGGATCAACTAGTCTGATGTAAGCTGATACCAAAACCATCATATTGGAATTACGGGAACATATAAAATAAAAGATAATGAAAACTGAATTCTGGAGTGTTGAATATGAATGAACCTTCTATAATTTTTAATTTAAATTCAAGAATGTGTTTCTAATTGTTAGATAATAAAGAATACTCAAGCAGCATTTTAATTTAAGTCTGCTTACTGTATTTAAATTAAAATACTTTTACATTTTAGATGAATATTTTATTTTTATACATTTTTCTGTTAAAAATGTTATTTAAAAACATAGCTATCAGAGAGTTTATCTTCTGCAAATTATGAATTATGAGGTTTTTACTTACTGAATGCAGCTGTAACATTTGATTGTGAGGGTCAATAGCCTTTAAATATTATACTGAAATTGTTTAGAGTACCCATCTGAATACACGCGGATTCTATACTTGCTGCCAGGGCCGAAATTAGGGGAGGGAAGGCGGGGCTACAGGAAACAATTTTGACGGGTCACCTTTTATGTTTTTCCTACCAAGCATATTTTTTTCATTATTACTACATTTTTACTAAGAATCCTTGCAAAATCATAATAATATTGTTATCGATATATCTTAAAATCCTGATTGCAAGTTTCCATATACCTCGCAAAGTTCCATTCGTTTCGAATTTAATAAATTATAACATTCTTTGTTGAAATTTCAATTGCCGAAAATAAAATTTTTAAAGACTTGACACAAACTGACTTATTTTGACGCTCTCTGCTCCAGAATTTCATATCTGCACCTGCGTTCTGGTGTAAGTAATAAAGATTCGAAGTTCATGTCATTTTTTATTATTTTGTAGCCTTGGTAATTTAAAAATGGTTTTATGTAGCACTTTTAAATTCGAATATATAGTAAAACTGGTCTTAAGAAAAAAAATTATATAATTGCTATTATGATATAGTTTGTCGTAATATTTGTAGTTTAATATGTTTAACAAAAATGTTAATGAAGCGAAAAGTGAATAGCAAAAATATAGTTATAAATATTGAAATAAAATTGTTAATTACTTCAGTGAACTATTTGTACTAATAAAGTTATAATCTCACAATTATAAAATCTTAGGATAATAAATATATTTCGGATTATAAAACTACATGAGACAATATTTATTTTTAAATACAGAATCAAAAAATGAAAAGTAAACACAAAATACTAATAGGTTAATTTATTATTATCATAAACTATAGTTGACACATCTATATATAGTTGAAACATATCATCAATATTATTAGTAATTATTGTATGAAAATGAACACATGTTTAAATGATTTAACCCAATCACTAATTTCGTTAATTTGATTTGATTACACTGTACAGGTTTATTTGAATAATATATAAATTGTATATTTATTGATAATCAATGACATTATACAATCTCGCTCTATAAACTAAAATGATTACCGCAAGTACGTTGATTTATCCGATTCAGCATTATTTGATTGTGTTTGGTATGTAAAAACAAGAGTAAATTTTAGAACTTTAACGAAAAAACAGATTTTTGTGTGAGATGTTTAATAATAAAACATTCCCCTCGATTCGACACAGATGCATTTGTATTATATATTATAGTATATGAGTTTCAGTACTTCATGTCCATGTCACATGATTTTTTAAATCTAACATCAACAAGCATTACAAATTAGTTTTTTGGTATTTCATGAAAAAATAAAAAACATACTTAAGAATTGTGACAATAGAAAAAGTAGCCAAAAATAAACTTATTTCTTTTAGAATATCTTCTATTAGTTTATAATCAGAAGATATTTAAATAATTAAATGGGGTAATTAAATGGTATGGGGTAGTTTGTCTTGTATAAACAAGACAAACTACCCCATACTCGTACATCTTTTATGCTTGAGGAGGGCAAACGAGCGTGCGGGTCATTGTTGCAAGTATTCACCGCTGTCCACAAACTCTTGCAACATCCCGGGAATCGCAAGCATTGCCGGTCTTGTAGATGGGAGTATATTATTTTTTGGATATCGTATCAATCCGGAAATACCGCCGAAAGAAGTTCATTCCACATCTTAGTTATACGTCGTGAAAGAAAAGTCTTTAAAAACCATAGAGGATGTTGATCACGTTGCAAATACATATTTAAATCCTGTCTGGCATTATTCTGCCAGAAACTAAACGTGGTAAATCTGGATAACAAATTTAGTTTTAAAGTCAAGAAACAGACTAGAGGGCTTTGCTGATTCAATTGTAAACTGAAAATGGTTAGGATTAAGTGAATTCCGAAAAGCTAACAATAGGATTGAACGTGAATTCTAAACAACAAGACTATTTAGCACCATTACTTAGGGAGTCGAAACGAAAATAAAGTGTTTTAAATGGAGTTAGCAAGTCAAATTTAATTTGCCGAAAAACAATGTGAGTATAGTATTTTAAAATCTAATGCATTGGAAATAGTATTTTTTTAGTAATATATTGTTGGTTGCTAGTAGTCGAAAATAGAGAATACAAAAAGGTTCGGGCTGTCGTCATCCCCGCTGTTGAAAGATTCACATTTAATTTGGTTACACAATCAAATAAAAAGCCTGCCCTGCCCTAACCAAATACATGCAATATCATATGTAAAGAAATTTATTGTAAAAGTTAAATCAATTTCTTGTGTACATTTTTTTATAACGAAATTTATTTTTTCTATTCCCTTTTTAACTTCGACCAAACAAGTTGAGCGCTATCTGTAGAAATGAAGATATAATTAAATTAATTTACATATTGATATAGTAAAACATATTGATCCAAGTTCGAAACATCGCACCTCTAAAACTATATACCTACTAAATTGATTTCACGAGGAGTTTCCAGCGCCTGGCAAGTATGATTGCATTTAATTTAAATATTGTTTTGAGACTTCAATTTCAACAATACTGTATCTGATTTGTAATGAAAATAAGTATGATTGCTAATACTTAAAATGATATACCATTTTTCCACAGCGTTACTTTTTTGTTGTTTTTTTCTTAATATATCATAATTAGACAAAATAGGAAAATTACTTTACAACGGAGGTCTGGTGCAGGTTTGCTGAATTCATCGTTTTTCTTTAAGTAGTTTTTTTTTATAGTATTAATGACTAGTATCTAGACCCTAGTAGCACACAGCCACGACACCTTGTGAAACCTATCTAAAAGTTTATTTCTTATATTGCTCTTTCTATAACTTCAATTTACTTTGAACTAAAATATTTTCCCTATCTATTATGGATGATTTCTCTAAATGTACGTTATCAGCTACTTCCGAATCTGAGAGGTGTTCTGTTATCTCTAGATTATCAAACCTTCCTGTACATTCATTTATCCTGGTAATGAATTTGAGCCGGTTTTCTAGGACACAAGATTCCTTGTGATTACAATAAGTGTTCACATATAGGATGTATAGGTACTTTTGTCTTTGGTTTTAGTATCATTGACTTTGTACCATATGATTTTCTCTGTAATTGTATTTGTGAGTTTTAGTGATATATTAATAAATAAATAAATTAAATAAAACAAATCTTCATTATTTAAATAAGTAAAAAAAAAAATTATAGCACACTGACTCGCACGTTTGATGGCACGCACAAGGCTTTGATATCACTCAGGTGTGCTCTTATATACCGTTCTTACTTGTTTAAATTTGATATCCACCTATACAAGGTCAAATAGTTTTAAAATATTATTTATGAGTGTACCGAGCGGTTGCTTGTTGTTGTTGCTTGTTGTTGCACAGGAAGATCTGTGCAAAATTTTATTAAAGGTAATAATGTGATAATAACATTAGTAATGTCACAATACGCTTAATATAATTATAGTAAAATTAAAATCCAATGTTCAATTTGTTTATGCTATATATGAATGTATGTACTCTTAATAAATAAAACATTGTATACTCACTATTATATTTTAATGTTTAAAGTCAGAATCCGTAAATATCTTGTAGCTGTTAAAAGATCATAGAAATAGTATTAGATCGTTTATATTCTCGTTTTCTTTTGATGAGTTAAAATAGTAGTCATGGATCTTCTTGTGTCTTCTATTTATGGGTCTTTCAAAACTGTACAAATGGGCTTTCATATGTAAAATTTAAATAAAATGTAGTAATTTATTATTACAGGAGCTTATCTTCAATACATAAATTCTTCATCATTCGCTATGACTTTAGTAATATTATTTGCACTAAATAATTTTGATAAATATTTAAAAAGAGACAACCCATAACTTTAAATACTTTTCAGAAAGGAATTAATTCCTTTTAAATTATTTAACCTAAAATGATTATTGAAATGGTATTTAATTTTTTAAATTGCATGAGAAAATCAAAACCGAAAACTTTTTATATTAATATTATTATATAAGATGGTAACAATTTTATCTAAAAAGTCCTTATTTTTATAAGTTACTATTGTAAAGTTTTTAATTTATGGCTAAAATGAAAAGTGCCCATTTTTCTGATAGGTAAGACTTTATTATACACAAAGAGTAAGTCGTTATATTTAAAATTAATGTTTTAGCAATATGTTATAATTCTTTACAGGCAAGATAAAATTATATCACAATAGATCCTTAAAAATTTATTTTATTTATCATACGTTGAATTAAGAAGAAGTTAAGAATACGATAAGAAGTTTTTGTCGTGTGTTCTACTTAAAAGATAATATAAGTAATTCCTGAGTTCATACGACGACCCAATTACTAACAATAATGGAATAAAAAGAACTTGTAGTATGTGTATTAAATTATACTTTATATTTCGTATCTACGTATCTTAGTATATTTTACCACCCCTTTATTACAGATTCATCACAAATCTCACATAAATTGGTCTAATTTTACGGTAGATAGGTAGACGATTATAATCTAGCTTTCCAGATATACCAACCTATGCTACTGGATCCGATTCGGATGGATGAATATTCATTGGGAATTACTTCATTCAGTTGAGGGATTACATATAGTAGTTATTTCGATAAGATGGGATGGTCTGTTATTTAATAGTTTTATTATAAACGATATTTTTTTATTATTAAAGTTTTGACGGTCAGGTTATTTATTAAATATTGTAAATACTTAATTGCTGGAGGTCGCGTCCAAGTCCTTCGTGGCTTAATAGATCGTTCGCTTCCATTTCATCTGGTTTTTGACCTCTTCCATAGTTATTACGAATTATAATTTTATTCGAAGCGTAATATTTTTATCATCATTATTTAATCTATACAATATTAATTACTTTTTTATGTACTTTAAAGTCAAACGTAACAAATTTTTTCATGGGTACTCTTCCTGAAGAGGAAGAGAGAGAATTTCAAGAGCTACAATTGTGGTATATGTATAATCTTCGCATATTTACTAAGGCAGTAACTGTTTAATTGCAGAAACATTCAAAAAAATATGAAAGTCAATGTAGATTTTTGTCATCCTGCTTTTTAAAAAGTGTTCATTTCACTTTGGTAGTCGTTTTAAATGGTCTAGAAACTTCAAACTTAGGTTCGGTTGTGATACATATAAACCTATTAATAAATATAAAGCGATCGTGACTTACACTTAGTTTAGGTTTAGTTTTTACTTAGGTTTAGTTAGTTAGTTAGTTAGGTTTAGTTTTTACTTAGGTTTACTCCATAGCTTTCCGAGAGAGCCGTTAGAGGGATAAATATAAAAATGGATGTAATCCTTTACCTCTTATCCGAACGTTGGCGGTGTTCTCACTGGTTGTCATCTAGTTGTTGACCGGTCCTATAAATTTTCCAAGTCTCTTGCAATATTGCAGGCATAACAAATTGATCTCAAATTATGGATTTTAAATAAGTGAATCTATATATAACTAAAATATTACTGGCACATAGACGGTTTTTTAATGTTGTATACAGATAAGATATAAAGATAAATCAGTGCATTATTTTTCTAATATGTGTGATACCTTGTAACTGGTTATGAAACGGTAAGTTACGAATGCTTCTTATATCAAAATAGTCTAAATATTAGTATATTCGAATGAAGATTATTAGTGTCATTAAACAATTTAAAAAAATCGTAAAATGGTCCTTTTAAATGGGAGATTATGAAAAATAACTATCACATACTAATTGCTATGATGTAACTACATAAATTAGATGCGCTAGAAGCCCATAGTATTAATATTCATTTTAACATTCTATCGCATATAGAAAGCTAGAACTAAAGTTTATAACTTATTATCATAGAAATAGGTTCACATTCTTTTAATTACTCATAGACAACTATACAGCACACAATATCTGATGGCACTAACAAGAACTGTGATTGGCTTAGATTTCGAGAGAAAACTATATGAATATATTTTATTAACGGCACCAAAAATTTACTGTTAACTACAGAGATAACTGATCAGAAATTAGATAAAACATGCTATCTACAACAAAATATTATACATTAACAACAACAATTATAACAAAACATTATATCAAACAAACAGTTGTTACGGGTATTTGTACGATAGGAAACCATTGGAACATGTAATTCTGTTATTATCCGTAATATTACACCGGGGATTTGTAGATCACGCCATTTCTACGGCGTGTGAGTGAAAGTGAGTGGGGAACTTCTATTGTGTAAATATTTATAGATTATTTCATAAAGAAAGTTGACGAGAGGTTTATTTTTCGTTTTTGTTTATTTACATTATTACTTTAATTCGTCTCACGAGACTTTAAAATCTTATGAAAGCTCCCGAAATTCATTTGACGAATTGATTATGACAATATACTTAAGACTAAGTTTTATTTCTATTTCTGTAAGTTGAATTAAGAAGAAAATCGAATTATAGACTTTTATAAAAACTAAATCCAAATCATATCAAGCCTACAAAACGTAGTCCGTTAAACATACATACAATTGTATGTAAATATAAGGAGACAAACAAACAGGTATTGTTATATATATATTTAGTACAATCCGTGTATATACAACATATTGTATCATCGTTAAGCATTAAGTAAGCCATATCGTAATCTGGGCTTAAATTGAATGCAATATATTGGGTTAGGTTAGATAGGTTAGGGGCAATAGAGTAATTGTTTTACTATTAAGTATATTATCTATTGATACTATGTTAAATAGTATCTAGGTTTACTGCTCGTATATAAAATTAGAATATGTATTGTATTTGCTACATTTAGGCGCTACTTAGTAGCAAAGTTCAATTTATTAAAGCGGACTAGACACATATATATTATAATATAATATTAATTTCTAGATTAATATAATCCTCAAAATTAATATGATAATTTTATCTAAATCCGTTTATTGTGTGGACATGTAGTCTATAATATAAGCTTTATCAAAACAGGATATACATAGAAGACTTCATTAATTATTCCACTATATAAAAGTTTGAAATATTTAGTGAAATGCTTATTGAAGTGGCTCATCGTTTTGGCTTAAATCCAAGTCATTATCTTGTGTGTCAAATATAGTTTCACTATAAACAGTATAAACCTTATTAAGTATTGAATTATAATTGACATGAATTTAATTCAATATGTGCTGTTATATAATTCATAATCCAAACAGCTTTAAATTTAATTAAGGTCTCTATTGGTTTGGTTTACATTCATTTATAGTACAATGTATTGGTTTCCTTTGATGTTCTGGAATTGTGAGTTTTTTCATCAATGACAAAAAACACATCTTAATATCAATACATCATCATCTTCCTGCCCTTATCGTAGTTTGTGGTCGACGCAGTATGTTTTTTCCTTACTGTCTGTTATTCGTCATCTCTGTACACACTTCTTTCTTCTCCATATTGTTTTTCACGCAATCATTCATTCATTCATTCAATCATTCATCAATCGAGTTCATTGTTTAAATATTATTTCAGTTTTTAATTAACCTTCCATTCGAGTGCTTTGTACTGTACTGCTACGATTAGAATATGTTTTATTACTTACAGGTAATCAAAAATTTTAGTTATTATAAATACAATAAAATATTAGCTACATTTATTTTACTGTTCATTATAACTTTATTTTATTAAAAAAATATGAATGGTTTAAAAATTGGTCAATTTGGAAAATTATTTGATCCAAATAATATAATTATATGTCAACTATCGTTAATTGCATATGCGTCATTTTGGTGGAGACTTGAAAATTCGTCATATTTTTAAACGCACACTCCGTCCATCACTTTATATTTCACCCTCATGTCTTATAACCATCCATAGCCGACCGATTTCATCTTAGAATAAGACTGACCTATAAGACTAGGGGTACAAAACACATGGGATTCCATCTATCACCACAAATCTGTAAGGTGGCTGTGATCCCCCCAACACTAAGTCTCAAGCTAACGTCAGGTTAAGTAAGGTTAACTCCAAGTTGGCGGCCGGTCATAATAACTTTTCCCCAACTCTTTACAAATTATATTTATAGAGCATTGATCATTTGTAAAAACTTCTTTATATATACTTGTACTGTTTTAATATTTTATTTGTTTATTATTATTTTTATGTGTATATTTTAATTAGTATTATTAATTAATTGATAGAATTGTCCGTTATTGGCCACCAAACTAACAAATTATCAAAATTTGTTAGTCATTATTAGCTAGATTGTATGTCCTTCGGCATCTTTCAAGTTTTTCCATCAGATCGAATAATTGCCACCTTTAAATAATTATTTACGATTTTAAGAAAAATAAGACAATTTTAATTATATCACTAAAAATAACTTATTTAACTACAACCAACTATTTATTTCTACCTTATTCTGAGCAAAAATTCAAATTATTGCTAAAAATAAATATATATATACAACATAAGTAAAAAATCTACATATAAATATACTTCTTGATGCTCTGTCGGATACAAAACAAAAATTAGTGAGGATTATTCTTATAATGGCTTCCATTAGTTACATTTGATTGCTAGTTTATCAAGTCCCTAAAATACTCTGCTATCTTACTGCTCTGATTGCTTCCATGAATACGTCATGTCGGGATTCCGTTGTAAGTAATTATCAACGTGATTTCCTAAAGTGGCTTGGATTTGTAAAAATGTAATATTAATTACTGAATATTTTGCAAATATTACAAAATATTTCATTTCCCTGTAGTTTTTTCTCTCAAACTAAACACTAAACTACGTAGAATATGGTATACGTGTTTAGCTTAAAGTTAGAACACTATTTACCTATTTAAAGTACGCATTTTATATATTGTAAAATTCACAAATTCATAACTACTACATAAAAATTTACACCGTTCCTAATGTATTAAAATATTTTTTCTCTTATATACAGCAAACCTCGATTCAATCCAAGTTACGTAAACTATGTTTCTGAGTGTAAACCTCTTCTGTATCTTACAAAATGCCCTTACTATTGGCTGGTATATAAAAATGGTCTTAAAATTGAATAAATTATTTTAGGAGCATATTTTTATTTTTCGTAATGATGACCAAACTACTATATGAAATATTATCAAATATATGCTTTCCTCTAATTCCTTTCCTCTAGTTCCTCTAATTGACATCGATATATCTCTACTTTATGACAAAATAAAAGATATTAAGTGTTATTTATATATAAAATAACAAATAGTAGGGTGTCAAGTACGAGGAAACATTTGTTAACGTTATATCGAACATTTTATGAACAGAGTCAGTAAAATAGATATTGAAGTACTTTGAAACTTACGAATTGCAACCGGCAGAATGCGGGCGAACGTTACTATACTTTTTATACTATACTATAATATTTTAACTATATCATTTAAAACATTTATTTACTTTCTTGTCACATTTCTTTAGTGTTACTTAATTTATAACTTCAAATAATTGATAAACAACTTTCATATTGACCCGAATAGTTATGGATATATAGAGTGAATATACATATAAATTTGTGATATTTTAATTTAAAAAAAATATTATTTAAAAGTTTTCTGAAGAATTTTCTTTAACTCTAGTGAATATTTACATTCTATTTTTTAAATAATAATAAACAATTATTTCTTGTATATTTCGTCTTATGATAGTCAAGTACAATGCAGTTGAACACACTCATTCATAATGTAAAAAAGAGTTACTATCTCTAATATTTGGTTTATATCTCCTATTAAATTTGATAAGTTGAAGTTTTTAAATGTAGTGATCCATTTACATCTATAACTGTATATTGTATATAATTATTCCATCAAATGCCATCTCAATCTTGTGTAGTAGCAGTGTAATAAAAACAAGATATAATCCACAAGAATTCTCTCTAATTCCCAATGGGCTCCGATCAATCCGTGTCGTTACCAGCGTTCGCTGTCTTGATATATGAGTAATAAATAGTAAAATAAAAATATATTTACTCAGTAAATTTTCGTTATATTTATAAATATATAATTTAAACGATTATATAAATTCTTGGATTGGATTGGACTGTATTGTTTCCTGAAATTCTATAAATGGATATTTTTTTATATAATTGATATATTATAGTGTAATGCATATTCTATTTTATAAAAAGAATAGATTAATACCTGAGATTGAACATACATCATAAATTAAATTGACATTTAACTATAATATTGGAGCTATTTTATAAAACTTGCTTGGAAAAAAACTTGGATAAGAATGATTAACAATATTTAATATACAGTGAGAGTCATAATATAAATAAGAAATATTAATAATAATTACTAAACATTGAAAGTCAGAAAAATTATAAATCTTATTTTACGGACAAAAATGGCGATAAAATAATCAAAGTCTAAATTGTTTCTAATATAATTAGCGTATGTGCATAAACTATGGAAAAGCTTACACAGATTTTAACCCTCCACTATATTCCAATAACTAATCAAAATTCAACACAAAGAGATGATAAAGAAATCCTACTTAAAAACAAAAATATAAAGCACGTTAATTAAATTCTTATACTTTGCAACTATACTTGATTTTATTTTTAAATTTAGTGTCATTAACTTCTTTTTAGTTTAAGAAATTATTTGAAGTAAATGTAAGTTCTGGCGATTTGCGATCGGATAGTACAAAGACTTAATCATTGTTTTTTTAGGAGAACTGATTATAAAATTAACTAAACTTACTTTTTCCTTATATTTTTAGAGTAATGTTATTAATGTTCATTTTATAAAAAAATTGTTGTAAAAGATTATTTTGTTTGAAGCATAAAAATTGCTGTAATAACATGAATAGAATCCATATATAAATATTTGAATATTCCTTTATGAATTGTTAAGTGGTCTACAAGCGAGTATAACAGTTTTGGCTCGACGTCGTTTGTAGTCCATAAAACTGCTCGTTGCGGTTTGCTGTTGCTTTAGCAACATATTTGTATAACCTTTTTAAAACATTTATATTTTTTCTTTCGCATTAACAAAATTGATCATTTATAAAAAGTGTATATATATATATTGTACATAATACTTTATATATTTTTTATCTTGTCAGAACAATGGGGGAGGAAGCTGGTAAGGGATAGTGCTACCCACTAAACTAGACTGTTGGCACCTAACATAGAGTGATGCCACGGGATCGTTTGCACCCGTTGGATTCAATTGCAGCACCTTGCCAGAACCACCACGAAAAGCAGAGACAGCAACAAGGCAACAAGAGGCATCCTACTTTTCTACGTTTTCTATGACTAGTTCTTCTAATCCAAGTTTACTGAATAAAGGAGGCTCGATAGTAATTTCTCATGATAATGCTTTAAGAAAACCTATTTACGATAGTAAGGACGATCCTCCTAGTATAGTATATTTGCGTTCTATAAAATATATATCTTTTTCAATTTTATTGCTTTAATATAAAAATTATATTGTTGATAATTAATTTTTCTTCATTAATGATTCATATTACAGTTAATATTTATTCGGTAAGAAGACACATTGAGTAAATTTAAGCAGTGTAACAGTAATGATATACTTCGCAATTATAGATCATTTTTACAACGTGTATACGTATGCGTAATTTTTTTTGTGGGTTAATCTGATTATTTATTTACTCATTTTCATAATAGCCTTAGTAAATATGTTTTAAAAAGATGTATTTTTTGTTATCTTTCAAAACGTTAGCCAAGTTATGCTCACTGGTATATATATAAAATAATAAAATTCTAACGAGTACAAGTTTGTAATTAATTAAATTTTTCTGTAAGCTATACTCCATAATCCTTTTAATTTGGAATACTTTGTCATTTTTACAAGAGAATACGAAAATTATTCGGCTTTTAATTACAAAAATACTTCAACTATTTTGATAGTTTTCTATTATGTCTAGGCGCTCATATTTAAGTAGTCAACACATGACGCTCTTCATGCAGAAAAATTATCTCTTTTTCGCGAGAAACCACAAAAGATATTAAAACTTTATATTATGTTTGTTATTAATGAAGAAGATGGGCAGATTTAAATAAATAATAATTGTAGCGAGCACTCAGTTACATATAAAAAAATGTAGATTTTGTGCAAAAAAACTACTTAAAATATAACTATTTATAATAAATACTATTCAATTTTTTTTTCTGTACATCTTAATCAATTGTTTTGTTTTTACTATATATTAATTTATCTTGTAATAATATATTAAATACATGATTCAGTTTAATATAATTATATATATTTAAGTACAGAATTAACTTTTTAGCTGACAATGTTATACTTCTCGCTAACTTTATAAAGAACACTCAACTACAGCAAACAATGACGGTAGTACGATAGTTGCAAGTTGGATCGGATTTAAAGGAGAAGCAGAGTTTATCTTTAAATCTTTTATTAGATTATAATTATTTTACATAAGGAAGTTTGATTTAATAAAATTATTAATTATATACTGAAAAATTGAAATTTACAAAAGCTTTTCCACGTTTTAGGCAAGGAGAAAATTGTATCTCACTGACCATTGCTAAGTTATGTGAATTTTCTTAGGTGTATTACAAGCTTTAATAATTTTAATTATTATTCTTAATTAGTATACACTAAATACAAAGTACTTAGTACAATACTAACAGTGTACATAAAAACAAAAGTTATATATATCTATATATATAAAAATATTAATAATAATACATATATATATATATATATATATATATATATATGTATATATATATATGTATTATTATTAATTTTTTTTTGTATATAATATATGTCTAAGTATTTTATATGCTATATTATACACATAATTTGTTAAATACCCCTTAAAAAAATTATCTATTTTCAATATCAGTTCTTTGTTTTCTTCTATTTGTATTAAGTATAAGTGTACCGCACTGTCTTGAACACCCTGTCTCACACCAAAGGGTAACTGGGAGAGATCTCTAAAAGAGATAAGTAATTCTTTGTACTACACTGTTTTCTGTTTTTTTTTTTTTTTGCTTTTGTGTTTTTTATTGGTACATAAATAAATAAATAATAAAATATTTCAAACCCTAATAAATCTTCTCTTGAACCCAAAATAGTCAGACCATAATATAAAACAAAGTACAATTAAATTAAATTTGGAATGATTAGAAATTTTATAAATTGTGTATAACTGTGTATTTCTTATTCATTTTCATATTTCTGATTTCTCTCATTTGGATTATTTGTATTCAAGATTTCGCTCGTTATATCCGAATCTGAAACATGGCAATCATTGTTTATAGAATTTAATTTATTAAAGTTTAAATTGAAACTAGCATGTACCAAATGCTCACCTTCTGGAAATTTTATTGAATAGACCCGGACCTTCCAACTTGACAACGTGATTTAATATTTCGTCTTATTTAACAATATATAAAGTGTTTCTGATATATTTGTAACTGTTTTTTATAATTTTTTTCATTCAACACATAATACAAATAGGCATAAGAGAACTCGGATAAATCGAATTAAATATAAATCAACAATTCAGATATTAACTAAATTCATTAAAAATAACTAAGATCCTGTTATTATACATGCTTCATTTTGGACGTTAATTAACGTATTCGATTGTTTAAGACTCCCAAAAAAAAAAGTGGCTAAAAAAGTAAAATAATCTATTAATCAGGCTATATTAAACTGTTTAGTAAATAGAAAATATATAAAATAGTTGGAATTCATTTAAAAGAAAAAAAAACAATACCAAATGACATTTTTAATAGTAAGTAGTAATGTAGTAGTAAGTAGTAGTAATAATTAAGTAGTAATGAGTATAAAATATATTCATAATTATAGTCAGCAATTTTTTACTCAATTCTTAATTACACTCATTTAAATCATAACTCATAAAAATAACAATATCAAAATGAAATATTAAAAACATTAAAGTAAAAAATACTTTGCTCATCAGATATTTTGTCAGGATGTTTAAAAAATCAAATGGGGGGCTCGTAGCCGTATATATATTAATTTAACAGCTACAGACACCAGCGCCCATTTAAGGCATTTTGTCATAACCTTAAACATTTGAAAAAGTTTAATATAAAAAAATAGTTTGAGAGATAACAAATTCTTAAATATATTAATATCAACCATAACATACACATTTGTATTCAACTTATTAAGTATAAAAACAATAAAAATGGCTTCTGGTAATATATATATATGTATATGTATATATTTGTTTTAAATTTAAAAATGCGATTGTAGTGACGGCCATTTTAAATATTAATTTGTATGATTTATTCTATTACTTGTTAATATCCTTTTATATTAAAATTGCTAAAAACTAACTTGCAATAACAAAATTTATTAATGTTATAGAATGTTGAAGTTGATTAAGTAGTTTTGATTTTACCCATTACTTGCAATATCAGTACAGATGAAAGAAAATACTTAAGGAAATTTAAAAATTGTCCTGCCAGTAACAATAAAATAAAGATATCGCTTCAAAACAGTGACTGTAACCAGCAGAGTCCTGTGTTAACAAGACAGACATCAACAAGAATACAGGATCACTTTCTGTAAGTTCGTAAGTTATATTACAAAAGAGGATTTTATTTTTATAAATGTGATGAGTACTAAACGAAGGTTGAAAATAGCGGATTGGTCGTAATTTACTATTATCTTAAAGTTTGAACAAGAAACCAGTAAATCATGCTTAATGAAGCATGTTATATATATTTTAATTATGTT
The DNA here is from genome assembly GCA_918358865.1 of Melinaea marsaeus rileyi. Classification (NCBI taxonomy): domain Eukaryota; kingdom Metazoa; phylum Arthropoda; class Insecta; order Lepidoptera; family Nymphalidae; genus Melinaea; species Melinaea marsaeus. The sequence continues at coordinate 9,282,819 of OU911086.1, read as the reverse complement.
GAAAGCTTACTCAGCGAAGTCGAATGATTATATAAAAAGTCTATATTTAGTTTATGAAGTTATAAAGAACTTTTTCGATAACTTTCTTTATTATGTCGACAAGAAATATAAGCACACTTTTCTTGCAGCTTTAGTTAACTTTTGCTAACTTTTGCGGTGAACCAGTTTGGGTTTTAGTAGATTGATTAACTTTTCGTCTCATAATATTAACCTCTTCAAATTTCTTAAACAGATAAATAAGTTAATTATAAAATTCTAAATGAAATATTGTTATAAAAATTAATTTAAAATTACATTGATATACAATTAAATAATTAAAAACAATATAAATAATGAGGCTTAAACAAGAAAGAAAGTGATAGGCTAATATTTCAATAAAATAAATATAAAGTCAAACTCAGAGAACAGTGGAACTTGTCAAATGTACTTCGAAAACTATTGATCAGAAATCCATTCAGATATTACCTAATAGTCGAGAGAAAATTTTCGAGAACTAGATTCCATACAAAAGTGTTGAAACTAAAGTGCTTCTACAATTTGTTACAAAGTTGTAAATGTATTTGTGCTGCGACAACTGTGCAGATTCTGGAATCCTGTTAGGACTTGTCCTGTTCACGTTGATGATGTTTGGTTATTTATTTATTTAAAATTTTAAATACATATTAAATAGATTCAAAAAAGGTAAAGCATATAACTTTAATTTAGAATTAAATGCCATATGATTCACAATTTGTTTTAATTTTTATTATTATAATTTATATATGTTTATTTATTTATTCAAATTGATACACATAATTATTTATGTGTGTCATATTTTGGCCTTTATGTGATTTACATTTCTAGATAACCTTATAGAACAGCTTTTCCCAGATATTTGGAGATAAATTTGGGCTTTGGGTAGCTGCCAATACGTAATAGTATTGCTAATAAATTATAATGTTTGCTTTTATTTATGTAATGTTTTATTTCAAAAATGGTCATTTATTATTTATTACATGTACTATTAAACCTGAATCATTGTACTCAGTAACTTTATATGACAGGATTAATAATTAAGTTTTCAAAGTAAGGCTTATTAATGAATTTTATATTTAAATATTGCTTCGTTAGAGAGTCGGGCTCAAAAATTAATTATTTAAATTTCAAATTAATTGTCCCAATTTTAACCCGGACCCGAAGGGCCCAACATGCCAAAGCTTAATTAGATAGAATGTAATAAATTTTCTCTTAAACGGAAAACCTTGGGAAATTCTTGTATTTATAATTACCAAAATGTTATTAAGTTATTGTTGTTATAAAGTCGTATTCTGGAGAATATTGTATATTTTAAAAACTTCAAAGAAACAGAGTAGAGACTTTCCATAATTTTGTTTATCCATTATATTAATTACTAAGGTGAAATATATATTTAAAATTTATGTACAGCAATTATAAAAATATTTTAAACTAAAACATCATATCTTAATCACGGATTACCCTTTTCTTACTATTAATTATTATTAGGACAGCTTATCGAATTGATTGCGATGGTTCTAGTTGTTCGCACATTGCTCATTAAATATATTGACGTTTGTGAAACAGTGATCACAATAAAAAAAAAACCCGGCTGAGTTTGTTGTGTGGTTCTTCTCAGACCAGGGCGCGTTTGGAACCCTCGTAGCCTAATTTTAAGTTGGAAAGTGTCTTTTCAGAAGGGCTCATTTTAATACATATGATATCAAAATAGGCCCTCCTGTCACTTCCATTTGACGTACACAAGTGACAGGAATACAAACAAAGTAATAAAATTTATTTATGTATGATAAAATGTCCCTTAAATATAATGTGCAAACGATTTATTTTGGCATAACGTATATTGTGTAAAAAGTCCTTAGAATAAAATTTCCAATCAATTGTGTGAGTAATCAAACTGATATTTGTTGACTTTTCAATGAAAGTTTACAATGATATATGAAAAATTATACAAGAAATAGTTTTTTTTAAATGTTTTGGTTTAGGATTTTTCCCATTTTTTGTAGACTACTTTTTATATTATCTATCTATATTATTTTTCTAAATATATTATATATCAGAATATGTGAAAAGTTATCTTCTTGTTTTAGTATTCATAGTTTTTTGTGAGATTTTGAATGGATTTTTGACGGTTTCTGGATTTATATTTACAATCTACCTGAAAAGTGGCGCCAGTGCTGGAGTAAAATTTTAGGGTTTATTAAGAGTTTTACCCTAATGTCTTAGTTTACTTACCTAAAGTCTTTAAGTTAAGACTCTTTATCAACTGCATATTACTTTACTTAATCAACCTTAATTAAGTTATTTTAATTTATTTCTATTCAATTCAACATTATTAATTGTTACTAAAAGAAAAGAGACATAAAATTAACGAAACTGTAATTGTAAAAAATAAATTAGATAATTAAACGTAAATCGATAATTGATATTACATGTATAGTAGAAATGCAATAAATATGTGATTAATAAACAATAACTCTTAAACATACGAATACTACATCGTAAACTGAAACAAGAAACTGCTTTACAAACTACAAATGGGACTTAGTTTGAATTCTGCATTTATGCAAATTAACTCAGTTCTATAATTAGGTTAATATCCTTAATGGCGTCGTTATGTACCCGATTTGCTTCAACGATCTTTTAAATATGTTTTTATTATAAATTATAATATAATTACTTTTCTAATCGAATAAATACCTATTTAGGTAAACATTATCATTTATATCCCTAATGGATTTCAGAAATTGCATTATAATTAATTACCTACAAAACCGGAACAATAAATAGTTACCTGAATGATGACAACATATTTTATGCAAATAAATAATAATAAATTAATTATGAAACTTTACATATTTCACTAAAATCCTATTAATTTAATATATAAAAGGTCTGTGAATAGAATTGTAAATCTTTTAAGTATAAAGAAATTAATAGATATTTGTAAAACTTTCCAATAATATAATTCATACGTCAGAATAACACCAACTATAATTTACATAAATTTATTTTATAAAAGCACCAAAATCAATTGATATGTGTTAAGATAATCAAAGGAAACTCAGTCATCTGTGACCTGATTTGGACTTAAAAACCTAAAAGTAACGCTAATGCAATGTATGGTGTAAAAGTATCTCACAAATAGTTCTACAAGAGTCGGCGTTAGTGTATATCTCTCTGTTATGTGTACGTTATTATCTACAAAATATTTAAATACTAGGATCCGCCAACCGTGCGCGGCGGGTGTTGAGCTGAGCCCCTCTCCTTTCATCTGAATAGCTACAGGAAATATCGATTTATTAAGACAGTTCAGCACATTGCTTGCACACGCAGGGCAGCTCTAATGTATTGTCTATGGCAGGAATGATTTTTTTTGATAACTTTTGAATGGCTAAACATTTTTTAATCTGTTTTCGCTATAACATCTGCGTTAGGCTCAAACATACATGAGAAAATTTATAGCTAATTATCTCGTCGCATTCTGGAGACAACTAAATACAAAAAAAGGTCTCCCAAACGGTTAAGAGCTTCGCTTACGCTCAGCTCAATAAATATAATAAAATTTGATATAATACCTTATTGGCAAAGAATATTTTGTATTTAACGTATTTATTTTAATTATTGATCATATATACTCTTCTTAGAAAAACTTTACGAACTTTTGAAATTTTTCAAATAAAAATTATCAAGTTGATTTTCCAAAGAACATTTAGTTTTTTGCAACAGATTCATCATCAACAGCCTTCACGAACTAGATCTGATCTCTTATTTCGGAAAACAAGATTAAGTCTCATGGTACCAAATCAGGGATGTAAAGCAAATAATCCTAAATATTTCCGGGTTGGTGTTTAGGAAGTATCATGTACAGATCGCGAAGTGCGCGGGCACCATGTCGTTGTTTTTGGATCAAAAGCCTTAAAGAGCCGTGTGTGGACACTTGTTGCTCGTAGCAGCAGAAACTTTTAAGAAGAATTTGATAGTATATCATTCTGAATTAATTCTCCTTTGGTTTTATTAAAAAAGTTGATACTTAATGTTAGTACTCTGTAAAAAAAAACTTGCTATCACAATGTGTGCAACGCTTTTCGATCGTTTTATTTTCAAAGTTGGTTATAAATATGTTGCTTTGTTGATTAGTTTTGAAACAGCTATATTTTCTCTGACCCTTTATTTTTGGAGCATTTTTTTAAACCCAAGATCACCTTTTATGATATCGTAAATGTATTGGAGAGAATTTGTTTCGAATGTTCTGATTTGTCGGGTAGCCAGAACTACATAATTCCTCTTAAGCAAAGGTGGTTATGTAAAATAATATAAACACTACCAGATTTATTTTATAGATTATGCTGAAAATCCGCTTATGTCATTCTCTGTTTTAGGTAAATCGAATTTTTCAAATGCAGCAAGTTTTCTTCCGTAACAGTTCAATATAAAATGACTACTTCTTCATATATTAAATTCTGGTAACCTCATTTAAATTCGGTATACTAGCAGTAGGCAATTACTCTAGAATGCGCCTTGTTCATAAAAGCTAAATAAACCTTTTTAAAGATTTATCTTTCCAAATTGGACTTAAAGTCATTGCAGAAAAATGTCCTTTGTTACACACGAGTGTCATAAAAAAGTTGATAGAAAAAAAATTGAAGAGAAATTTAAATTTGGAATGGAGTTCGGATTGGAAATTTGAATTTTCATATTTGAAAATTTTTATTTGATTTTGGTTATTTCATTTCATATATAAACTTTTTGTACAAAATTTTCTAGTCTGTATAATTAATTGCATTTCTTTATAATTTTTAAGTCAAATTAATGATATATAAATTAAGAAATGGAAAAGAAGGAAATAAAAATAAACTAAAAGGTTTATTTACAAATTCGAATTTTTCCATAAAATTTTTAAAACATCCTTGACTGTTATGATGTGGTTTTCTTGGTACTATAATTGATGTGTCAACTTCCTATAATCTCAAGACAAGAATCTTAGATTCAGGTTGGAATCCTGTTCAGTTTTAATGAGAAAAGTGACAATAAAAGTATACTAAAAACCAAATTGATATTTTTATTTAATTTAAAAAATGTGTTATGATCAATCATTAAAAAATCATGAGTACTTCAAGTTATTTTTGGTATCAGGTTTCATGCTATCTAGTTTTAAAAGCAGAGATACCTTTATTTATGCAAGGTAAAAAATATAATAATAATATTATTGCCTTTTCGTGCGCATTAATTATACTATTATGTAAAGCAAATCAAGCATTATGAAATTACTGTTTCCCAGTAGTAACTCTAAAATGCTAGTAACGCATATAATAATTAGGTTTTTGACGTATATAAAAATACAAATAGGTATCAGAACAAAGTTCTGCATAACATTTTAATTTCTTGGTTATATATATATATATATATATATATATATATATATATATATATATCTTTTTAGTTACAAAAGACAATCGTACCCTGTATCTATTTTCCTTTTCTTTCCTGTTTTTCTTTTGTAGAACACGTTATCCTGTTTCTTTATAATAGTCGACAAAGGAACTATCTTGTGTATTCAAATATGCCATTCTTTTATGTATTAGAATAATTGAAACTGTTATAATATTAAATACTATAACATTAAATAAATAAAAATTGTTTCATTTACAGAATTAACCTATAATACAAATTGATAAAATTTAAGTTGTTTTACATTGTGGGCTGAGATCTTAATTTACAATCAAAGCTTTTAGTGTCAATAATCTTTAAAAAAAAATCATAAAAATTGATATAGTATATCTATTTATTTTCAACATATCGCTAAAATGAATAATAAAACGTAGAATACAACATAACCATTTGAGTAATTGCCTTTACGTGAGGTGGTATTAAATAACAATCGTAAAAAACTTCAAAGTTAACTCCCATAGACAAATGTATAGCGTTATATAACGTTGAGTTTCAAAGCCGATAGGATGGGTACCACATGGGTGCCCATTGACCTAGCATCTATTTGCCCAGAACAACAGGCATCATTAACACAATGTTCTCCTGCCGGGTTTATGTTTTTATCCCTGGTTACCCGGTTATTTGGTGGTGTAACTTATAGTATCGATTATCCAAAGCAGAATCCATATGCCAGTCCAGTTCAGTCCAGTCAGCGGACATATTCTGCTCAAACTGATTCAACAAATAAAAAAGAAAAGAACAGAACATCGACAAGGAGGAGAAAATACAAATACGACTTTATAATTGTTGGGGCTGGATCAGCTGGCTGCGTGTTGGCCAACAGATTATCAGAAGTTAAGCAATGGAAAGTGAGTCTAAAGTTTTTGATCATTCATTTAATAAATATAAATATTGTTGATTTATAAACTTGCTTTTTAACCCAATTTTCTCCGCTGAACCCCAAAAAAATGTATGTGTTACAATAAATATTTATAAAAAATGGTGAAAGTAATCTGGTTCATGTTATTATTGAGTCACACATATAATACTTAAACTGCTATAGTAATTAATAATTTTATTTTTAAACTAAATTCCAAATCTATTGTTTTTTTATAAAAATATAATAATAAACAATATATGCGTATATATTTTACATAGAAATAAACGTATATTTAAATATGTTTTAATTATTTCAAGTTTCTAGTTAGCCAATTGAATATATATTTTTAACAGATCGATTGATGCTTTTAAAATTTTATAAAATAGTTGAATAACTTGGGTCTTTCATAAGACACAACAACAGTTTGTGTATTTAATTTGTGTATTTCACTATTTTAATTACCTAATAAATTAAAAAAATTACCTAATGTAACAATATTTATTTTATCAATTTACTTAATCAGTCATTTAATAATTTTCGATTAAATCAGACAGTTTTGATTCCATTAAAACTTTAGGTACTATTGTTAGAAGCAGGCATTGAAGAACCGGATGTGACGATGGTGCCTTCACTTGCACCAACACTAGGAGGATCCAATATTGACTGGGGTTATAGAACGCAGCGAGAACCTCTGACCTGCAGATCAATCAGAGGACAAACCTGTGCGTGGCCAAGGTTAATTTACTATTCTTCCGAATTGAATAATAACTGAAATATAACTCAAATCTTGTTTGAAATTCATTTCCAGAGGCAAAACTATGGGTGGTTCCAGTGCTATTAACTACATTATCTACATGAGAGGAAATAGGCTTGATTACGATCACTGGGCAGATTTAGGAAACCACGGTTGGAGTTATAGTGAGGTAATTTATATGCTATTGAGTAAATTAGTTTTAGTTTTATTTCTATTATCGATCAATAAAATATCAATACAATTGAATATAAAAAAGTTTAAATTTTATTCAAATACATTTTCAGCTTTTACCTTACTTCAAGAAATCGGAAAATAATCGCGCTGTTGAAAGTTACGATACACATTATCATGGAGTTGGAGGACCTATCACTGTAGAGAGATTCCCATATCTTGATGCTACCACTTTTATGTTATTCGAAGCTTTTAAAGAATCTGGTTTGCCGGTAGTAGATTTAACAGGAAAAAATAATATTGGAACAAACATAGGTTTATCGACTTCCAGAGACGGACGAAGAATGTCTACAAATGTAGCATATATTAAACCAATACGCAATATAAGATCTAATATTGATATTGTAGTAAACGCTTTTGCTACTAAGTTAATTATAGACCCTAAAACCAAAACAGCTTTAGGTGTCACTTACGTTAAAAATGGCATTACTTACAATGTATTTGCTAAAAAAGAAGTTATAGTGAGTAGTGGTTCACTAAATTCCCCGAAACTACTCATGTTATCGGGGATAGGGCCCAAAGCTCATTTAGAAAGCCTGCGCATACCGGTTATAGTCAATTTGGCAGTCGGAAGAAACTTACAGGATCATGTTACTACTGAAGGTTTAGTTATTGCTCTATCGAATAAAACTTCAACTCTAATAAACTACCAAGCTATTCTTCAGAAGCTCCAGGAGTACCACCAACAGGGTCCTATTAAAAATGGTCCATTATCTACAACAGGATCTCCTAATAGTATCAGTTTCATTAAAACTAAATACGCTTCTGTAAATGCGCCAGACGTTAAAAATTCTCTTCGATGGTAAAAATGTTAAGGAATTTTATTCGGATCCACAAACTTATTTGGAAACCAATATAAATCCACTGACTTTTTATAATGGTATTACAAGTAAATCAATTTTGTTAACACCCAAAAGCAGAGGAGTTATCTTACTAAATAATACGGACCCTGTTAATGCGCCGCCTTTGATATATCCAGGGTTTTTCACAAAGAAAGAAGATATGGATGTTATGGTTGAGATTACGTTATGCTGTTAGCTTAGAAAAAACAGAAGCCTTTAAACGAAATGGTGCCCATTTTGTCAGGGTGCCTATGAAAAATTGTGAAAGTTACATTTGGGGATCTTATGATTATTTTGCTTGTATACTTATACAGTACACTTCTACCCTATTCCACCCAGTGGGTACTTGTAAAATGGGTCCAGCTTGGGATAAAGAAGCCGTTGTTGATTCAAGATTACGAGTTTATGGAGTTAATAGATTGAGGGTAATTGACGCCTCCATAATGCCATTTATAGTAAGAGGAAATACAAATATACCAACTGTTACAATAGCAGAGCGAGCCTCTGATATGATTAAAGAAGATTATCTTATAAAATAAAACCGATTATTCTTTAAAATGTTTTGAGGTATGGCATTCCTATAGTAAGAATTTACAGATATTTTAACATATTATTACCGTTAAGGTGTTATATTTATTTAATTATTGATCAGCGTAATAAAAAAGATATTAATAATTTTATGAATTTTAAGTTACATTTTTAATAAATGATTTAATTATATTTGCTTATTCTTTTATTTAATTATGTGGCCTTAATGGTATTAACAGCATGCTCTAGTGCTTACACGTAAACTTCTATAGCATATTTCTTAAAAGATTTTATTTTTTAATATATTCAGTGAATATACCATTCAAAAACGCAGAAATACATATGACAATTATAATATATAAAAAAAAATAACCCTATCTTAATAGGACATACTTTGTAAGATTAACCTAAATTAACACTAAAATTTCATAAAAAGGTAGTAAATACTTAAGAGCAAAACATCTAAATTGATCCCACTGTCGTTTATATTACTAATATATTTAAACTGATATATATTACTAATAAATACTATATACTATATTACTAATATATATACAATTCTCGTGTAATGATAATTGATTAAGCGGTAACAATTTGTACGTAATTGTAACTGATAAGTGCTGACGCGCTCAGATTAGGTTTTGTTAAATAATTGTGTCCGAATCGAATTATAGAATTAATGTTTTAAGGTAGGTAGATAAACAGTTCCAGTAGAACCTCCATTTCTTAACACTCGTATGCAAACTCAGCGCGGCTGTCTTTGTAATTAATTTAAGACAAGACAAAAACATAAATGATATTCGTAAAAATAGCTTCTTATGTCTTATTTAATATTTATACGCCAAATAAAAGTTATAAAAATAGAGAAAGACACATGATAAATACACGAAATAAAAACGAACTCCTAACGCCTAAATTTCGTCTTCAACAAGTTATCAAATCCTTTGAGGTCTTGAGTTTACGCATATACTATAAAGTTTCACAAAATATCCTAGATTTTCTTTTTCTTGGTTTTAAATCTAATATTAAAAGCATATTTTTGAATAAGTCCTACAATAGCATTCAATAAATTTCAAATTATCATAATGTGTGGAACTTAAGTTGTTGATTCAGTGGCAGGGTTGATATTAAAATATATACATCAAACATTGTTAAATAACATTGTGAAAAAGTATTAAGAGGACTGTAGAGTTTCTGACCAGCTCTTTTCAGTAGAGTGGCAATCCGAGCCGGTGGTAGCTTACCCATTGACTGACTACAGTGACCTTTTTAATGCAATAATTTTCTCAATAATAATAGCAAAAGTACTTTTAAATGCTCACTGGAATAAAGATATTTTGAATTTGAATTTGAAATGTGTGTACTGAAATAATGATGATTTCACTGACTGTTACCGGAATACCTAAAATGGTGACATCGACGTGATCAATGGGGACGTAATATGCAGCTGACGTAATTAAGAGGGTTGTAATAAATGTAATGATTTGCTATTGAAATATCATAATGATTTGTTCTGAACCTGTGTGTACGCATCATGATTTTAAACGCCCCAGAAAAATATACAGGACCAGCCCGGGAAGAAATGCAGAACCATAATCTTTTATATTATTTATTTTATAGCTTCAGTAATGGAAAAACACGAAATAATGAATTATAGCAAACTAGCTGCTACCATAACAAGCTCCTGACAAGAAGCAACAACTACAGATTTTGCAATTTGAAACCATAGCTACATCACAAAATATAAGTAACGGAGCCAAATATGATTTGGTTATTACAAAATTAGTATGCGATTCGCTCCAGCATGTCAGTGAAAAATGTTTTTGTCCCCCTGACCATAATAAGTACGACCATAAGTATTTCATTTTCTTTATATACTGTTTTCATACATTATTCTAAGAAATAAATTTATTTTTAGGAGGATGGTAAACTAGCGTACACACTCCGAAACTTGTGTTTTTTTGGATTAAACTAAACAAATTTCACACATTATGAGACTAATCCTAAGGTGGTTTCTATAAAAGACACAAGTTTCTTTCGGCACTCGTCGACAGTCCCATAAGAATGTATGTTATAAATATTTAGCATATCATTTATGTATAGTAGATACAGAGTTGGGGATAACACACAACCTTGGGGTACAGTAACACTTAGCGACTTTCGGTCCGAGCAAAAACTGACTAGAACGACCTTTAAAAGAGAAAGAAAATGTCAGGAGATAGACCCATGTTTACAATTCAACAACATTCAAGTCAGAAATCTTAAAAAATGTATCTATTTTCCTTTTCTTTCCTGTTTTTCTTTTGTAGAACACGTTATCCTGTTTCTTTATAATACTCGACAAAGGAACTATCTTGTGTATTCAAATATGCCATTCTTTTATGTATTAGAATAATTGAAACTGTTATAATATTAAATACTATAACATTAAATAAATAAAAATTGTTTCATTTACAGAATTAACCTATAATACAAATTGATAAAATTTAAGTTGTTTTACATTGTGGGCTGAGATCTTAATTTACAATCAAAGCTTTTAGTGTCAATAATCTTTAAAAAAAAATCATAAAAATTGATATAGTATATCTATTTATTTTCAACATATCGCTAAAATGAATAATAAAACGTAGAATACAACATAACCATTTGAGTAATTGCCTTTACGTGAGGTGGTATTAAATAACAATCGTAAAAAACTTCAAAGTTAACTCCCATAGACAAATGTATAGCGTTATATAACGTTGAGTTTCAAAGCCGATAGGATGGGTACCACATGGGTGCCCATTGACCTAGCATCTATTTGCCCAGAACAACAGGCATCATTAACACAATGTTCTCCTGCCGGGTTTATGTTTTTATCCCTGGTTACCCGGTTATTTGGTGGTGTAACTTATAGTATCGATTATCCAAAGCAGAATCCATATGCCAGTCCAGTTCAGTCCAGTCAGCGGACATATTCTGCTCAAACTGATTCAACAAATAAAAAAGAAAAGAACAGAACATCGACAAGGAGGAGAAAATACAAATACGACTTTATAATTGTTGGGGCTGGATCAGCTGGCTGCGTGTTGGCCAACAGATTATCAGAAGTTAAGCAATGGAAAGTGAGTCTAAAGTTTTTGATCATTCATTTAATAAATATAAATATTGTTGATTTATAAACTTGCTTTTTAACCCAATTTTCTCCGCTGAACCCCAAAAAAATGTATGTGTTACAATAAATATTTATAAAAAATGGTGAAAGTAATCTGGTTCATGTTATTATTGAGTCACACATATAATACTTAAACTGCTATAGTAATTAATAATTTTATTTTTAAACTAAATTCCAAATCTATTGTTTTTTTATAAAAATATAATAATAAACAATATATGCGTATATATTTTACATAGAAATAAACGTATATTTAAATATGTTTTAATTATTTCAAGTTTCTAGTTAGCCAATTGAATATATATTTTTAACAGATCGATTGATGCTTTTAAAATTTTATAAAATAGTTGAATAACTTGGGTCTTTCATAAGACACAACAACAGTTTGTGTATTTAATTTGTGTATTTCACTATTTTAATTACCTAATAAATTAAAAAAATTACCTAATGTAACAATATTTATTTTATCAATTTACTTAATCAGTCATTTAATAATTTTCGATTAAATCAGACAGTTTTGATTCCATTAAAACTTTAGGTACTATTGTTAGAAGCAGGCATTGAAGAACCGGATGTGACGATGGTGCCTTCACTTGCACCAACACTAGGAGGATCCAATATTGACTGGGGTTATAGAACGCAGCGAGAACCTCTGACCTGCAGATCAATCAGAGGACAAACCTGTGCGTGGCCAAGGTTAATTTACTATTCTTCCGAATTGAATAATAACTGAAATATAACTCAAATCTTGTTTGAAATTCATTTCCAGAGGCAAAACTATGGGTGGTTCCAGTGCTATTAACTACATTATCTACATGAGAGGAAATAGGCTTGATTACGATCACTGGGCAGATTTAGGAAACCACGGTTGGAGTTATAGTGAGGTAATTTATATGCTATTGAGTAAATTAGTTTTAGTTTTATTTCTATTATCGATCAATAAAATATCAATACAATTGAATATAAAAAAGTTTAAATTTTATTCAAATACATTTTCAGCTTTTACCTTACTTCAAGAAATCGGAAAATAATCGCGCTGTTGAAAGTTACGATACACATTATCATGGAGTTGGAGGACCTATCACTGTAGAGAGATTCCCATATCTTGATGCTACCACTTTTATGTTATTCGAAGCTTTTAAAGAATCTGGTTTGCCGGTAGTAGATTTAACAGGAAAAAATAATATTGGAACAAACATAGGTTTATCGACTTCCAGAGACGGACGAAGAATGTCTACAAATGTAGCATATATTAAACCAATACGCAATATAAGATCTAATATTGATATTGTAGTAAACGCTTTTGCTACTAAGTTAATTATAGACCCTAAAACCAAAACAGCTTTAGGTGTCACTTACGTTAAAAATAGCATTACTTACAATGTATTTGCTAAAAAAGAAGTTATAGTGAGTAGTGGTTCACTAAATTCCCCGAAACTACTCATGTTATCGGGGATAGGGCCCAAAGCTCATTTAGAAAGCCTGCGCATACCGGTTATAGTCAATTTGGCAGTCGGAAGAAACTTACAGGATCATGTTACTACTGAAGGTTTAGTTATTGCTCTATCGAATAAAACTTCAACTCTAATAAACTACCAAGCTATTCTTCAGAAGCTCCAGGAGTACCACCAACAGGGTCCTATTAAAAATGGTCCATTATCTACAACAGGATCTCCTAATAGTATCAGTTTCATTAAAACTAAATACGCTTCTGTAAATGCGCCAGACGTTCAAATTCTCTTCGATGGTAAAAATGTTAAGGAATTTTATTCGGATCCACAAACTTATTTGGAAACCAATATAAATCCACTGACTTTTTATAATGGTATTACAAGTAAATCAATTTTGTTAACACCCAAAAGCAGAGGAGTTATCTTACTAAATAATACGGACCCTGTTAATGCGCCGCCTTTGATATATCCAGGGTTTTTCACAAAGAAAGAAGATATGGATGTTATGGTTGAGGGATTACGTTATGCTGTTAGCTTAGAAAAAACAGAAGCCTTTAAACGAAATGGTGCTCATTTTGTCAGGGTGCCTATGAAAAATTGTGAAAGTTACATTTGGGGATCTTATGATTATTTTGCTTGTATACTTATACAGTACACTTCTACCCTATTCCACCCAGTGGGTACTTGTAAAATGGGTCCAGCTTGGGATAAAGAAGCCGTTGTTGATTCAAGATTACGAGTTTATGGAGTTAATAGATTGAGGGTAATTGACGCCTCCATAATGCCATTTATAGTAAGAGGAAATACAAATATACCAACTGTTACAATAGCAGAGCGAGCCTCTGATATGATTAAAGAAGATTATCTTATAAAATAAAACCGATTATTCTTTAAAATGTTTTGAGGTATGGCATTCCTATAGTAAGAATTTACAGATATTTTAACATATTATTACCGTTAAGGTGTTATATTTATTTAATTATTGATCAACGTAATAAAAAAGATATTAATAATTTTATGAATTTTAAGTTACATTTTTAATAAATGATTTAATTATATTTGCTTATTCTTTTATTTAATTATGTGGCCTTAATGGTATTAACAGCATGCTCTAGTGCTTACACGTAAACTTCTATAGTATATTTCTTAAAAGATTTTATTTTTTAATATATTCAGTGAATATACCATACAAATAAACAGAAATACACATGAAAATTAAACCGTATCTTAATAGAACATACTTTGTAAGATTAACCTAAATTAACACTAAAACTTCATAAAAATGTAATAGGTACTTAAGATCAAAACAGGCCATCTAAATTGATCCCACTGTCGTTTATATTACTATTATTATATACAATTCTCGTGTAATGATAATTGATTAAGCGGTAACAATTTGTACGTAATTGTAACCTGATAAGTGCTGACGCGCTAAGATTAGGTTTTGTTAAATAATTGTGTCCGAATCGAATTATAGAATTAATGTTTTAAGGTAGGTAGATAAACAGTTCCAGTAGAGCCTCCATTTCTTAACACTCGTATGCAAACTCAGCGCGGCTGTCTTTGTAATTAATTTAAGACAAGACAAAAACATAAATGATATTCGTAAAAATAGCTTCTTATGTCTTATTTAATATATATACGCCAAATAAAAGTTATAAAAATAGAGAAAGACACATGATAAATACACGAAATAAAAACGAACTCCTAACGTCTAAATTTCGTCTTCAACAAGTTATCAAATCCTTTGAGGTCTTGAGTTTACGCATATACTATAAAGTTTCACAAAATATCCTAGATTTTCTTTTTCTTGGTTTTAAATCTAATATTAAAAGTATATTTTTGAATAAGTCCTACAATAGCATTCAATAAATTTCAAATTATCATAATGTGTGGAACTTAAGTTGTTGATTCAGTGGCAGGGTTGGTATTAAAATATATACATCAAACATTGTAAAATATCATTGTGAAAAAGTGTAGAGAGGACTGTTGAGTTTCTGACCGGCTCTTTTCAGTAGAGTGGCAATCCGAGTCGGTGGTAGCTTACCCACTGACTCACTACAGTGACCTTTTTAATGCAATAATTTTCTCAATAATACTTGCAAAAGTACTTTTAAATGCTCACTTGAATAAAGATATTTTGAATTTTAATTTGAAATGTGTGTACTGAAATAATTATGATTTCACTGACTGTTACCGAAATACCTAAAATGGTGACGTCGACGTAATCAATAAGAACTTAATATGCAGCCGACGTAATTAATAGGGATGTAATAAATAGCCGATGTGATTTGCTATTGAAATATCATAATGATTTGTTCTGAACCTTTGTGTACGCATCATGATTTTAAACGCCCCAGAAAAATATACTGGACCAGCCCGGGAAGAAATGCAGAACCATAATCTTTTATATTATTTATAGCTTCAGTAATGGAAAAACACGAAATAATGAATTATAGCGAACTAGCTGCTACCATAACAAGCTCCTGACAAGAAGCAACAACTACAGATTTTTCAATTTAAAACCATAGCTACATTACAAAATATAAGTAACGGAGCCATATATGATTTGGTTATTACAAAATTAGGATGCGATTCGCTCCAGCATGTCAGTGAAAAATGTTTTTGTCCCCCTGACCATAATAAGTACGACCATAAGTATTTCATTTTCTTTATATACTGTTTTCATACATTATTCTAAGAAATAAATTTATTTTTAGGAGGATGGTAAACTAGCGTACACACTCCGAAACTTGTGTTTTTTTGGATTAAACTAAACAAATTTCACACATTACGAGACTAATCCTAAGGTGGTTTCTATAAAAGACACAAGTTTCTTTCGGCACTCGTCGACAGTCCCATAAGAATGTATGTTATAAATATTTAGCATATCATTTATGTATAGTAGATACAGAGTTGGGGATAACACACAACCTTGGGGTACAGTAACACTTAGCGACTTTCGGTCCGAGCAAAAACTGACTAGAACGACCTTTAAAAGAGAAAGAAAATGTCAGGAGATAGACCCATGTTTACAATTCAACAACATTCAAGTCAGAAATCTCAAAAATTTGTAAAATTTCTTTAACAAATAAGTTAGAAAATAAGACATAAATAATAAATAATAAATCTAAAATAAAATTTTGTAATACTGATGATCAGTAATTTATACCACACACAGTGGTCATGTTAGTAAAATCTACAACGATTTTTGCATCGTTTGTAGTTAATTTAGGTCACAATATTTTAATTAAATATAATTTTATTCATTTTTAAAATATTCTTTATTATTACACTAATATTTTCTTCTTTTCTTATATTCATGTTCATAATTTTTAAACAATTCTTATATAACGTTTTTGCAGTCTCAACAAAATTATATAACAAAACAAAATTATATATATAGGTTGCAAATTAATTAAATTAACAGTCTCATTGTGTTGTCTTCTAATATTGTATGTATTAGTTTTTTTACTGAAAAGACAAGTTTCGTTTTGACAATTCGTTTTAATATATTTATTTATATAAAAATATCAACATGAACGTAATTGCAACCTTATAAGTGTGACACCGCAACGCGCTTACCTTAGGTTTTATTAAAGAGTCTTGTCCGAACCTCATTAGAGAATATATGTTTATACTGAAATAACTACTGACCTATACTGACTCTTACCCAAATACCTTAAATATAAATATCAATTTGAGTAACAAAAAAAACAGATATTCGTATTGTAGAATGCTAATAGAATTCCATAAAATTTTAACATCTGCACTCGTTCCATATCTTCGATATAAAAACATTATAAATTATTGCCCAAGAAACAACGTACTGTAACTAAATACGTCTACTTACTATTTTTATTCGGTTTGTAGTAAAGATACAAAAGGTATAGTCTTCACAATTTTGACCATTAAAAAGAATATGAATTACGACGGAAACAAGATTGCAAAAACAAAACAGAGTCATATTAACCTCTGCGGAACTATTTAACCTATATCTAACTTACAAGTAACATAATAATTGTTTATCTTGCAAAACCTAGAAATAATGATATATCATAAAAACATTATCTACTTAATTGTAATTTATACTTTCAAAATTAAATATATTTTAATTAGATTAACATGGAATTTCTACACTACCACTGATCACATATATTTCAAAGGAAGAGCGGCTGTATTAAAAAGTACATAGTCGTTATCAATCTCAGCAACTACTCTAACATCCAATATTGCACCGAAATTTGCTGATTTTAGGATCTTTATTTAGTTGCTCTGTTATTCTTATTTTACTCGGGCCAATATTTTTGTGCACTCATGTGGTATTTAGAAATTTTTGATAAGTCATCATTAATAACTTTTGAATCATGTCCCACGTCGTTTATGATACATGTCAAAGGAACTGTTTGTATTTTTAAAATAGTTAATTTTAATTAAATTGATAATGATATGAAATTTGGTTTTTATGATTTTATTATATTTACGAATATATAAAGTTTAAGTTATTTAAGTTTGAAGATCAAGATTATAATTTATCGTTGGTACTATAGGATTAAATTTAGTTACCTTAAAGCGATTAAAATGTTTGTTTATCATATCTATAATGATAAGGAGGTTTTGTTACTACTTTTTATGTAGTTATTTTTAAAATATATTTCAGTATGTAATAGAAAAAAAGAGACTATTTAAAAATAAAATTTACTTTTCCAGAGCCCTTCTCTTACGTTTTAAATATCTTGAAACTAATTAATTGCTTTATTGTGCTTTTAAGAATTATAAAAACAATTCTATTAATTCTTTATAAAATAACTACAAAATTTCTTTTTAAAAGTTATGACACAATCAAAGCTATTAAGGTCAATAATGTTATACGAAATTCAAGTTGTTTATTATCGTTTATCGTTCATAATTTGTTTTAAGAGTTATTATTGACCAAATTTTATATTAAGCAAACCATTCGAGTATTTGCCTTTAAGAGAGGTGGACTTAATTACAATCTTAAAAAAATCTAAGTTAATTCCTATAGAAAAAAAGTATAACGTTATAAAGTGTCCATCGTGATAGAATGGCTACCACATGGGTGCCAACTAACCTATCATCTATTTGCCCAGAACAACAAGCACCCTTGACACAATGTTCACCAGCCGGGTTTATGTTTTTATACCTGGTTGTCCAGTTATTTGGTGGTGTTACTTATAGTGTAAATTATCCAAAGCAGAATCCATATGCCAATCCTCTTCAACATACATATTCTGCTGCAAATGATTCAACAATTAAAATAGTTTCAACACAAGAAAATAAGAAAGAAAATAATGGAACATCGACAAGGAGAAGAAAACGGGAATACGACTTTATCATTGTTGGAGCTGGTTCAGCAGGCTGCGTGTTGGCCAACAGATTATCTGAAGAGAAGCAATGGAAAGTGAGTTCAAAATGTCCAGTAACTAATAATATAATATATGTAATAGATAGATTTTTAAATTCACCTTTTAACTCACTTTCCTACACCCTATAAATATTTTTTTTACAATATATATATATATATATTTTGTAATTTTGAATGTAATTTAAACCAGTGTTGTGAAATATTACCCATAAGTCTTAAAGTGCTACAATTAATATTATTTTTATCTTTTAATTATTTGTTTAATATTTGTTTCAAATAATTAATTAATTATTTTCCATTTTATTTTTTAATTAAAAACAATATCTTTATGCGAGTATATTTTTAGATAAAGAAAAGAAATAGTAATAAATAATTATATTTATTAGTAGTAAATTGTTAATTAACTTCTATAATTGACCAATTAATTAAAATAGCTATTATTATGTAATTAATAAATCAATGTCTTTTTCATCGAATTGATAATTTAAAAATAACTATCTGATAAATTAAAACTTTAGGTACTATTGTTAGAAGCAGGCATTGAAGAACCAGATGTGACGATGGTGCCTTCACTTGCACCAATACTAGGAGGATCCAATATTGACTGGGGTTATAGAACGCAGCGAGAACCTCTGACCTGCAGATCAATCAGAGGACAAACCTGTGCGTGGCCAAGGTTAATTTACTATTCTTTCAAAATAAATAATAAGGGATTTGTAATGTAATGATCTGTTTCAAATATAATTTCAGAGGCAAAACTATGGGTGGTTCCAGTGCCATTAACTACATGGTTTACATGAGGGGAAATAGACTTGATTACGATCACTGGGCAGATTTAGGAAACCAAGGTTGGAGTTATAGTGAGGTGATTTTATCGTTTGTATTAAAAGGCACAAATATGTATATAAAATAATTGCAACAAATATGTTAGTATTTTAAGGTTATGCTTATAATTTTTGCAGTTGTTACCTTACTTCAAGAAATCAGAAAACAATCGCGCTATTCAAAGTTGCGATACACATTATCATGGCGTAGGAGGACCTATCACTGTAGAGAGATTTCCATATCTTGATGCTACCACTGTTATGGTATTCGAAGCTTTTAAAGAATCTGGTCTGCCGGTAGTAGATTTAACAGGAGAAAATAATATTGGAACAAACATCGGTTTATCGACTTCCAGAGACGGACGAAGAATGTCTACAAATGTAGCATATATTAAACCAATACGCAATATAAGATCTAACATTGATATTGTAGTAAACGCTTTTGCTACTAAGTTAATTATAGACCCTAAAACCAAAATAGCTTTAGGTGTCACTTACGTTAAAAATGGCATTACTTACAATGTATTTGCTAAAAAAGAGGTTATAGTGAGTAGTGGTTCACTAAATTCCCCGAAATTACTCATGTTATCGGGGATAGGGCCCAGAGCTCATTTAGAAAGCCTGAATATACCAGTTATAGTCAATTTGGCCGTCGGAAGAAACTTACAGGATCATGTTACTACTGAAGGTTTAGTTGTTGCTCTATCAAATAAAACTTCAACTCTAAAAAACAGCCAGGATATTCTTAAGAAACTTCAAGAGTACCACCAACAAGGACCAATTAAAAATGGTCCATTATCTACAATAGGACCTCCTAACAGTATTAGTTTCATTAAAACTAAATACGCTTCTGCAAATGCGCCAGACGTTCAAATTCTCTTCGATGGTAAAAATGTTAAGGAATTCTATTCGGATCCACAAACTTATTTGGAAACCAATATTAATCCACTGACTTTTTATAATGGTATTACAAGTAAATCAATTTTGTTAACACCCAAAAGCAGAGGAGTTATTTTACTAAATAATACGGACCCTGTTAATGCGCCGCCTTTGATATATCCAGGGTTTTTTACAAAGAAAGAAGATATGGATGTTATGGTTGAGGGATTGCGTTATGCTGTTAGCTTAGAAGAAACAGAAGCATTTAAACGAAATGGTGCTCATTTTGTCAGGGTGCCTATGAAAAATTGTGAAAGTTACATTTGGGGATCTTATGATTATTTTGCTTGTATACTTATACAGTACACTTCTACCCTATTCCACCCAGTGGGTACTTGTAAAATGGGTCCAGCTTGGGATAAAGAAGCCGTTGTTGATTCAAGATTACGAGTTTATGGAGTTAATAGATTGAGGGTAATTGACGCCTCCATAATGCCATTTATAGTAAGAGGAAATACAAATATACCAACTGTTACAATAGCAGAGCGAGCCTCTGATATGATTAAAGAAGATTATCTTATAAAATAAAATCAATTGTTCTTTAAATTTGTTTTGAGGTATGGGATTCCTATAGTAAAAATTTACAGATATTTTAATATCTTCTTCTTTTTAGATATTATTACCGTTAAGGTATTATATTTATTCAATTATTGATCAGCGTAATAAAAAAATATTAACACTTTCACTGCCAGCACCGTAGCGTGTACGGAGACGTAAGTTTCACCCCGTGTTTCACCCCAGGGCCGTAGCATGTACGGAGCAATTAAAAGTAATTTTTTTATAGTATTTAATTGGCTCAACATTTTTTTTACTATTTTTCCGTTTATTTAAATGCCTTTATGCAAAAGTTTATATGAAAAATTGAAACAGCACACAGGGCTCAATTTCTGAAAATCTGGTGGCAGCGAAAGTGTTAGTAATTTAATGAAATTTAAGTTTCATTTTAATAAATGATTTAATTATACTTGCTGATTCTTTTATTTAATTATGTGGCTTTAATGGTATTAACAGCATGCTCTAGTGCTTACACGTAAACTTCTATAGTATATTTCTTAAAAGATTTTATTTTTTAATATATTCAGTGAATATACCATTCAAATACACAGAAATACACATGAAAATTAAACCGTATCTTAATAGGACATACTTTGTAAGATTAACCTAAATTAACACTAAAACTTCATAAAAATGTAATAGGTACTGAAGATCTAAACAGGCCATCTAAATTGATCCCACTGTCGTTTATATTACTATTATTATATACAATTCTCGTGTAATGATAATTGATTAAGCGGTAACAATATGTACGTAATTGTAACCTGATAATTGTTAACGCGTTAAAATTAGGTTTTGTTAAATAATTGTGTCCGAATCGAATTATAGAATTAATGTTTTAAGGTAGGTAGATAAACAGTTCCAGTAGAACCTCCATTTCCCAACACTCGTATGCAAACTCAGCGCGGCCGTCTTTGTAATTAATTTAAAAAGTAAGACAATAGACAAGACAAAAATATATATGATATTCGTAACAGTAGCTGCTCATTACTTATCCAATATGTATACGCCAAATAAAAAAATTGAGACAGACACATGGTAAATGCAAAAAATAAAAACGAACTCTTAACGCCTAAATTTCGTATTCAAAAAGTTATCAAATCTCTCTAGGTCTTGAATATACGCATATATTATAAAGTTCCACAATATGTCCTAGTTCTTCTTTTTCTCAGTTTTAAATCTAAAATTAAAAGTATATTTTAAAAAAAATCTTACAATAGTATTCAAGAAATTTTAAATTATCATAATGTGTGGAACTTACGTTGTTTACGCAGTGGCAGGGTTGATATTAATATATATATATATATCAAACATTGTTAAATATATTGTCAATTAATAAAAAGCAACTGTTGAATTTCTGAACGGCTCTTAGTAGAGTGGCGATCCGAGCCGGCGGTAGCTTACTCCCTGGCTGACTACCGTGACCTTTTTAATCCAAAAATTTTCTTTTACCAGCCCGGGAAGAATTGGAGAACCATAATATAGCTTCGGTAATGGAAAAACACGAAATAATGAATGATGGCGAACTAGCTGCTGCCATAACAAGCTCCTGACAAGAAGCAACAACTACATATTTTTTAATTTGAAACCGTAGCTACATCACAAAATTTAAGTAATGGAGCCAAATATGATTTGGTTGTTACAAAATTAGGATGCGAGTCACTCCAGCAGGTTAGTGACAAATGTTTCTGTCCCCCTGACTATAATAAGTAAATAAGTACTAAGTATGTTCATTATATACTGTTTTCATATATTATTCTAAGAAATAAACTTATTATTTTAGGAGGATCGTAAACTAGGGTGACACATTCCCAAACTTGTGTTTTTTGGGGGTTAAACTAAACGAGCTTTACCTCATCTCATTCTAAGACTAATCCCAAGGTGGTTTCAATTAAAGACACAAATTTCTTTAGGCTCTTGTCGACAGAATTATGCATGACTAGAGTATACTGCATCATCTATCATCGCCATAAAAATGTATGTTGGAAATATCTGGCGTATCAAAAATGTGTAGTACAGAGTTGGGGATAGCACACAACCTTGGGGTACAGCAGTGTTTAGCAACTTTCGGTTCGAGCAAAAACTGACTGGAACGACCTTCGAACGAGAAAGAAAATGTCAGGAGATAGACCAGTGTTTATTAAACTTAATTCTTGAACATTCAAGTCAGGAACCCTAAATATTTGTAAAACTTCTTTAACAAACAAGTTAGAAGATAAGACATAAATAATTTATAACAAATCTAAATAAAATTTTGTATTACTGGTAATAAGTTATTAATTTATACCACACGCAGTGGTCTTGTTAGCAAAATTCCACCACGATTTTTGTATCGTTTGTATTTAATGTAGGTCACAATATTTTAATTAAATATAATTCTATAATTTTTTAAAATTTTGTTTATTATTACACAAATTTTAATAATTATTGTTTTTTATAAAAAATTTTTTCTTAAATTCAGTGTGCATAATTTTTAAATAATACTTATATAACTTCTTAACAGTCTCAAAAAAATTATGTAACAAAAAAATATCTTCGTGAGCATAAAATAGTTTTACAATATGTGAAATTATAATTTATGTATCATATACTTTTATCATAACATTGTTTATTAGTTTTTACTTCTAAGGCTCCAATTACTGGTAGGTTGCAAATAAATTAATTTAACATTCTCATTTTTTTGTCTTCTAATATTGTGTGTATAAGTTATGTTACTTTAAAGACAAGTTTTATTTTGACAATTAGTTTTTATATATTTATTTATATAATAAGATCTATATGAACGTAATTGTAAACTTGTAAATGTGACACCGCAATGCGCTTAGCTTAGGTTTTATTAAAGAATTGTGTCCAAACCTCATTATAAAATTTATGTATGTACTGAAATAATGGTGATCTTACTGACTAACACCCCAATACCTTAATTATAAAAAAGTGACAGATGGCATAATATTCGTATTGAAGAATGCTTCCACAATTCCATAAAATGTTAACATCTGCAACCGTTAATATCTTCGATATAAAAATCATTATGAATTATTGCCTAATGAACAACGTACAGTAACATACTACATCTACCTACCGTTTTTTATTCGATTTGTAGTTAAGATAATGTACGGTCTTTATAATTTTTTCCATTAAAAAGAATATTAATTACAAAGGAAAAAAGATTGCAAAAACAAAACAGAGTCATATTAACATCTGCGGGACTATTTAACCTACTTACAAGTAACATAATAATAGTTTATTACTATATCGGTATCTGTGATTCATTTAGCAATTTTTTTATTGCAGTGATTGAAATCACCAAATCTAATAAATTCTCATTATTATCATCTGATAATAGGTAGGTAGGTTTTGTTCTAGATATCTATCTAGACCAGAACCTAGAAATAATGATCTAAAATAAAAATGCCATCTACTTAATTGTAATATATACTTTTAAAATATTAAAGAAATTTTAATTAGATTAACATGGAATTTCTACATTACCAAAAATCACATATTTTTAAAAGAAAGAGCGGCTGTATTAAAAAGTACATAGTCCTTATCAATCTCAGCAACAAGTCTAACCTCCAATATGGCACCGAAATTTCCTGATCTTAGGATCTTTATTTATTTGCTCTGTTATTCTTGTTTTATTACACGGGTCAACATTTTTGTGCACTCAATCATATCACACACACTCATATAGAAAATAGAAATGTTTGATGTTATCATTAATGACTTTTGTAGCATGCCCCATTCTGGTTGTTAATATTCGTGATACATTAATTCATTCATTCTCCATTCCCCATGATACACGCCAAAGGAACTGTTTCTTAAAAAATCCTATTCGTGTATGTAAATTTTAATTAAATTTATAATGTTTAATTATGAGATTTGTTTTTTTATGGTTTCATTATATAAAAAAAATCAGTTTTTTAAGTTTGAAGGTCAAGGTTATAATTTATCGTTGGTGTTGGTGGATTAAATATAGTAAATATAATTAGTTTAATTAAATATAGTTACCTTAAAACGATTACAAATTTAGTTTATCTTTTCTATTATGATAAGGAGATTTTGTTACTACTTTTTATATAGTTATTATTAAAATGGATTTCACAATGTTATAAAAAAAAAGCTGTTTTAAAATAAAATTTACTTTTCCAGAGCCCTTCTCTTACGTCTTAAATATCTTAAACTAATTGCTTTATTATGCTTTTAAGTAATATAACAACAATTCTATTAATTATTTATAAAAGAACAACATTTCTTTTTAAAAATTATGACACAATCAAAACTTAAGGTCAGTAAGTAATATTAAATGAAATTCAAGTTGTTTATTATCATTTATCGTTCATAATTTGTTTTAAGATCCAGTCGGGTATTTGCCTTTACGAGAGGT
This sequence comes from Melinaea marsaeus rileyi, assembly GCA_918358865.1. NCBI lineage: Eukaryota > Metazoa > Arthropoda > Insecta > Lepidoptera > Nymphalidae > Melinaea > Melinaea marsaeus. The sequence continues at coordinate 9,257,446 of OU911086.1, read as the reverse complement.
GGACTTAAATTATAATCTTAAAAAAATCTAAGTTAATTCCCATAGAAAAAAGTATAACGTTATAAAGTGTCAAGCCTGATAAAATGGGTACCACATGGGTGCCAACTAACCTATCATCTATTTGCGAAGAACAACAAGCGCCCTTGACACAATGTTCACCAGCCGGGTTTATGTTTTTATCCCTGGTTGTCCGGTTATTCGGCGGTGTTACTTATAGTATAAATTATCCAAAGCAGAATCCGTATGCCAATCCTCTTCAACATACATATTCTGCGGCAAATGATTCAACAGTTAAAATAGTTTTAACAGAGACAAATAAAAAAGATAATAATGGAACATCGAAAAAGAGAAGAAAACGAGAATACGACTTTATCATTGTCGGAGCTGGTTCAGCAGGCTGCGTGTTGGCCAACAGATTATCTGAAAAGAAGCAATGGAAAGTGAGTTCAAAATGTCCAATAGCTAATAATATAAATATTGTAATACATAAAGTTTTAAATTCACTTCTTAACTCACCTTTCTTCATTACACCTTAAAAATACTTTTTTGAATTTTGAATGTAACTTAATACACAGTGTTGTAAAATTTTACCAATAAATCTTAAACTGCTACAATAATTACTATTTTTATGTTTTAATTATTTGTTTAATATTTGTTTCAAAAAAATAAATTCATTACCATTTTATTTTTAAATTTGAAAACAATATCTTTATACGAGTATATTTTTAGATAAAGGAAAGAAATAGTAATAAATAACTATACTTATTAGTAGTAAATTATTAAGTAACTTCTGTAATTGACCAATTAATTGAAATAGCTATTATTAGGTAATTAATAAACCAATGTCTATTTCATCGAACCGATAATTTAAAAATAAATATATGATTATATTAAAACTTTAGGTACTATTACTAGAAGCAGGTCCTGAAGAACCAGATGTGACGATGGTGCCTTCACTTGCACCAACACTAGGAGGATCCAATATTGTCTGGCATTACAGAACGCAGCCAGAACCGCTGACCTGTAGATCAATCAGAGGACAAACCTGTGCATGGCCCAGGTTAATTTACTATTCTTCCAAAATAAATAATAACGGATGTGTAATGTAATGGCCTGTTTCAAATATAATTACAGAGGCAAAACTATGGGCGGTACCAGTGCCATTAACTACATGGTTTATATGAGAGGAAATAGACGTGATTACGATCACTGGGCAGATTTAGGAAACCAAGGTTGGAGTTATAATGAGGTAATTTTATCGTTTGTATTAAAAGGCACAAATATATATAAAAAATTATTACAAGAAATATGTTAGTATTTTAATGTTATGCTTATACTTTTTGCAGCTTTTACCTTACTTCAAGAAATCAGAAAACAATCGCGCTATTCAAAGTTGCGATACACATTATCATGGAGTAGGAGGACCTATCACTGTAGAGAGATTCCCATATCTTGATGCTACCACTGTTATGGTATTCGAAGCTTTTAAAGAATCTGGTCTGCCGGTAGTAGATTTAACAGGAGAAAATAATATTGGTGCAAATATAGCTTTATCGACTTCCAGAGACGGACGAAGAATGTCTACAAATGTAGCATATATTAAACCAATACGAAATATAAGATCTAATATTGATATTGTAGTAAACGCTTTTGCTACTAAGTTAATTATAGACCCTAAAACCAAAACAGCTTTAGGTGTCACTTACGTTAAAAATGGCATTACTTACAATGTATTTGCTAAAAAAGAGGTTATAGTGAGTAGTGGTTCACTAAATTCCCCGAAACTACTCATGTTATCGGGAATAGGGCCCAAAGCTCATTTAGAAAGCTTAAATATACCAGTTATAGTCAATTTGGCAGTCGGAAGAAACTTACAGGATCATGTTACTACTGAAGGTTTAGTTGTTGCTCTATCAAATAAAACTTCAACTCTAAAAAACAACCAGTATATTTTTCAGAAACTTCAGGAGTACCACAATCAAGGACCAATTAAAAATGGTCCATTATCTACAATAGGACTTCCTAACAGTATCAGTTTCATCAAAACTAAATACGCTTCTGCAAATGCGCCAGACGTTCAAATTGTTTTTGTTGGTAAAAATGTTGAGGAATTCTATTCGGATCCACAAACTTACTTGGAAACAAATATAAATCCTTTGGCTTTTTATAATGGTATTACAGCTAAATCAACTTTGTTAACACCCAAAAGCAGAGGAGTTATCTTACTAAATAATAGTGATCCTGTTAATGCGCCGCCTTTGATATATACAGGGTTTTTCACAAAGAAAGAAGATATGGATGTTATGGTTGAGGGATTACGTTACGCTGTTAGCTTAGAAGAAACAGAAGCCTTTAAACGAAATGGTGCTCATTTTGTAAGGGTGCCTATGAAAAATTGTGAACGTTATATTTGGGGATCTTATGATTATTTTGCTTGTATACTTATACAATACACTTCTACCCTATTTCATCCAGTGGGTACTTGTAAAATGGGTCCAGCTTGGGATAAAGAAGCCGTTGTTGATTCAAGATTACGAGTTTATGGTGTTAATAGATTGAGGGTAATTGACGCCTCCATAATGCCAATTATTGTAAGAGGTAATACAAATATACCAACTGTAACAATAGCAGAGCGTGCTTCTGATATGATTAAAGAAGATTATTTTAGAAAAGGCAACGTTTTTAAATTTGTTTAGTAACTTAAACCATTATTTCAAATCATTTGAACATATAAGGTAACAATACCATATCTCCACATGAAAGTTAAATTGGGTTATATCTTTGTCTTACTGTTTGCTTGTAAGTTTTTTATTTTGTTTTATGATTAGATTTCAACACTTTTTCAATTAGTAAAATACAATTTTATATTAAAATTTATAGTATTAAATTAAGTAATTAAAATTTTTCTTGTTATCTCTTTTTTATTAGATTTCTATTTTCCATAGCCTTAATGATTTTTACCAAGTTCTATGTCCTTATGGGAGTCTTTTTTAATTGGATTATTACTTGAAATAGTAAAGTATAGTTTGAAAATTATAAAATTTTTTCTTTGTATGATTTATGATAAAATAAAATAACAATATCTAAGTTTAGGACATCTCTACAGTTTATATTATAATTCTTTATGCAGAGATTCAGTAATTATTAAGTAAAGAGGAATACAAATGGTATCATAGCTAAAATTACAAAAAAAATTGTCATCCTACTATTTCAACTCGATTTTTAAGGTTTTCTTAATGTATTTAAATTTTTTTATTAAATAATATATTGCAATGCTCATTTTACTAGTAAACGCCTATCGTTTTGCAATAGCAATTTTCATCTAACGATATTAGCTTATATAATTTAATTTCTGTAACGGAAAACAACTAAATTCCAAGCAACTAATTTGTAGCTAACTCACACATTTACATTAAATTCCTTTTATTATCCACATACTTTATGATATTAATGTGGATGTAACAAAATTATTTAAAAAATTACAGCAAACAATTTAGGTATTGGTGAAAAGATAGAATTAAAAAAAAGATAGAAAAAAAAAATATAATACATTTTTTCTTATCTTTTAAATTAGAAGTAAAATATGTTAAATATTGAAAACTGAACTAGAAAATTATTTTTACAACGTCCATACCACATTTAACTGTGTGTTAATTAATTTAATAATATTTTAAACGAATCTTAAATGTCAATAGGGAATGTTAATCTTTAGTAAAACTTAAAAATTTTAACATCTATTTGTCAAGTTTAAAGATTGGTAGATTATTAGTATCTTCTCCACACACGAATTCCTTATAATAATATTGGATGTCTTTGGGTTTAACTATATAAAGCCTTAAAACAAAATATATATATGTTAAATAATTCAGAAACTTGCATATATCATTCCTTAGGGATCGAAACAGAGGGTCATTTACTAAGCAGCATTGTGAGAAAGGAATACAGGCATGGTGACTTATGGGGTGGATAAAATGAAGAAATATAATCAGCAAGTTGTTACTTAAAACTTTTCTTAGTATGTACTTTATGTATTTTTGAACAATGTTACACATATCAAAACTGTGATCTCGAATTTAAAATAGAATTCAAAAACATGTTGTATCTCTCATTTGTTTTCGTGATTTATTTTATCCTTTTTGTACATTTATTAAATTTTTATTTTTATTTTTGTACTTTAAGAATTTGTTACTTTTGTTAAGGGCTATAGCAAAAAAATCAGATATTTTTTCTGAGATAAGGTTTATTTTACGTTTTATTTTATGTTTTTCTTGCAACGCAATGGGCCCGGCAACCGCACGGTGAATCCATGGAATGTTAAGAAGCTTCGTCTCAATATAATATATAATTGCAATAATTTGTTATATATATCATATTCATATTGGCTTAGAATTTTCGAAATATGCTATAGTAACCTTAAACATATGTGTGGCTGTAAATTCATTGAACATATTATATTGACGGTGCTGCAGTATAACGTAACGTAATAGGTGGGAAACTTAGATGATCTTGATGCAATAAAATACATTGTTATTCTTTCTTTATCGCTGATACCAATTTCGTAAACCTTATGAAACGGAAATTTCCAGTAACATTCAGTTCTAATCCAGTTTTAAATAAACCACCAATAGATCCACTTATCAGATATATTAGTACTTGTTTCTTTTAGTAGTAAGTGATATAAATTACTAACAATTCACTAACAATATCGTACACAGAGAGGTTGTATTAGAAGTTTCTTTTTATATAAGAACTTTTTTATAATAAAGACAAAAACAAAAATGTGTATAAAGCTTAGCTTCATAGTCCATGTGAATGTTTACATGATCAATAATTACTCAATAATTGCAAACGTACATCTAATTAATGCATATATCAGATTAATGCACAATTATGCATCAAAGTCAAATATATTTTATTTAAGTTTCCGGCGCAAAATGATGTTAACGATGTAATAAATAAAAAGTATTACGTCTTAAAATAAAACTGCTATCAAATGGCCTTTCACTTATATTAAATGAATAAAATAATTGTTTTATAATGTTTCCAGATAATATTATTACAAACATTAAGTAGCAATTAATTTCTATAGACATAATAGAAAATGTAAGTTTTTTTAAATAGGCGACTATGAAAATTACCTGAACATCCTTAGTATTTAATTAAATATTATTATTGTTTTATTTCTATTCCTTATCTATTGATATTATATAACGCTCGAACGAACATTGAAATAGCAGCCTTGAAATAAGAAGTATTGGAACCGTGTTTTGTTCTAGGAGCTGTCTTTCACCAACTTTTATGTAAGGCATACCATTCGGGTAGTTACCTTTACGCGAGGTGGACTAAAATTAGAAACATATATAAATTATTTTTTAATTAAAAAACAAAGGTGAAGGAATAACGTTATATAGTGTCAAGTGCTTTAGGATGACTACAACGTGGTTGCCAGCTGACCTATCATCCATTTGCCCAGAACAACAAGCGCCTTTGACGCAATGTTCTCCAGCCGGGTTTATGTTTTTATCCCTGGTTGTCCGGTTATTTGGTGGTGTCACTTATAGTATAAAATATCCACCGCCGAATCCATACTCTAGTCCTTTTCAGCATACACATTCTGATATAACTGATTATAATGCAGGTTTTTCTTCACTGCCACAGTATAATCCTTATCGTCCTGAAAACTATGAACATAATATTTATGACTCTTATGAACATAACCCATTTACCGATTTGGGAAATTTTGTGTACCAAACTCCTCGAAATCCGGTACCGTCGTATTCTGACCCATTTTTGAATGATTTTGGTTCGAACTTCAAAGAATATGAGCCCGTATTAAATAATAATTTTTTTGAGAAATTCTTGGATTTGAATATCGATGAATCAAAAGTCAGGACAGTTTCTACAGGAAAAAATAAAAAAGAAAAGAAATTAACATCGAAGAGAAACAAAAGACAAGCTAAAGAATACGATTTTATTATTGTTGGGGCTGGATCAGCTGGTTGCGTGTTAGCTAACAGATTATCAGAAGTTAAAAAATGGAGGGTAAGACCAAATTTTCTGTAATTAAAGTAATAAGTTAACATATTTTATATATTGACACGTAAATAATTGATAATTGCAAATTCGTTGTAGTAATAATTCTAAATACCTGTTTGAAATAAATCTTAAATATCGCACTAATAAGAAATACATATAACTACTATATTAGCCTGTGCCCAAGACTTCAATCGCGCCGAATATCTTTTTTAACTTTAATAAAAATAGCCTAAGTCCATAATAACATTAGCTATCCACCAGTGAAATTTCTGTTAAAATTGGTCCAGCAGTTTCAGAGATTAGCCGGAACAAATTGATAGACAGACAGAAAAAGAATTTTAAAATTGTTTTATTTATGTAAGTACCGTAAATATTTTAAATGCATTTAACGAAAAGTAAAAAAAAAAGTAAAGTAAATTGTAATTTGGAATTATAATTTTATTTATATATGAATAAAAGTGTTAATTATAATATTGAATACGAGGCTCCAAATGCCGATGAGAAACAAGGTTACGTTAAAATTATTACTACAGAACTACTTATTACTTGTCGTTACAATTGACATTTTTTTTTCGAAGGCGCTTACAATAATTTGCTACATTTTAAATATTGCTTTAAGGCACATAGTGTATTTTAAATTAAAGTCGAACTATCAAATGCTAAACATTTTACTTAATAGTGTTTTAGATGAAAATGAAAATAAATTTAATTTATTTAATTCTAAAATAAATAACTATTTTGTAAATAAAAATATTGATTTTTTTATAGGAATATTGAAGTACTATTATTGTTATACTTATATATTTAAACAAATAAAAAACCCTTGTTCCATGCGGGGTATAAAAAAATACTAAAAACTAACCTTTACCATATAAAACTTTAAGACTACTTAAGTATTGCAATTTTGCATAATGCGTATTTAAAAATACAGTCATGGATACCAAAATCTTGAAGGTAAGTTTGTCATAAAATAAATAATAATATTAGTTGAATCAAAATTTAAATAAATCGATTTTATCTCTTGGTTTTCTATTACATTGACAATTAAATACAAAGTAGCTTAATTTATACATAGACCTTAAACAATTTTCCCTGTATTCTTTATATGGTAGGAAAAAAATATCCCGATTAGAATCACACAGCTGCCGTGGGACCGCAACAGTTATTGTGATTATGAGAATCTATTCGCTATTAATTACTTAACGAGCAATTTTATTCTTGTACCACAATAATTTCGCATAATTGAGTGAAAGCAATTAATAATAATTTAAAAAGATATAATGGACTTTGGAAGTAATGATGTACACTTTCTCATTTATATTATTTATAACTTAACATCATATCCCGAAGTTAAATATTACACTATAGAAGTATTAAATGTAAAAACATATAGTACTCGGCTTATTTTTTATTGGCCTATCTATTAAAAAATATATTTCCTTACTAAAATAGAATGTGGATTTTAAATACAAGTTAAATTGTGCTGAAAAACAAATTCGGTTACAAAACGAACAAAAATAGTTCGTTCACTAACTCTTTTTTAGCGAAATAAATGTTAAAAAACTAGAGTTATTTTATTTAGCAGATTTATACTCGTAGTACGGTATATATAGTTAACATTTCACAAAGCTATGACATAAACGGTACACCATTACTTCCATTCTTGGAACGCTTGGATACAACTATTTTAAATTAGTGTCTTAACAAAAACTTCCAAATGGAAATTCTAGATACGATAATAATGGAAGAGACAGGATAATATGCAATTAAAATACTCTGGAAAAAATATAATATAAATAAGTTCATATGAATCGATTTTTTGTACATGAGTATACTATCGTACTTTTGGATGCTAAAATAAAGTAAAATTATTTTCAATTTATCTTCTTATAGATATGCACACTATTGTATTACTTTAGTTTCTCACTGCAGCTATATAACGAGAAAGTTATTAACGAACTATAATTATTAATTGTTACCGTGTTCACTAGATCTTATTAATCTTATAAATAAGCGTAGTTGTTTATAATTTGCAGTTATCAATTTAGTAAATAAGATATTGTAATAATTAAGTAGTTTTGGTACACAGCAGATATAAATATGTTTTTTACATATACACACCTAAATCTTATTATATATTATAATAATGAAAGTTTGTATGATTGTCCATGAATAAGGAATATAGACATCCGTTTGAAAAAATAATTCAGAACAACTTATGAAATCTTAAAGAACTACTAAGTTATATTTTTAAATTTATTTTTAAACTTAATTTGTATTGTCAGAAGTTAGCGTGTTAATACTTTACATTAATTTTGTTAGTATAGATTAAAAATGCTATTTTATAAGTTTTTTATAGTGATATCTACACTAATAATATAGTGAGAAAGGGTTTGTTTGTACGTATTTGCTGTTACTTGCAAATACATGCTACCTTTTTTTCTCACAGGATTGTAACAAGTGTTTGAAGCCGAAATAAGTCTTGAAAAAAAGCAGTGCAGGTTGGAACTAGGCTGTACATTATGCCATTAAATAAAATTGGAGATCGATTTATTGGAAATCGTTTAAAAAACTACTTTTTTTTTCATCAAACCTATCTTAACTTACCTAAACCTATCTTGCCTTTTATAACGTGGACGGAGTGACTGCCAACACCTACTATTATTTATAAACGCCATTTGTATTAATTGGTTTCATATTCAGAAATTTTATGTTTATAATAGATATTTAATGCATCATTCTAAATAGGAAAACGTAATAATTAAATGTAATAAAATAACACATCAAATTAATTAACTTCACGTTTTAACTTTAATTAATTTAGATAGTTTTCACCGCTATAGAACGAGTAAATGCTTCCATAATATTAAGAAAATTATGAATAATCTGTATTAATCTTAATTACAATTTATTGAAATTATACAATTAATTAAACCCGAGTCTTGTCCACTCCAACATAATATTTTAATTATTGAAATACATAAAATTTTTAATCCATTCCAGTATTCCTTATCCGTGTAAATGACAGAACAATGACAACGGATCCCAAAGCGAAAAACTTTAACAATCGTCTGCAAGTTCTTAGCGAACTGTATTTTACTTCGAATCTAGATTCGTATGCATTTCAGCGTTGTATTTTAGTATTATATAGATTTAATAACTTTTAATTTAGCTGGAAGATAATTACTTAAACGTCAATTTTTTTTCCGAAACAAAAACAAATCTTGAAACCTAATAGGAAAAGTATACCTAAGTCTTATATTTTAAAACTGTTAATTATGACTATAATAGATTCTAGCTTAATAATGTACCAAGTTTTTTCATCTTGCCACCACCGTACATATCGTGTATATGAATGTGAGAACTTCATAGATCTTGTAATTAATTATACTATAGTCTTTTTTGATACCACGATTTATTAGGATTCGAATTCTTTCCCACATATAATTATGACCATGACTCAATAGTTCACACTGATATTGTAAATTAATGAATGGAAGTTTATTGTGGTTTCCTCCATCGTAACAGTGTAACTAAATAATATTTTATATATTGGTAAAATTGACCATCTATTATCCAAAATAACTAAATAATATTGCGTAAAACATACCAATAATAAATTGTAACTACAGTCCCTATAGTCAAATAGAATTTATCAGTATAGTCGAGTAGAATCAGTCAACCATAAAAATAGCACCCAGTGCAAGAAAAAACAACAAAACATTTAGTAATTTTATCTAAACGGTAAATCTGGATTGCGAAAGTTGATTTTTTATTAAAATATAGAAATATATAAAATATTTCAAGTTAGATATAAATTTATTGTTTATTGTATTTAATTTAATACCTACGCTAAATATTCTGTTGTACTATATTTCTGCGTTATAAACAAAATCAACAAATTATTATTTAAAATAACTAATATTAAAATAACTTGAATGTTAATTTGAATAGACAGTATTTATAACAAGAGTTGCTTGTAGAGAAAGTAAAAACACATCTATTTATTGGAAAGTATTATTTTATTACTAATCTTTATCTTCATAAAATAACTTTCTGGTAAATAGCTTTCATCTTGGTGATAGTAAAACGTGTTTATAAAATATATAATAGATTTATAGAGTATGTGTTGTATGTATTTAATTATAGTTCATGTATTCTTTTATCAATTTCTCATTACAAATGTGACATTGTCACAGAGATAGCGTAATATTTCGTAACAGCCTTGGCATATTTTCTTTTTAACCGACTGCGTTCAATTATTATTGTTCGCGACGAATTATCTATTGCAATTGATTATGAAATTGACTCGATCTATATTTAAAAAAAAATGGTAACAATACACGTATTTCATAAAATATTTCACATTAACTGTTGCCCGCGACGCTTTTGAGTGGAGTACTAAAGAGCGTTTTACTTAGTATTAGTTCAGTTCTATTGATCAAAATAGCACCTTTTGTAATTACAGGTTGTAAGACTCATAGTTTTAGTGAGATAAAATTCAATGGATATAATATGTATTATAATATAATTTATTATACATATTGTTAAAAATGGTGTCTTAGGTCAGTACAGACTGTTTGACCTTAATATAAATAGTTGAGATATAAAGAAATTTTGTGACCTTCGTGAGGAAGGCCAAGGTTAGAACAGTGATTTAAATAAAATAAACTGCCTGATAGTGAGAGTATAATGTAATATAATGCAAGGTCTGTTTGCTAGAAAATTAAATTTTTGGAACATTAGTTAAAAATTACCAGTCGGAAAAAAGCAGTTTTATCCGCATTTGTGCTTAGATGGTACAAACTTACGAGCATTTAAAAAGGAAGTATTTATTAAACTGCAGCACGATGTTATATGGGTTGCCTTTCCAATAATTAAGCTGTCACATACAAACAGGACTTACAAATATAATATATTTTATAAGAAAAAAATTAAAAAAGGTACAATAAACGAAAAACATTTTTATTATATAATAATATATAAATCTGAGTATATCTGTGTATATAAATATTATTTAAGTCTTAACAAATGTGTACATGAGCATCTTGAAGACAAATCGGCCTTATACGGTGGGACCATCTATTATTATTAGTTTTTGTAAAATAACTTTTTGTATACAATTGCATATAAAATAAATACAAAGTATTTCCAATATTATTAATTTTAAAATTAAGTTTATTCGTTAGGTCTAAATAAAAATTCCATTTTTTATGTTCAGGTTAAATTCAAAACGTATCATATTATCATGGGCTATAAACATAAAATAGGCGTAAAATTCTGATAGCGGAAATATAAATTCGATAAAATGTTTTCAAGACTGTTTGTTATGTTACCTGATTCTTCTATTTTTTGGTTTTTGTATCTAAAATTGTTTTAAAAGGTTAGTTGAATAAAAAAATAAGTACATATATTGTTTTTACAATATATTATGCAATCATTACTTTATTATTTTATCAAGTTTTTGGAATTATTTAATCTTAAAACCATTTTTTAAATATGACTAAATGGTCGTAATAATAAATATTAAATACGTAATAATTATATAACGTAAATATAACTTTTTCAAAGCCCATCGATGGTTTTTGATTGTTATTACTTATGAGTTTAGGTTGAAGACAAATAGCTTGTCCACCTTAAAGTAATTGGTGCCCTCGCCAATAGAAATTTAGTGAAAAAGATGCACTGTCACTAAAAAAAATGGAAAAGAATATGGAAAGAAAAGGTTAGGAAAGCTAAGGAAGATAGGAAAATGTGAAATGTAATTATAACAGCTTATTTTCTGTGAGTTGATTTTATGTGAGAAGGTGCTACTATGCCTTTTAAACCAGGTTGTATAGAAGCGGTACGTTTCAAAAAAATTTACATCAAGGGAAGACCTTACTCAAAAATCTCAAATATTAAAGGTAGCTTGTATAAAATCATAAGATAAATGTACTTAAATAAATAATATACAATAATATAAAATATTATATTTATACTTACATTAAATATAGTAGATTTATTTACAATATGTAAATTCAAAATAGAATTCGAGGGTTGTCCCCTAAAATAAAGTATATTTTATGTTTTTTACCTATATGAAAAACAAGTTTTTTTTATATATTTCAAATTTATCTGCCTTAAAATGTTTCCTACAATATATCAGAATGTATTGTCTCTTATTCATAAATTATTATTGTGACTGTTTTATAGGTTTTTTTTTCTGGAATTCCATTACAGATATTTCTCACCTAGGAGAGGAGAGTTCAAGGTCATAGGGGGAGACTATGGACTCCATCGCGCGTTTAATTACGACATATCATGATTTTAATAAATCATGATAAGTCATGGTTTAAAAAACCTTTAGAATTAGTCTTATAAATCTTATTTTTGGGTTTGAGGTCAGATATGGTTTAAAATTTGTAACTAATATAAAATTCATTAACTTGACTCTTGCATGCCCTCTCCGTTACTTGTCAGCCTGTATCATCATGTTTTTACCCATCTCGAAGAATTTAGCATACTAAAAAGTATTTATTTAATGTCAAAACCAATAATAATCTTTGAAATTGTCTATAAACATGTTAACCATGTTATGCTCATATTTTAAATGTATTTTTACGCTTATTAATTTTCAGATACTATTATTAGAAGCGGGTCCTGAAGAACCAGATGTGACCACGGTGCCTTCACTAACACCAACTCTCAAAGCATCCGCTATTGATTGGAGATATAGGACGCAGCCAGAACATTTAACCTGTAAATCAAATAGGGGTCAAACTTGTGCGTGGCCAAGGTGAATTTACAATTTTTATTACTACTTCAAATATCGATTCGTCGTCGATTCGTCATAAATTAATTTATTATGTAAAATCTTTAAAAAAATATATTGCAGAGGAAAAACTATGGGCGGCACCAGTGCTATTAACTACATAGTTTACATGAGGGGTAATAGACTTGATTACGACCACTGGGCTGACTTAGGAAATAATGGTTGGAGTTACAACGAGGTGCTTTTTAACAACCTTTTCAATTTATACATTTATTTATTTTTTCAATATACTTTATATCTTAAAAATTATATGTTTAATTTATATCATAAAAATTATATGTTTTAATAATACTATATATTTCTGTTTCAGTTGTTGCCATACTTCAAAAAATCTGAGAATAATCGTGCATTTGAAGCTCATGATACACATCAACATGGAGTTGGAGGGCCTATTACAGTAGAAAGATTCCCTTATCTTGATGTCAACACTGTTATGTTATTTGAGGCTCTTAAAGAATCTGGTCTCCCAGAAGTAGATTTAACGGGAGAAAATAATATTGGTACAAATATAGGCTTATCGACTTCTAGAGATGGACGAAGAATGTCTACAAATGTAGCATATATCAAACCTATACGACACATAAGACCAAACATTGATATCATAGTAAACGCCTTTGCTACTAAGTTAATAATAGACCCTGAAACAAAAACGGCTTTGGGTGTCACTTATGTAAAAAATGGTGTTACTTACAACGTTTTTGCTAAAAAGGAAGTTATAGTGAGTAGTGGCGCACTAAATTCCCCTAAACTGCTCATGTTATCGGGAATAGGTCCTCGGTCTCATTTAGAAAGTCTGGGCATACCGGTTATAGCTGATTTGGCCGTTGGAAAAAATTTACAGGATCATGCAACTACAGACGGTCTCACGATTTCTCTATCAAATAAAACTTCAACTATGACAACTAATGAGGTCATTTTTCAAGAGCTTCAAAATTATTATCAACAAAAGGAAAAAAAAAGTGGTCCATTGTCTACAACAAGCACTCTTAATAGTATAGGTTTTATTAAAACTAAATACGCTACTGTCAATGCACCCGATATCCAATTTCATTTTGATGGCAGAAATGTTGGGGAATTCTTGTCGGATCCCCAAACATACTTGGAAACCAGTATATTTCCTTTATCTTTTTATAACGGTCTTTCGGCAAGGCCAATTTTATTAGCTCCAAAGAGCAGAGGAATTGTGTTATTAAATAACACTGATCCTGTATATGGACAACCTTTGATATATCCAGGATTTTTTACGGTTAAGGAAGACATGGACATAATGGTTGAAGGATTACGTTATGCTGTAAGTCTAGAGGAAACAGAAGCGTTCAAAAGAAATGGTGCCTATTATGTTAAATTACCTATAAAAAACTGTGAAGATCATATTTGGGGATCATATGATTACTTCGCTTGTATTTTAATACAATATACTTCAACAATTTACCACCCAGTTGGTACTTGTAAAATGGGTCCGGCTTGGGACGAAGAGGCTGTTGTTGATCCTAGGTTACGAGTATACCGAGTTAACAGATTGAGAGTTATTGATGCTTCTATTATGCCATTTATAGTTAGAGGAAATACAAATATACCAACAGTTACTATAGCAGAGTATGCGTCTGATATGATTAAGGAAGATTATTTAACGAAACGTGGGCATCATTAAGAAATAAATTTGTTATTTATCATTAAGTTATTGTAGTTACATATATCATGTTCTTTATATTAGTATTTAAAATAGTTATTTCCTTTGGGTATAGGCTTTTTTATTTTGTTTTATTTTTAAATAATTATCAATTTGTCTTGTTAATAGTAATATAACGTTTAACTGTTACTTTATTATATACTGTTTTAATGCTACAATATTATTAACTTACCATATAATATTATAAAAAAAACTATTGTTTCAAAAATATATATTTAGTAATTTTGTGAAGTTACCAATTATTTTATTTAAAGTGTTCATTAAATAACGAAAAAGTCGAGTAGTTTATTTCTTACATAATTTTATTTTGGGTTATAAAAAACACCGTTTTTTATGTTTAGTGTTGTTATTTATAATGTCTTACAAGCGATTCTGAATTTGATAAGATTTTATATATAATAATCTATTCAGATCCTTAAATGTTACCGTTAAGTTTATATTTCTTTAAGAGTTTTTAAGAAGCCTTTTTAAAAGAAAATTATAAAAGCGAAAATAAAAATTGAACTCTTTTTAATTAATTGCCTTAACACCACTTTATTTAAATTTATATTTTAACTTAATATTAGGTACTTAAAAAGTTCTTCAGACAAATCATGTAAAGGTCATTGAGTTAAGGACGTTCCAGAGTTTTTATCAAAATTATGAAATAAAATATCATGCTAAAAGTTTTTCTTATATATAAATAAACACTAGTTAGTTAATATCTTATATTTTTTCCTGAATCATTTTTATGTCATTATAAATATATAGAATATTTGTATACTTAATGCATATGTACAACATTTTCTGAATAACTTTAGTCACTCATTAAAATGACATATCAGACGCACATAATAATTAATATATGATAGGAAAATCGCTTGTTTCTTTTTTAATTTATTGTTAGGAATTTTACTAAATTAACAAGATTTCTTTTAAATTAAACCAATGTCTTTTATTTTATTTTACCAATGGAATCAAAACCAAGCAAGTGTTTACTGATATATGTAAATTAATATTATTTTTTTGACTCTTTCATTAGTTTAGCCTACTATATTTCTTGCACATCATGGGTTATTTTGTAAAAAGTGCGTGAGAGTTAAAATACACTGTTCAATAAATTAATGCAAAAGTAGAAATGAACGAATTACTCAAAGTAAAGAATTAAGTAAGTAAGGGAGCGAGCGATGCGACAATTATGATAAAAAGTGATCATGATTTAAGGAATTACTATTGCTTAATATTTCTTAAGCATGTTTTTCAGTTTATCAAGACATTTAAGGCCGAACGTTAATAGAGAGCAGGCTTGAGTAATTCATCTTAAATGAATCGTAATTAAAATAAAATTTTTAATATTTTTATATTTTTAATAAGTGACAAGTGAAGTGACGTAACACTGGGATGGCATCCACATGGTTGCCTTCAGATATAGCACAAGTTTGCTCGGAACAACAGAGTGCTTTAACACAGTGCTCGTCAACGGGTTTTATGTTTCTGGCCTTAATTACCCGTCTCTTTGGTGGTGTGAATTATAGTATAAATTATCCGAAAAAGAACCCATACTCAATACACGTAAAAGATACATATGTGCCTTTATCTGATTTTGATACAAAACATGCATCGTTGGCAGAATATTATCCCTCAGAAAATATACCGTGGAAAATAAAATTTGACTTCAATGAACGAAAAAATGAAAATGAACTCCCACAATCTCTTGAATTCGAAAGACCTCATTATGATTTTGATGCATATTCTAAAATACCAAATTATAACCACGAGGAATCAGATTTTAACTTCGATTTTTCTACAAATGCCTTTGAATATCCTCCAGAGCAGTCCGAAATTGAGACCATAATAGAAAAGCTAGATAAACCAGGAAAAACAATAAAACTAGGAAAAAAGGAAGCAAGACAATATTATGATTTTATTATAGTAGGTGCAGGATCCGCTGGTTGTGTGTTAGCAAACCGATTATCAGAGGTTAAAAAATGGCGGGTAAGAATCTTAATTAATTATTGAATAAATAACTTTTAAATGAAACATTTTTAATTCATTTAATAATAATAAACGTAACATTCATAGTTATAAAAATATAGTTTTAAATTAGTTTTAAATATAAAATTTACTTTAGTTTTAAATATAACTTTTATTACACTTTTAATATTTTATGAATTATAATTATTTTAATTTAAAATTGTTTGACTGGAATTAAATGACTTTATTTTATACTGTTTATGATTTATTGAAGATTAATTACATATAACTATGATATTTAATAACTGTAATCACTAAACTTGAAGGTTCCAAAAAATCTTAACAATTTTTGAATTTTTATGCTATCAGCTTAGGCTTATTATGATAATGGGCTCTAGATTATGGCTTTTTATGTAGTCAGTTAATGTAAGTCATCAATATTATGCTATTTTGTAGGCCATGTTAAATATCACATGAACAGAAAACATGGAACATTCTTCCAATTATTTTATGTGATGAAATGAATGCACGGTCAAACTAAGAAAATCCTGTTAACTGTTATAGTTCTATTATTGAGACTAAGGTCGAAAATATTAATTTCGTAATTTTTTTTAAAGAAGTAATGTCAAAATGCCTCTTCAAGGTTAAAAAATTAGAAATTAACTTAGAAAAGTTAACTCGGCATTATTGATTATGTTACTTAAGTACAATATAAGAATAGTTATAAGAATAGCTGTGTTCTCAAATAACCATAGATCATGGCTTAATTAACTTTGCAAATTATGTTTAGACCATCAATAATGTAATAGGGTTTATTAAATTTAAAATAAGAGAGAACGAAATACTTAAGATTTTTAAAAAGTGACTTGGCGACTTTTGAAATTTTCAATAACTTCCAGGTACTCTTGATAGAAGCTGGTCCTGAAGAACCAGATGTAACAATGGTGCCAGCAGTTATAACGGCATTGAGGGGATCTAGTATTGATTGGAATTATAGAACACAACCTGAACCACTGACTTGTAGATCTATTAGAGGAAAAACTTGTGGATGGACTCGGTAAAATATATGGATTTATTAAAACAATGAAGTCCAAAGTTATTTGAATATTTAAAACTTAAAACCTTTACAACAGAGGCAGAACTATGGGTGGCTCAAGTGCAGTTAACTACTTAGTATACATGAGAGGAAACAGACTTGATTACGATAACTGGGCCAAATTAGGAAACCCTGGGTGGAGTTACAATGAGGTGAGGGAAATTAAAGAGAGTCATGAAGACCAACATATCATGCCATAATATGTATATACTATAAATTGTATTTTATTATATTTCAGCTGTTGCCTTACTTTAAGAAATCAGAAAACAATCGTGCTGTTGAAGCTCATGACAAATATTATCATGGAGTAGGAGGACCAATAAACGTAGAGAGATTTCCTTATCTTGATGTTAATACTGTAATGTTGGTAAAGGCATTTAATCAAACCGGCTTACCGATAATAGATTTAAATAAAGAAAATAATATCGGGACTAATATTGCTTTATCAACTTCTAAAGATGGAAGAAGAGTATCTACTAACATAGCTTATATTAAGCCAATTCGCAAAATACGGTCAAACATTGATGTCACAGTAAACGCTTTTGCTACAAAATTAATAATAAATACTGAAACAAAAACAGTTCAAGGTGTTACCTATATTAAAAATGGTATTACTTATCATGTTTTTGCAAAAAAAGAAGTGATAGTGAGCAGTGGCGCTTTAAATTCTCCTAAATTACTAATGTTGTCAGGCATTGGACCTAAAAATCATTTGGAAGCACTTAATATACCTGTCGTAACTGATCTACCGGTAGGATACAATTTGCAGGATCATGTAACTACACACGGTCTTACTATTGCTTTATCAAATAAAACTTCGACCATGATAAATGCGCCTGAATTATTTCAGGAAGTGAAAAAGTACCATCAACAGGAATTTAAGAAAAGCGGCCCATTATCTACAACTAGTATTTTAAATAGTGTAGCTTTCATCAAAACCAAATATGCTAGTGAAAATGCACCAGATATTCAATTCCACTTTGATAGTAGAAATGTTGAAGAGTTTTATTCAGATCCCCAGACCTACATAGAAACCAGTATATTCCCAGTATCTTTCTATAACGGTATGTCACCGAGGCCGATTTTGTTAATACCGAAAAGCAAAGGTTTTATTTTATTAAACAATACAGATCCTGTGTATGGACAGCCTTTAATTTATTCAAAATTTTACACAATCAAAGAAGATATGGATGTAATGGTCGAAGGATTACGTTACGTTGTAAGTTTAGAAGAAACTGAAGCCTTCAAACAAAATGGTGCACGATATGTTAAGGTTCCTTTAAAAAACTGTGAAGGTCACATTTGGGGATCCTATGAGTATTTTGCATGTTTGTTAACTGAATACACTACTACAATATTTCATCCTGTTGGCACTTGTAAAATGGGACCTTCCTCGGACAAAGAAGCGGTTGTTGATCCTAGATTAAGAGTTTACGGCGTTAAGGGATTAAGAGTTGTTGATGCATCTATAATGCCAATTATTGTAAGAGGTAATACAAATATACCAACAGTAACTATAGCAGAGCGTGCTTCTGATATGATTAAGGAAGACTATCTGCATAAAAATTAGCAAAATTATTTAAAATATTATAAAGCCTTTATTTATTGCGGCTTTATCACTGAAATATTAAAATATTATCTAGCTTAATGTATAAGAATTATAATGTATTTCTATTTATTATATTTATACTTCACGCTTCGGAACTATTTGTGTATTGTTTGCTTTAAACTATTATAAAAAAATTTAATGAAAAATATATGTATATTATTGATATACTCGTATATTTATGCTAACGGTCTAAGTCTCTATAATTTTAGAAATTTCCACATAAAAATAAGAATGGGGTTTCCTAATAATAAACGTTTGAAAAAATAAGGTAGATATTTCTGTAATATATGTTTCAAATGGTGAGGTTTCTTATTGTTTGTTTAACAAAGCGAGAAGCAGAGAATGTTAAGCGGAATCCTTTATTCATTGTAGGAATAGTGACATAAGAAAGTTTTGACAAAAGCTTGATGTATATAAAAGGAGGATGCTATATTTGGGGCCATGAAATGATTGTGTAATTTTGAGAAAGTCATCCTTAACTACAGTTAAATAAAAAAAAATTATGTCTCATTTATGTATTTAAAAAAATTATGTTTCATTATATTAATAACACAAAAAGCTTATCCCATAATTTAATTTTTTTATTATATACTGTTATAAATTTGTTAATATTATAATATTTATCAGATATTCATAACTTTCAGAATAGAACATCGAGATCTCTCTAAAAAGTTTGTTAAATAGAAAACGAATAAATAATGTAATATTTTACTCATGTTTCATGGCCTCATTTCAAACCCATCTGGTTCATTTTATCACAATTTCAGATGAGGATGTAAATAATTTTTTATCTTTGTAAGCCATTTAGATAGCAATATTTAAACTTGAATGTTTAAAATATTATATTTTCTTGTACTAATTATTAAGCAGAAATAGAAAGTCTAATATCAAATGTTAATGTTGTTATTTAAATTTCGTAAATCTAACTTAAGAGATAATAAAGAAAAACTCTTATTTTTAACGTAAATAAATTTTATCTTAAAGAATATTTTAATCTAAAATAATTCTTTCTTTTTAACTTACTTTTTGTCCGTGAACTAATTGTTAAGTTGTTAACTAGCTGTTAAACATTCTTCCTAAACTAATTGTTAATATACGAAGTAACTTGCAACAGTAATATTATAAATTTGTAATATTATAATTTTTGAATGGCTTTGTGACTTTCAATGCTTTACCAGAGTGCAAATTGTGTCTATTAAACAAATTATTTTGTTTGTTATATTCCTATATATTTGTGATTATTAATTAAATATTTCTTATATTCTTATTTGTAATAAAAAATTTAAATTCGCATTTATTATATTCTCACGAACCGTGGAAACGCTGATTAAACGCAGGTGCATTGTATCATGTTAAAATCCAAGAATGTAATATCTGAAACCTTTCTTAGTTACATTTATTTCTCTGCATTCTTTTAATTATAATTTCATTTTATTATATTCATTCTTGTCTCCAACTTTGAGCAGGGATCACGTAGTTTGTAGTTTAGATATAATGATTAAATTTTAAGTCAGTAAATTTGTATTCTTTTGGATCCTCCGGTTGTGACCGACGTAATTTGTTTCATAACAGAAAAAAAATCAAAATATTTGCCTTCAATTTATCCCAACCAATGTTATTAATGGTAAGACTTATTTTTATGTTCTTCTTATATAATGACAGTGAGAAATATACATATATTTTTTTGTAATCAACGAGAAATATGTAGGACAAAGGAAATATACTCTTAATACGGAGAATTTTTTGGCGTCGAAAACATCGTTTAGCTCGCCGTTGTAGGAATAATTTTTTGTGAGTAAATAAGTATTTGTCTTTAGACAAATAAATTTCTTACTTTTAGTAAGAATCGATTTATTATCCTGGAATAAGATCTAAATCTATAAATGTTTTATTGTTTTTACAGTTTATCTAAAAAGTTAAAAGATGTTATATTAATATTTATTATATACACAATTTTGATGATATATTAAATTCTTATTTTATAATAAGTACTTATTACACATAATAATAAATACAATTCTACAATCTAAAAATATGTTACTCTGCCATTAAATAGGTTAAACTTATTACGAAGTACCTGACATGTGTAATTAAGGCACACTTGGAACCATTTTAAATTTTAAGTAAAGTGGAACTCCGACCTACGATTATCTGCAGTCTTAATGGATTTGTAAGTACACGTGAAATCCTTTATCATTTCCCATTAAGCCTGAATCTCTGCAGAGTGTTTCTTTTTAGTACATAAAGTTTTAATAAAATTCTATTTTATTAGATTATCATTGATCATGTTTTTCGTAGGGAAGTTTTGGTAAGTTTTAAATAAAAACTTGTAATAAAAATCCTTAACAGTTATTGTTTTTTAAGATCTAATATTTTTAATTTGAGTTTGTATGTAATTCGTCATTACAATTGTGTTTAATTGAGATTTTTAAGTATTATAATATATTATGTAATATATTATATTATTTAATATTCTTTTTCGTTTTTTTAAATAATAATAAACTTGTTAAAAAACATTTATATAAAAATTTTCAATACTCTATTGGAAAGTGTTAATAGAATTTAAACTAATAATATTATTAAGTTGCGTCAATTAACATAAAGTAAAGTAAAATATGTAAGTTATAAATTCAGTCTTATAGAAATTTAGTCATATTTTCAAATAATAAAATAAAATTGTTAATAGTAATGTTATATTTCCAATAGGAAAAGTTGCTGAACTATTTTAAAAACTTATTAAATTAATAATTATTTCTTATAATTATAAATTATAATAACAAAGATTTGAATTGACGTTGTTTATTAAACCAGTTAAATTCAGAGTAAAAGTGACAAAATGACAACATTACAAGCGAAATATTAGTCACCAAATAACTTTTGTATTTTTTGTGATAAGAGTAATTCAGCGTACTGGTTATATTGATGCAATGGTTAAGCAACTACGATTCAAGTCAGTGATTAGATGGGTGACCAACCGTGTAAATTAGCATTTTAATATATAATATATTTTTCAGTTAATAAATGAAACGTTTTCCGTAAGTATTTATTCCAAGACAAAATGTACACGTGTTTTTGTATCCAGTATATATTCTAGAAATATTCATAACAAACTATATGGAAAAACCAAATGGGAGAAAACAGCAGTAGAATGTTCTTCGAGAATTCGTTCAAGTATTGTTTAGAAGTCCATTTAGATATCGTCCAATAGCCCTAAGCGAGTTTGCTAGAACTCCATTGCATACAGAAGCACCGGAACTAAAGTGCTTCTACTTTGTTTGAGAGTTGGAAACATATTCGTACTGCGACAAACGATACTTTTGTTCGAAGTAATTTAAATAGAATAAAGGCATTAAATGGATGACTCATCTTATTAATCAATCCCCGACGTTCTTCCTATATTGGAAAATTAATATAAAGTACACTTTAAAATATCACATGCGGCTGTAAAAATGTAAAAGATTCTTCATAAAAAGTGATTGAAGTTTCGACTTTAAACTTACAAACCCCACTGGATCTTATAAAATATAATAGCCGTTGAAAGATTTCGCCATATTCCAAAATTATATTTGTTATTAAATTACTACTTCCAATTCATTATTGTTAATATTTCAAATTCAACCCAATTAAAATCAAAACTATTGTTACGTGATATTTTTTTAATCGCACCGTGATTTGGTTATTTTTTTTTGTAGATAACTTTTTACTATTATTGTAAAGTTACAATACATTATAAATGTCTTATTAATTTGTCATGTAATTTTTTTCATTATCTCTTTTAAAAACAAAATAATATAATGCTTCATTAAAACCTTACATTTTTATTTTTTATCCAAGTCGGAAATCATCATCATCTTCCTGCCCTTATCCCATTTTGGGGTCGGCACAGTATGTTTTTTCCTTCCATACTCTCCTGTTACTCGTCATCTCTGTGCACACTCCCATCTACTCCACATCGTCTTTCACGTAATCCATCCATCTTTTCTTCGGCCGTCCTCTACCTTTCCATCCCTCCACTACCATACCTAGCACTCTTTTGGTCACGTGCCTTTCATCCCTCCTCATAACATGCCCATACCATGACAGACGATACCATGATATCTAAGTCGGAAATATAATTATATAATACAACTTATAATGAGTAGGCAATTTTAAAATAAAACAATAATCATTAAACTTATTTTATTAATGTTAAAGTTTTGCTGTGTCAGTGTTTTATTATGAAAGTTAATATTTGAAATTACTTCTCCCGAGTAGACTAAATAATAAACTCTTTTATGATTCATTATTTATACTTCGTTGTCGTCTTTAGTTAGTATTTTTATAAAAAAATACATACATGAAATCTTTATTATATACACGTAATATAAACATAAAAACTAAATAAAAATAATTTAGTCTATTTATTAGTTTCCATATTACGTTGTGAGTGAAAGCGAGTTGAATCATATCAGATTCGTAGAATTAATGAATATTTTTCAAATTAAAATTGGGTTTATTGAGTTTTCTGGAATATTATACGATGAAAAGTTGTTTAATCCACTCTCTAGTATACAAGAACTCTTTAGGTCTTTACCTAACCTGTTCACTGCATAAGTTTGTAAGAGTTAAGTTAAGAGTAGATTTTCTTAATATAATAAAATGTTATCATCAGAGTAAGTCATAAACAGTATAATGATCTATTATACAATAAATTATCTTCAAGAAGCTTTATCATTCAAAACCAATATGTTTGTATGAATGTTTATATATTGTGCTTAAACAAAAACTACCTTGTTTATGTTCACATTGTTGTGATATCAAAACAATCTGATGTAGCAATATTAATTCGTTGTAGATTTACGAGTACCTAGTGTTTTGTCACATATTAGTTGAAAATAATAAAGAATAATAATAGTAATAACAAATAGATAATAAAAGGAAACATTTTAATTATATTTTTCTAAGTAAATAACCTTAAAGTAACATTTTTGGCGTATAGTAATAGAGTTTTTAAAAGTCATATTCAGTATTACATAAAAAATATGCTTTATGTAATATTATATATTACTTAAAGACTGTTGTCTCACGTACATTATATCTGTTTAAGTACATCTTGAACAAACTCGAGTTCAATGATTTCAGACCAAGGTGATCGGGATATCATAAAGTAAGATTAACAGGGATGTTTTTAGCTGACTTTAGACCTCTAGTGTCTAGTGTCGTTCATGTCGTAATAATACGTTAGGATATCTAATCGGTTGAGTAAGTTTCTCTTGTTCTTAACATAAGTATTAGAAAAAAAATATGACAATTTTTAATTTTATCTATTTAATAATTATAATGTTGATGTTAATTTCCTTTCAAAATATGTTCCTCATCCATTTCATTGAATAAATAGCATACCATAACAAATTTGTTATATTTACTGTTTACCAGTCAGATTGGCCCAATTTTATGAATTTCTTAATTTCCAAGTATCCTGACATCAGACATTGGATCCGACCCGAATGGATAAATATCCATTTCGAATTTATATATTAAGGTTTTCTTACTCTCGCTAGATCTACTAGCTGCATCACACCGGTCCCTTAGAAGTCATTACTTTCCTCAAATATGGCGAAGGGGGTGATGGCTGACCCTTGTGTTTTA
Organism: Melinaea marsaeus rileyi; assembly: GCA_918358865.1. Lineage (NCBI taxonomy): Eukaryota > Metazoa > Arthropoda > Insecta > Lepidoptera > Nymphalidae > Melinaea > Melinaea marsaeus. The sequence goes on along the minus strand of OU911086.1, from coordinate 9,232,620 downwards.
CTCGTGACCGGGTCTTGGTTGCAGTGACTAGTCATATAGCTGGCACGAATTTGTTTTTATTATTATTAACTAATCATTAGGCCGGCTTATCGAATAGATTACGATGATTCTAGTTGTTCGTACATTGTTCATTAAATATGCCTTTGTGAAACAGTGATCACAATATATAAAAAAATCCGGCTGTGTTTGTTGAGTGGTTCTTCTCGATACATACGGTATCAAAATAGTCCCTCCTGTCACTCCCATTTGACGTACACAAGTGATCCTTGATATGGAGTCAAAGTGGAAAAGATATAAATGTAAATAAAAAATGAATTAATTAATGCTGGTTGTTGTGAATTATAAGTTGCAGTTATCTGTACAGGGTTGGTTTTGCATTTTAAATTATTGTTGTACGATTTCATTTATCTGATCATATTAATTTATAGATTTTAAACATATTAAATCATTTTATTTTCCTATATTATATTACATCCTATAAACAAAGAGTCTTATATGAATGATACGATACTAAAACTTTTAAGGACATATTTCTGTCTCTCCTTTAAATCCCGTTCAACTTTAAAGTAGTGGATTGACTCAACTGTTTTAAATATAGGGAGTGTTATTACAAAGTTTTCAAAATGGTTGTCAGCTGAGATGTTATTTTTACAAAAAAATATATTATCTCATCATTCATAGTTATAAAAGACATGTATCTAAATAATCGATTATTCCTTTGTTCAATTGGTACCCATATGCACACATAAATTTTGTTAATACAAATTGACCATAACAAAGAGGATTTCAAACAAATGAATGGAGAACCTTGTTAACCTACATACGGAATCCGCGGCTTAAAAATGATAAATAACTGCGCATTAGACCGCGTGTGTTGCACTGCTTATGTTTTCTTAATATTCTTTTTTGTCGAATAAATTTTCAGTATAATTTTTTGTGTTGTTGGTTTGATTCACATATGTGTTAAGCTCAGAATATGTATTATTAGTAGAAGCAGTAAAGATGGAGTCTTTTATGAACTTTAATAATTATAGTGTAAGACATATATTGAGTAAACTAAGGACGGTAATTTTTGGGTACAATGAATAAAATTGACTTTAAATTTTAATAAATTAAAGAAAAGGATTTTTTTAAACTCTTTCTTTTTGTTTTAAAACAAGTAGTTGTTCTATTCAGTTACTCTCTTTCTGTTTTCTTTAAGTTTCTTCTTTAAACTCTTCAGTTTAAAGAAAAAACCAGTAGACGTCAAATAGAACCGATCATTAATCTATGAATCACTTGTCATAGTCGTCAACTAAGCTAACGGTTACTAATATTAAGAACATGATGGCTTTCTATAAAATTAGATATTAGAATAAAGAATACTTACCAATTTATAATAACTTCATGAATCGTTCCTTATGTATGTTATATAAAGACTTGTCTTAATTGATTGCTTTATAAAGATATAAATATCCCCGCTTTTGGCTTATAATCTGACCTAACATTGAGTAGTAAAAACAAGTATTTATGAACACGACTTCGACTATGACAAAAAATTTAAATATATTAATATTTAGCCCGTAAAAGTTATTGTCTTTATGTTTCTTTTTCTTTTTGTCTTTCTTTATTAAATATGGCATCCAAATATGCCAGCTCTATTTCTTTTGATTAATATATTTTCCTTTTTCAAACAACCTACGAGTATGTGTTGTTTTTATTCTTTTTGAAATCCTTTATCAGTTGTTCTTACTTTTCTTTCTTTGTAATATTTTCAACAATTTTATTGTAACTTTATTTTGCAAGGGCCACCTTTTAATCATCATGGACCTTTTTGCCTAATTCTTAGACAATTATATCAATAAATAGACTATTTTAATTATTAATTATTTTTGAACTTAGTAATTTCCTAGTAAGTAAGTAGTTAGCCTAGTAAGCAAAATATGAAAGCATTCCAAACTACCTTTAAAAGGACCATCCCAATATATAATAATTGTGGTTACGACATATATAAAACGTAACAAACCTGTAATTTATTCGTTGTTGGATCTTAGCCATGTCTTTTTTTCATGTAACCAGGGTGGCGTTTACTTTAAATATTTATATGAAAACCTAAACCATGCCTTTTATAGTTATTTGGTATTATGAGCTCGCAACTAGCGATATATTTAAAACCGATTAGTTTAGCCGATTTAACCGATTAGTAGCGAATTACTTCTCTATTTGATAAACAAATAGTGTAATTTGACTCATTTTAAAATTGACTAACTAACAAAACCTCTTTGTTTTAATCTGTGTAACTCTCTAACACAGTGCGTTTTCTCTAACATACAATTAAAATCATTGATTAAACATAATAAAAAGTAACAACTTTTTATATACCTCATAATATACTTTAAATTATTGTCATTTTAAGCAAATACAATTCATTATATATTCATAATAATTATTCAACAAATAGTTTATTAACACAAGAACAGTCGATATATCTTATATAATGTATTTTACCTTAAATATTAAAATTAATTAATATATAAATATACATACATACATACATATGTATATATATATATATATATATATATATATATATATATATATATATAATTTAAATTTTAATACTTTTATGTACAAATTAACAAAAAACTGTACCGATGGCGGGCTTACTGCTAAAAAGGCATTTTCTATTAGACAATCTCAGGCTGTATAGGTGTCGAGTGTATACCTCCTCTCCTGTTAAAAAAATATGAATATAAATTACATAATTAAGATGAATACGAACTATCTCATAGATATAAAAACATGAAATGAGTATAATGATTTAAATTTTACATTCGTTAAGGAAAAGCTCTTTAATTTGATGTTTAAAAACTTCACGTGAACATACTTTTCTAATGAATACAGGTAATAAATTCCAAAGTCGAACTGCAGTTACAGCGAACAAATTAAACAACTAACCATACTGATGAAAAGGAGTACAGAATGCGAAATTGCTATAAGAATGGAGAGTTTTGCAATGATGAAAAAGGAAATTTACATTTAAGATATGCTGGAGTAGAAGTATCCAACTAGGAAGAATATAAAAGGCAATCAAATCTAAAATTTTTGGGTCCAGTCATTTGAGTTGAGATCTAAAATCGAATCGAATCGAAGTTAAGTAGACCGAAAATCAATTTAATTAATTAGTAATTTAAGTAATTCATTAGTTTATTTAGTCATTCATTCGCATCTAAATATACACGTTGGCATAGTCAATAATGGTTAGTAATAACAAATTATTTTTATGTAATTTGGCACTAAATGGAAGAATTTTTTTTAGACGTAATAAAGGGTTTAAGTTTTTCTATGACTCTAATTCAAACTCTTTGACGTTAACTCAGCTGAATTTAACTTCAATTTATAGCACAAAAAAAATATAAACCAAATAGCAACTCTCCGCTAATTTTAATACAAAAATATTTGATTATAAAGTATTGTTGAAAATATTTCACATTCTTATAAAATTAAATCTCGCAAAAAAAATTGCAATACCAAAATATATTGATTAAGATTGCTCTCAGGTTCAAGAAAAACTTCTATATCATTATAGTGATAGCAGTAAATAAACTTATAACTTCTTATGGTATCAATATCACACTCAAACAGTAGAAAACAAAACTAAAAAGACTACGAGTAAAATTTACAGCTCAAACATCAAAGAATGAGTGGGTCGTGATAGCACAAGCTGGTACATTTTTTATCATTCGCCGCAACGATTGAATGCGAATATACGAACGATTTGAATCAAGATTAATTGACACCTTTATAGCGGTACTGAACGATGTTCCAGTAGAATATAGATCTGTGAAAAACTACTATAGTTATTTACTACATGTTGTATTTAATATATTAGGATACAAGCTTCAATGTACCTTGTCGTTACCTGCCTCAATTAACTGAGTATTCTATATTTATTTAAAATTTATATAGGCTTAACATGGTAAAATATGATTATTGAAAATTTCAAGCAACTAAGATGAGATTAAATAAAATATTTATTTGAAACATGAATATGTATTAAAATTCTTGTATTTCTTTTTTAGCAAACATCAATTATGTATGTCGTAACTCTTTTTTAAAACCTTCTCAAGTGAATCACTTTTAAATTGAGTTCATGTCATATACAATTTAAGCTCTGCATTTTGATTACTTTATAATTATTATGTTCACAAGAAGGTAACAAGATGTTAGTATTCTTCAACGTATACTTATTTTAACATACATATTTTAACTAGAATTGTTCTTACTAAAAAACTTAAAAAAAATAAAATACATAAAAAAAATTACTTTATTTCAATCGAAATAATAACAATCTAAGATTTAATTATTTTTTAAAGACAGCAATTAAGTTGCTATTTATTTATTGAGTATAAATAATAAATAGTAGTTTTGGCATCAAGATCTCTCACTCACCATACAAAACGCAACTATAATAGGTCAGTGTTGTCGATTTCAAATAAGCCAAGTTAGACAAACATAGGCACGGTTATGATAAAAGGTGACGGTGACTTATTTTAAAGAAAATCACGGAAGTCCATTTCAAGACTTAAATATTAAACATTTGAATAAGAAAAACAAAAGCACAATCCATACAAATAATTTGATTCATAAAAATCAATAACGAAAATCTCGATATTTTGTAAAAATTTAATATGTTATTCGAAATAAAAACAACCGTAATAATTGTAATATAATTATTTGTTATTATAGTATTTCTATATACTATATATACACTCGTATGTTATATTTGTAATAAAATATTTTTTTTTAATATCGTTGATATAACCTAAAGAACAATTCTTGTATGAATAATGAATAAACTAATTATTATCTAGCTGTTAAGAACAAAAGTTGCTGAAAGTAGTACAAAACAGTATTGAAATGTCAGCAATATCTAAAATATCTAGAGGATATACTTATGTAGCTTATATTACTCAATTTAAATCCGAGAATTTATGCATGACTCCGAGAATTTTTATGCTAATTTACCGGCGTTTAAATTGTTTTTATTTAACTAATCATTTTATATATTAAAACGAGGAAAAAGGAACAAAAACATTAGTGTTCAATTTATACCAACGAATGTTACGGTAACACTTATTTTATTCTCTTCATTTATATAGTAACAGCAAGAAATAGACGTTTATCTTTTTGTAATCAACCAGAAATACGTAATACTCTTTTTGTAATAAGCAAATATACAGTTTTTTATAAAGCCTAAAACATTGATTAGCACGCCGTTGTAAGAACAGTTTCTTGTGAGTTCATATATAATATGTTTTTCTTCTTTCAAATAAAATTCTTATTTTCATCAAGGATAGATTTATTATCTCGGAATAAGGTCAAAACCTATAAACATGTTTGATGTGCTTAAAGCTTATCTAAAAATAAAAAAAATAAAAAATAAAATATAATAAAAAACACTAATCGATTCTAATGTTACACTTCCAAGTGGAAAAGATGTTGAAGTATTTTAAAAGCTAAATAATTACTCCTTTTAGGTATAAATATTATACGTAATTACCAAGTTAAATTCAGAGTTGAAAAAAACAAAAACAGTTGTAATATTACGAACGAAATATTGGTTACCAAATAACGGTTTGTCATTTTTTGTGGCTAGATGATAAGGAATCACAATGACTCACAAAAAAATAGTTATATTAATTTTAGGATTAAGCAACATCTATTAAAGCCAGTGCCTGGATTGGTGGCCACCCATATAAATAAGCAGAAACAGAAGTATTTATTACAAGATATAATTTGTACATATTATTGTTTTTAATATAACATTGAACCACGGAATTAACGTATACGTACAAATATGTAAAGTGAAACTAGTAAGAATTTAAAAATATACATGACAAAATATATGAAATTTGAAATAAATAAATATATTAAAAAACAAAATTCGTAAAAACAGCAGAATGTTCGTCGGAAATTCGTTCAAGTATTGTTTAGAAGTCCATTTAGATATCGTCCAATAGCTCTGAGCGAGTTTGCTAGAACTCGATTGCATACAGAAGCACCGGAACTAAAGTGCTTCTACTATTTGTTCGAAACTTGTAAACTTGTTCGTACTGCGACAAATGATACCTTTATTTAGAGCAATTTAAATAGAATAAAGACATTAAATTGATGGATCGTCATCGTATTAATAGATCCTCCACTTCCTATCCTATCCCATTTTACTGTAACAAATTGTAACTTACAACCTAGACACTCGTGTGTTAATATATGTTATATATTAACAAATTTAAGAACTCTTCACATATCATAAAGATGTAGTAGTTTCTTTATAAAAGTCATTGAAGTATTCTTAACTTAATGAACTCCATTGTAACTTATAAAATACAAAGTGGTTGAAAGAGTCATGTATGATTATATTCTTAAATTATACTTGTTGTAAAAATTTTATAATTCATCATTGTTATTATTTCACATTAAAAGGTTTGAAATGAAAACTCTTATTACTTGCAAATTTTGAAATCATATCTAATGATATTTTTTATGGAATATTGTGTTTTGTGTAATAAATTATATTTTTTATAAATTTCATATATTTTTCAATAGGTTTTATATTTTTTTTATCTCAGTTTACCTACAAGTCTATAAAGTTTTCTTAAGCATTTTGTAGTAAAACAGACACAAAATAACTTATGGTGGATTCTGTAGATAGGTTAAATAATTTTGTATGTCGAATGTTATAAGATGAAAAGTTGTTCAATCCACTCTTTGGTGAACTACTACCTACTTGTACCCAACTTTTCCATTGAAAGTTTGTAAGAGTGAACCAAGACAGCCAACGAAGTATTTTTATAGATTTTCTCAATATAATAAAGAAAGTTATCGTCTCAGTAAGTTATAAGTTTATAAACAGTATTAAGATCTATTACACAATAAATTATCTTCAAGAACTTTTTGCATAAAAGATATATTTCTTAAGTTATTAAAAAGTGCTGAAAAAAAATTATATTGTTGTGATCTCAAAACAATCTGATGTAGATTTATTAAAGCGTTGTTTATTTATATAGTATTTTATTCTCATGTTTGTTAAAAAATAAAACAGATTGAGAGAACAGGAAAACTTTTAATTATTCTTTTATAAACAAACAACCTTAAAGAAAAAACTCATAGATTTCTTTTATATTTCTGGTTTATGCTGTCTAATACGAGTATACTATTTCAAAGCAGTATTTTTTTTGCATTATTTTCGTTAAATACATTTTAAACAAGCTCTAATTCAATGATTTTAAACAAAGATGATAAGGATATCACAAAGCCAAAAAATAGAGTTGTTTTTATCTGATTTCAGATGACTAGATACTAGCCTTGTTAATAGTGCAATAATGAGTTACGATGTCTTCTCGTTTGAGAGTATTTCCGCTTGATTTTGAAAATATGAGTATTAGAAAAAGCTGTTAGTATATATTGTTTATTTTTAATAAAATTATTTATTATACAATAGATATTGATAGTAATTTTCTTGAAAATTTATTCCACATACATTTTATTAATTATTTCTCTAATTCATTCTATGAAAAATTACTTTATTTTGTTAATACACGCCAGATTGTTTAATTTTACGAAATACTATTTAGTATTTCGTAAAATTTGGGATATCTAGATAAATAGATATTTATCTAGATATCCCAAAATAACATATTCGACTGGGGTGAATATTAATTTGGAATTACAGCCGGTTCATGTGGATTACAAGGTGTAGCTATCTGTACAGGGTTGGACTAGCGAGCAATGGAATGATTTTTTATTTTTATTTATTTTAGGTGAATACAAACGAGCTTGCGGGTCACAATTACGTGATCATAGCTGCCCATGACCTCTTGCAAGATTGAGGATTCACAAGAGCCTTAGCAATAGGAGTATAAGCCTTTTTTGAAGTTACCCATGTTCCATATAGGGACACATATACCCCGGCATGTACTATAAAATGATGTTCTAGTTTATACCCGAGGTAAATAGGTATGCTTTGTCGCTAGCTTGAGATATCTACGTCTCAAGGTGGTAGTGGTTTAAGTTAGAGTGAAATACCCGGGTATTGTAAAAGTCCACATTTAGAGTGGAGTGGAGTGCCGCTGTTTGCTGTCATTTGCCCTCAGAAAACACAAAATGTGATACTTTATCCGAACGAAATACGGCGGGTAGCCCGACTACATTTCGAGGATCATTCTCCCGATTTTATAATAAATTTTAAAATATTATTTCACAATTCTATTTGTCTGATCACCGCAATCAATAGAGTAATAGATGCAATAATATGTAATTTTAATTGCAATAAAATCACCTAATTGATTACAAGTTTAATATAGATACACAAAATTAATTAACTTAAATACAAATCCTATAAATTTTGAGTTATTCCGAATTAAAACGCACAAACCCATTGTTGTTTAGAAAACCAAGTATCTAATCTTTTTGTAATGCATAGTGGTATATAAAAGTAATCAATGTGGTAAAAAATACACTATAATTTAGTAATTAAAATGAAATTGATGCTAAGCACACTATTAAGTTATTTTAAGGAAAAACAAGTAATAAATATCTGTGTTCAAAATAATTTACAATAACAAATTTATTTTTATTATTTATAAATATATTTTTTTCTCATATAATATTATATTATTTTATTTTCCGTTATTATATTAAATCCTTTAGCCAAAGTCTTATATAAAATGAAGATATGAAACTGCAACTTTTAAGGATAAATAAGGATAAACTGTTTCTACTTTAAGTTCCATTCAACTTAACCGTAGCGTACTGACGCCATGGTTAGTCATGGGTAGTAAGCATTTCAGCTGAAAAGTTATTATGTAGAATATTACAACAATATTCAATTCGCCGTGTGGTGGCGGCGTAAGAATACCATTTCCACCACCCCTTCTCTTCTCGTGGGTGTCGTAAGAGGCGACAGAGAGAATATACCGGCTCAATTGCCGAGGGAGGAACGGGCAGCAGCGTTCCTTCTTATTTTATTACAGTCCATCTGTACTGCGCTCGCCAACCCGCCTGCCCAGCGTGGCGAGTACGGGCAATTCCCCTTAATGATACGACTACTAAAAACCAGGCCCCTAGTCCCCGGCAGCCCTGCTATTCCTGGCTCCGGTAGCAGTCATGGTAACGGCGGGGCAGGGGGTGCTAAGAATCCCCGGAAGAGATTCGGCTACCACATCAAACGGAAACTGGCCCTGGTAACACACAACATCCGCACTTTGAGGACAGACGAGAAGCTTGTGGAGCTGGAAGAAGAACTGAGTAAGTTGAACTGGGACATAATTGGGTTATCGGAAGTCCGAAGAGAGGGTGAGGACACCGTGACCTTGAGTTCCGGCAACTTATTCTTCTACCGGGAGGGTGAACACCAATCTCAGGGTGGTGTCGGATTCATCGTCCATAAGTCCCTTGTAAAGAACATAGCGACCATCGGAAGTGTGTCGAGTAGGGTGGCATACCTGATACTCAGAATATCTGAAAGATATTCGTTGAAGGTCATCCAGGTATACGCACCGACCTCGTCACACACTGATGATGAAGTTGAGGTTATGTATGAGGACGTAAGTAGAGCCATACATACCTCCAAAACTCACTTCACTGTTGTTATGGGGGACTTTAATGCAAAACTCGGCAATAGAAGCGATTCAGAGATGAGAGTGGGGCAATTTGGATATGGACAAAGGAACCCAAGGGGCCAGAGGCTGGCCGAATTTCTGGAAAAGGAGGGACTCTTTATGATGAACTCCTTTTTCCAGAAGCCGCCTCAGAGGAAGTGGACCTGGATGAGCCCCGACGGTGTGGTCAAAAATGAGATAGACTTCATCTTGACCAACAAGAGACACGTCTTCAATGATGTCTCCGTGATTCACAGGGTGAAAACCGGCAGTGATCACCGAATGGTAAGAGGCATATTGAAGATCGACGTCAAGCTCGAAAGGGCTAAACTGATGAAGTCTACGCTCCGACCATCTAATGCTCATATCCAAAACCCCGAAAGCTTTCAACTCGAATTGCAGAATCGCTTCAGTTGCTTAGAAGATTGCGTTACAGTGGACGATGTAAACAACAGGTTTGTAGAAACTGTCCATGAAGTGGGGTCAAAGTTCTTTACACCACTTCGTAAAGGTAGACCTCAAAAACTTTCCACCCATACTCTCGAACTCATGGCAGGTCGACGCTCAATGGTGCTTCAGTCATCCTATGACGCAGAGTCATATAGGCAGCTCAATAGAAAGATAAAAACTTCCTTGCGATACGACATCCGTGCTTTCAATACTAAATGTATTGAAGACACGATCGAGCGAAACCAAGGCTCCAAAGTATTCGCTAGGAATGTTTCTATTGGGCAAAGCCGGCTGACAAAGCTGAAGACGGAGGACGGCAATATAGCGTTGACTAAGGCCGACGTTCTGAGGGAGGTGGAAAGTTTCTATGGACAGTTATACACATCAGCCATAAAACCTGTTGTTGCCTTGGAGAAAGAACCCAGAGCCAAGCTAACCCGACACTATACTGAAGACATCCCGGACATCAGCCTGTGCGAGATTGGGATGGCTCTAAAACAGCTAAAGAACAATAAGGCGCCGGGCGAGGACGGAATCACCTCGGAGCTTCTGAAAGCGGGTGGAAAACCAGTACTGAAAGCCCTTCAGAAGCTCTTCAACTCCGTCTTGCTCGAACAAGGGACCACGCCAGAAGCATGGAACAGGAGCATCGTCGTCTTGTTCTTCAAAAAGGGAGATAACACCCAATTGAAGAACTACAGACCGATATCGCTCCTGAACCATGTTTATAAGCTGTTTTCTAGAGTCATCACGAATCGTCTCACTCGCAGGTTCGATGACTTCCAGCCTCCCGAACAAGCCGGATTCCGAAAGGGCTTTTCTACCATAGACCACATTCATACGCTGCGGCAAGTTATACAGAAGACCGGTGAGTATAACTTGCCATTATGCTTAGCGTTTGTGGACTATGAAAAAGCCTTCGATTCGATCGAGACTTGGGCTGTGCTTCAGTCTCTCCAGCGGTGCCATATTGACTATCGGTACATCGAAGTGTTGAAGTGTTTGTACAAAAACGCCACTATGTCGGTCCGAGTACAAGAAGAGCATACCAAGGCTATTCCGTTACAGCGCGGGGTAAGACAGGGAGATGTCATATCTCCGAAACTGTTTACCACCGCCCTTGAAGACGCCTTCAAACTTCTAGAATGGAAAGGATTCGGCATCAATATCAACGGCGAGTACATCACTCACCTTCGATTTGCCGATGATATCGTAGTCATGGCAGAATCGCTGGAAGACTTAGGCACTATGCTCGTAGGCCTCAACAGAGTATCCCAAGAGGTGGGCCTTAAAATGAATATGGACAAGACAAAGGTCATGTCGAATGTCCATATTGTGCCCACCCCCATAACCATTGGGAACTCTGTTCTCGAAGTTGTTGACGAATACGTATACCTAGGCCAAATGGTTCAACTAGGTAAGTCCAACTTTGAGAAAGAGGTCAATCGACGAATCCAACTCGGTTGGGCAGCGTTCGGGAAACTTCGTCACATCTTCTCGTCCAAAATACCTCAGTGCCTCAAGACCAAAGTCTTCAATAAATGTGTGTTGCCAGTGATGACTTACGGGACTGAGACGTGGTCTCTAACTATGGGCCTCATAAGAAGGCTCAGAGTCACGCAACGAGCTATGGAGAGGGCTATGTTAGGTGTTTCTCTACGCGATCGAATCAGAAATGAGGAGATCCGTAAAAGAACTAAAGTCACTGACATAGCCCAGCGGATTAGCAAATTGAAGTGGCAATGGGCAGGGCACATAGCTCGACGAACCGATGGCCGTTGGGGCCGTAAGGTTCTAGAGTGGAGACCACGTACGGGAAGGCGCAGCGTGGGTCGGCCCCCCACTCGGTGGACGGACGACCTTGTAAAGGTTGCAGGGCGCCGTTGGACGTCAAGTGCACAAGACCGTCCGTTTTGGAGATCGTTGGGGGAGGCTTATGTCCAGCAGTGGACGTCAATTGATTAAGATGATTACTATCGTTGTCATCATAATTCAATCGACATATATAGCCGTAATAATAAATAATAATAATTCAATTTGGGACAATATTCACACATAAATTTTATTGAAACAAAATGACTGTAACAAAGAGGATTTTAACACATTACATCGCGTGTTACACTGCTTATATTTACTTAATGTCCATGTAAAGGGTCCCTGTTTAGTCATCAAGACTCTTTTATCCCACGATATTTGTCTATTTTTTATTCCATGATTTATTGAATTAAGTAGCTAATTATTATTTCTTTAATTTCATGCTAATATAAAAAAATGTTTTTGTAATTATAGCTTAAACAACTTTTGTGCTTTTCCTAAAATGTGAGTATCTCATATGTTGATAACGCGCTAACATCACTCCTTGTATTATAAAAAAATACGTATTATAATAATTGTTGTATTGTAACTATACTTAATACTATAAATACATTTTTGCTTTCTCTTGCAAATGTTGGTTGGAGCAAGAAGCTACAATTATACTAAATTACATTATATGTCTAGTAGTTTTGCGTAAAAAGCGAACCAACAAGAGACTGTCTCATGGATTAATTAATTTATAAGTAAAATTTATTAGGTCTACAACATTGCTCCCGCCGTTTTCCAAAAGATGGCGCTAATAGCCAGTAATAGTTCAAATAAATAAATCACAGTTGTTTTCCATCAGTTTTGACATCTATAAATATAACCTTACATCGATATTAGTTAATTTTTGTTTGCGTCATATAGTTACACTTAATTAAATATGTCAACTTATAAACCGAATTCACGTCATTTGCGGGAGATTTTACTTTTTCATTTCAACATGAAAAAATCGGCGGATGAGGCTCATCGGGTTATTTCAAGTACTTATGGTGATGATACTATTAGTGAAAGAACGTGTCGCGAGTGGTTCCAGCGCTTTAAAAGCGGTGATTTTGTTGTTGAAGATCGGCATAGCGGTGGCAGAGAAAAAACTTTTGAAGATGATGAACTGGAGGCTTTAGTTAATGAAGACTCGTGCCAAACTCAAGAACAGCTAGCAAAATCATTGGGAGTAACTTAGCAAGCAGTATCACAACGCCTGGAACAGCTGGGGATGATCCAAAAACAAGGATACTGGGTACCGTATCAGTTGAAACCGAGAGATGTTGAGCGACTTTTATTTGCTTGTGAACAGTTGCTTGAAAGATAAAAACGAAAAGGATTTCTTCATCGTATTGTTACTGGGGACGAAAAATGGGTGCACTACGACAACCCTAAGCGACGCACATCATGGGGATTGCCCGGCCACACTCCTACGGCGACACGTCGACAGAATATTCACGGATCCAAGGTCATGTTGTGTATTTGGTGGGATCAGCTTGGCGTAATTTATTATGAGCTGCTAAAACCTTTTGAAAAAATTACTGGTGCACTTTATCGAACGCAGTTAATGCGTTTGAGTCGGGCATTAAAAGCAAAACGGCCGCAATACGCTGATAGACACGAAAAAGTAATTTAGCAACACGACAATGCTCGACCTCACGTGGTGTAAGTAGTCAAGACGTACCTCGAAACACTGAAATGGGAAATTCTACCTCACCCGCCATACTCTCCAGATGTTGCTCCATCTAATTACCATTTATTTAGGTCGATGGCACACGGCCTGGCGGGCCAGTGCTTCGATTCTTTTGAAAAAGTGAAAGAATGGATCGATTCTTGGATCTTATCAAAGGATGAAGAATTTTTCCGACGCGGGATTCGTTTGTTGCCTGAAAGATGGGCCAAAGTAGTGGAAAGTGACGGACAATACTTTGAAACACAAATAAGATACCATTTTTTTTATATAATTTTTAAAATTAAAAAGAAAACGGCGGGAGCAAAATTGTAGACCTAATATTTCCTTACCTAATTACGTTAATTATATATTATTTGTAGATATATTTTTGGAAATTGTAATTAATTTAATAAAATAAAATGGATTTTAAATTAACTTCAAAAATATACGTTCCTAGTATATAGTATTTAGTACATAGTACATTGAGTAGGTGTGTCTCCTACAAAACGCAATGAGCAATGTTTTAGATTAACAACATTGAAACATAACACTTATACAGGCTTTGTAGGCTACATAACCCCTATAAATAAGAAATTTAAAATTGTAAGTTAAAAATTTCAAGTAATTTATGCTCATTTGAATCTTACGCAATATTTGTATGAAAATCTATAGAATGCCTTAAGCGATAAAGTACGGAGCAAAATTTGGTATTATGAGGTCACAATAATTCTATAGATATAATACCCATCGAAAGTAGTTACTTTACAGTCTATAATTGATAAACAAAGGGTCATGAGCTCATGATTTAATTTAATATTCGCTAGCAAACAAAACCATTTTGATGTGATCAGTGTAACTTTATAATATATCGTGTCGTAGAAGATACTGATTCTATTACAATCTTATATACGAGTATTTCATAATCTACAAATAGTTAATACTCTAGTATTAATAATTAGCATTGTAAGCAGATTCAGTTCACATAATATTTATTCAATAAATAGCTTGTTAATACATAAAGCATGAAAGAGATTTCAATTAAAACAGAGTTTTATTTTATGAAAAATATTCAGTTTATATGATATTAATTAATAAAGTAAATATATATTAAAGCTGAAATTTAAGGGATTTTAAAGAATTAAGAATTGCCGTACTAAATAGAAATTCAATGATTTTATAATACTTAATTGTATGATTAGGAAACATTGTACATAATTATAAAATACAATCTTACAAAAAGTATATTGCAATACAGAAATCTATTGAATTAAATCGCTCTCTGGTTCAAGAAATATATATATCATTATGGTGACAGGGTTAACTTAATACTACCTAAAAATAATTAACTCTTTAGGTTAGGACATTATTTTAATTGAAATAAAACAATTAGGACCACTTTTAATTAATGTAGGTGCTAAATAAATAGTGTAAGGTAAAGAATACCAAGACTGTAAGGCCGTTTTACGAGCATGATAATTGTAAAGTAATCAAATTTTTTAATTATATGCGAGGTTATATTGCATTATTTGAGAGTGTCAGTAACCTCGCTACATTTCTAAAATAATATTTTTTGTAAACCATTCTGTAACTTGTGAAATAATTGTTCCTAATCGTTACAAAGATTCTGGCAACAGTACTAAATAGTGATACATCGTAATCACACTAAAAACCAACATATTCAAATTATCTACATATAATATGCCAATTTCTGTATAGATTTGAGAGTTTCAATGATAATGATGATTTCATAAAAACGGATATATATTTTTTCTTTTTATTTGTTATAACATCGGTACTGTATACAGTACACTGCCCCAAAAGTAAAATTACACTTTTAATAGACTTTTAATTTATTTATGCTAAAATCATTGATTAACAGGTCATTGTAAGAAAAATTTCTTGTATATTATGAAATTATAATAGTTGAATTGAAATTGATCGATTTATTATCCTGAAATAAAGTCAAAACCGACAAACATGTGTGATGTGATGTGCTGCTGAAGTTTTTTTTAAGCTGTTAAAATAAATAGTTACTTAAGTATAAATATTATACATAATGATAACATTGATTAGAATCGAAGTTGTTTCTTATCGAAGTTAAATTCAAAGTTAAAAGAAACAAAACCAATTGTAATATTTCGAACGAAATATTAGTCACCAAATTACTTTTTATCATTTTTGTGACATCTAGATGACAATATATCAGAATAATTCAAAACGTAATCGTTATATTAATACAACGGTTAAGCGATTTCGTTTTAAGTCAATGTTTTGATGGGTGACCAACCGTGTAAATAAGCAAGCAAAGCAAAGCAGAAGTATTACAAAATAAAATTGACACACATTAGTGTAACGGTGCAACATTTTGTTTTTAATATTATATTACCATGAAATAAAATACATATATGTATATATATACAGACAAGTAAAATCAATCTATTAAGAATTTAATAAAATATTAGTTGTTTTAGAAATATACATAACAAAAAAAAAATAATTTCAAATATGAAATTTATATGTATAAATATAAATATAAAAACTGAATTCGAGGAAACAGTAGTAGAATGTTCTTCGAGAATTCGTTCAAGTATTGTTTAGAAGTCCATTTAGATATCGTCCAATAGCCCTGAGCGAGTTGCTGGAACTCGATTGCATACAGAAGCACCGGAACTAAAGTGCTTCTACTATTTGTTCGAGAGTTGTGAACGTATTCGTACAGCGACGTATTCTTTAACAAATATTAACTCACAATCTACACAGTCAAGTGTTAGTATATATTTTCATATTAATACTTTTTTAAACTAGATAATATGAAAATGTAAAATTCTTTATCGGAAGTGACTTATTCTTAAGTGAATTCAATTTATTTTTTTGTTTTTGGTTAAAATGTTGTTTTTTTGTTGATAGTATGTTTATTTAAAGTATATTAACTTTTATTGTAAAATTATAATATTTTATTAATGTTTCTATTAAATTTTATCCGTTTTTCGTTTTATTATATCTTTCTTTTGGTCATTTTCTCTGTTAAAAAAATTAAATAATACAATGTTTCATTAACATCTAGAAAGGGTACATACACTAGTATTGTTCATACAAAAATGTAAAAGCGATATGATTACATGTAAGTTTGAAATCTATAATACAATTTATAATGGATTGGAAATTATAAAATAAAATTATTAAAAATTTATATAAATTAATTAGTGTACTCCTCTCCTAACTCTCCTGAGTAAACTGTAAAATAAAATCTTTTATGGTTAGTTATTTGTACTTCG
This sequence comes from Melinaea marsaeus rileyi, assembly GCA_918358865.1. Lineage (NCBI taxonomy): Eukaryota > Metazoa > Arthropoda > Insecta > Lepidoptera > Nymphalidae > Melinaea > Melinaea marsaeus. The sequence goes on along the minus strand of OU911086.1, from coordinate 9,215,740 downwards.
TTTTCTTCTTCATTTGGTATTTTTATACTATAAAGAATTATATAAATCTCTAAATAGCAACATGATGGATGGATAGTACGATTTTGTGTTTATTTATTAGTCTCATTTTCAGGTTGCAAGTGAGTGATATGACTCTTATAATTATAATTTTTTTTTCATTACAAGTTTATCGACATTTTCAGGACTATATATTTTACAGGGCTCTCTTTATATTTTGAATATTATGCGATACTTTATATCTTGAATATTATGCGATGAAAAGTGTTTTAATTCACTCTTCAGTGAACTACTAGGTCTTTATCCAACTTGTACACTGCAAAAGTTTGTAAGAGTTAACCAAGGCAGCAAAAGAAGCATTCTTATAGGTTTCTTAATATATTAAATTAACCTTCTGCAACTGACGTGGTAGTCCAATAGACACCGCGAAATAGAAAAATATACTTATTTCCGATAATTTCCAAATTTGAGTCCGGCCGCTATTAGTACCTTACCATAACGTGGCCGCGCATCGGTCAATGTGTGGCAGATGACCAAAATGAGCACACGTGTGCGTAAACGGCGGAAGGTGTCCACGAGACTACCGCATCAGTGTTAAGGTAAGTGTTTACTACACTACCACCACAGTAAAATGGTTATATTTTCATAGTGTCAACTGAACAACCACATCAGTACATATATTCAGATATAATTTAGTTTTTGTATTATTTCACTTTATTTCAGAATTTAATCTTAATTAAATTACTTATTATATTTGTTTTTATTAATGTTAATTGTGAAGTTGTTAAGAGTAGAATATGATTATATAATCTGTTTAAATTACGTGTTGCAATAATATTATAGTCGGTGAAATAGTATCTATAGAATTAAAAAATAAACTTTAATTTATGCGAAGAAAATCACAGCGTAAAACGGTACATTATTTTAAAAAATACTTGTTTTTGGATGGGTGAATCAAGCGACAACGCTAGGCCAGGACGTTCTGCTTACAAGAGAACGTCAGCTGGGACTTTTGCCAGGAATGATGATCAAATGTTAAAGTGGATAAAACTGGAAAGTGAAGATGAATTTAGCGACATTGACAATGAACATGAAGATCTGACTTTTGAGCCAGAAACCCAACATGTCGAAGAAAACATAATTTTATGTGCTTCTTGCCAAACAGAAATAGATCTATAGAAAGTTCGTTGTATGGTTTTACGAAGGACTATACAATTTTATCATATTTGCCAAAACCTAATAAAGTCGTGTTATTGCTTTCTTACTCCCATCATATTAAAGAAATAGATAATGATACAGAGAAACCAATTATGATTGCAGACTATAATCATACAAAAGGTGGAGTAGACGAGGTGGATAAGAAATGCTCGATATATTGTAGCAGCCGTAAAACTCGTCGATGGCCTATGGCTATCTTTCAAAGGATGTTGGATATGGCAGCTTTGTACTGTATCAAAGTTGCACGAACAGTAAGGATTAAATGAAGACAGACACTTTTTACTGAATATGGCCAGAGATACAGTTTTGAATCATATGAAAAACAGAGTATACAATGAAAGATTGCCGAGAGAGCTGCGAATGACTATTACTAGGTTTTTGGCAAGGATGTCTCCCCACCACCACCAGTAGTTCGGTCTGTTTCACCAAGTGGTAGAAAATTATTTATTATTTGTCCCGCAACAATAAAAGACAACTAAATAAGTATGTTTGCTATGATTGTTCGAAAGCAATTGCCTTCAGTGCTCCAAGCCACTATGTGATAATTGTCAAACAAAGCTGAGATTTTGAAGTTACCTAATTTTAAAATTAACCGATGAATGTATTTCATATTTGCAAAACTGATTAATGTAATGGTTAATTTTAAAACGTGTAATGTTAAATTAAAAAAAAAGTTTATTTTGTGATTTTTTTTATGTCATTAATGTTTAAGTTCAAATTTTTAGACTGATTTATATGATGTCAATTAAAACTGTTTCATTTTAAAAATACAAATAGTTTTTTTTTAATTCAAGGTAAATTTAATAAAAAAAAGGTTAGAAATCTAATAAATGTGAATAAAATTTCTGCATAATTTATTTCTATAAAAATATTTGCCTATGAAATAGTGTCTCGTGTACTACCACGTCAATACAATAGTTATAATTAAGTCACGTCAGTCGCAGAGGGTTAAGTTATCATCAAAGGCAGTTTAAAGTTAATAATAGTATAAAGATCTACTATACAAGAAATTATCTTTAAGAAGCTTTATACATATACTACTTTGTTCTTAAAAAATCTTTTTATATTGTGCTGAAACGAAATCTGCCTTGTTTATGTTCACATTGTTGTGTTGTGAAAGCAACAGCCATATTAATGGGTTGTGTGTTTATATAGTTTATGCAAAAACATATTAGTTGAATAAAGATAGATAGTAGTCTAGTAGTAGTAGTAGTAGTAGATAGTAGTGTAGAGTAGTGTAGTTGTATATATATAGTGATGAGGAACCATTTTAATTATTATTTTATAAACATACAACCTTTAAGTATCATTTCCATTTGGTAATAATATTTTTAACAGTTATATTTGTATTACATTAAAGATGTTTTTTCTTTTATATTTCTTTAAGGCATATTTCATCATATATTCCGAAGCAGATGTTTTTCATATTACATTACTTACATCTTGTACGAGCTTGATTTTAACGATTTCAGATAAAGGTGATCAGGATATCAGAAAATAAAATTTATAGAGTTGTTTTAAAATGACTTTAGACATCTAGTCTAGTCGTGTTCATGGCGTGAAAATAAGTTATGAAATCTACTCGTTTGAGTGGGTTTACATAGTGGGTTGGTTTGATCTTGATAATATGGGTATCAGAATTGTTTTACAATATTTTTTAATTTTTATTCTATTAAAAATTATACATCTGATAATATTGATGATAATCTCCTTGTAAAATTTAATCAAGATATATTAATTTAATTCATTCTTTAATAAATTTGTTGTTGTTGTAATTTCTTTCCGATCCAGATGTATGAATATTCATTTGGAATTACAGCTGTTGTGGATTACAAGTTCTAGTTATCTGTACAGGGTTGATACGGCGTGTGATGGAATAATTTAATAAATACAATACGGCTTAAAATATTGTTGCACTGTTTCGTCTGTTTCATCATATTAATTAAAATGACATTTTATTTGCAATAAAATTATAAAATTGAGAACAATTTTCACAAATTAGGTAAATTAAATTATTCACATACAAATCTCATAAATTTCAAGTTATTCAGCGTTAAACATAGATATTAAAAAAAAGAATTTAAGCGCATACACCTATTAACATTCCGAAAAGAAAGCATCTTGTACATTTTCGTAGTGTATAATGTTTTACAAAAATTATTAAAGCAGCAAAACCATAGACTGTAATTGAATAATTTAAATGAAATTGATTCTTAGCAGCTATTAAGTTAAGGAAAATTAACTAATAGATATCTTTGTTAAAAATAAATTATAATAACAACTTTATATAAAAATCTTATATAATTTTATTATCCAACATTATATTACATTCTACAAGGAAACAGTCTTATATAAAATGTAATTATAATACTTAAACTAGTAAAAATAAACTCTATATCTCCATTAAGTCCCGTTCAATTTAAAAGTAGCGTACTGAAGCTATCGTATTAAATACCTACCTAAGTTTTCTTTACAGAGTAAGCAAGATGTATAATCCTTAGTCATCCTTTAGAGTAGATCATTCACCTATAAATAGCTTTGTGCAGACATAAAACTATGCTCGTGATTACTAACAACGATAACATAATCTAAGACTAGCTGGGAAAATATTTTTTTGAAAGATTTCAAGTATTTAAATTTAAATTTCACGAATAATTTTCATCATGCATGTTTATATAAGGACTTGTTTATGTCTATTGACTGCTTTATATATATATATAAATAACGTCACATCTTTTATCTTACTGCTTGTGTCTTGTTTTATCCGTTTCAAATCGTCTGTTAGTTGTTTTAATTTTTATTTCTTCGTAGTATTTTCTTTAGTTTTATTATTTATTCTTTCCAGATCTACCTTTTTAATAGTCATGACCTTTTTTATTCTTACGTCCGTATATTTAACAATGCAGAGAAATATATTAATGATTACATTTTTTTTTTACTATTAAGGATGCATTGAAAAACAGACTCCCTTATTAATTAATTATTAACACAGTAATTTCTTTTACAATCCTAATAATCGTACAAAGAAACGAACAAACGAACGAAACAGTTCCTTAATTGGTGGAGTGACGGCATCAAACATCAAATTTCAAGTCCCGTTTGTATCTGTGAAATACCCTTATATATTTATTAATTCTCATCTAAGTTAGTTATAGAAGCTTGTATCCTAATTTCTGTTAGCATCTTATATAACAAATATCTATCACACTTTTATATATATATATATATTCCATTGAAACATTGTTCATTGCCGTCGTGATAGTAACAATCTATTTTAAATGGAAATCGTTTGTATATGGTACCGAATTCATTGTGGCGAATGATAAAAATATACTAGCGGGTGCTATCGCGACCCACTCATTCAGTTTCGTTGATGACTGAGCTGTAAATTATAGTCTTAATTTTTTAGGTTTATTCTCTAATATTTGAGTATGACGTTGATGGGGTAGAAAGTAACGAAATTTTTATAATTACTCACTGTGAAAAATGAAAATATAATAGATAATTCCTGCTGATCTATACAATGGTTGTTCTTACTTGGTGAAGTCAGAACGTACTAGAGCTGCAGTCAAATAAGCTAGACCAAAAAGCATAGGTATCTGTGAATATGCTAGCTTTAACTTTAATTACTCCAAAATAATATAACTACACTACACTGAATTAAAAAAATACCTTTAATTTTACATTTTACTCTGGACTGTAAAAATATATCGTAAAACGTGTGCACTCCATTTCACGACTTAAATAGCAATATTCCAATAATAAGAACAATGGCAGAATTCACACAAATAATTTCAATCATAAATATTAACAACGAAAATCTCAATATTTTGAACAACTTTAATACATTATTCGAGATTAAAATGAACGTCCATACATTTGTAAAATAACATCATACTTTTACTTTTTACTATTATTTAAGTTATTGAATAATTGTAGAACGAATTGTGCTATTATAAACTTTACTTAGCTATTAGACACGAAGTTACGCTGGTAACAATATGAATACACACTAAAAACAAATAATATCAGAAATCTACATATATCTATAATCCACTTGATACAAAATTTGGAAGTATCTACATATTTGTAATATAATAATTTCAATATGGCTTCGAGACTTTCAATGCTGATTTATAGGAGTTTAAATTGTTTTTTTAACAGAAAAAGAAAACAAAAAAAAATGTTTTAATTTTAACATTACCCTTGTAAGAAAGAGGCAGCATACTTTTAATACAGGGATTGTTTCAACGCCAAAAGCATCGATTAGTACGCCGATGTAAGAATAGTTTCTTATTCGTTCAAATAAAGTACTTCATTCTTTGTACAAATAATCTTCTTATTTTCATTAAGAATCGATTTAATTTATTCAAATGAGGTCAAAACCTACAATCATGATTGAATTGCTTACAGCTTATTTTAAATGTTCAAACACCTGTCAAAATTTAAATTAATCCAATTTTAATATTATTCATAATTTTATAAGATAAATGAAACGAAGCCTCTTAGCATTCCATGGATTCACCGTGCGGGTGCCGGGCCCATCGCGTTGTAAGAAGAGGAGAGCAAACAATGCCTGGGACTTGCGAACCAGGTGTAGGTTTAAGGGGCCCCCTTTACTAAGCTCATACACGCTCACCTTCACTGTTAACGCTCCTCTCCCTACCTAACCAAATATCGTAAGAACCTACTAAAGCCGCCTTTGAAATACGTTCCGGAAATGAACTGATGATCGTTCTAGAAAGGCCAAGATCCTTAAATAAGTTGTAGAGAAATTTTGCTGTTATACCTCTCGCTCCTACTTCTACAGCGTACAAATTAACTATAAATTTATTCCTGATCAGATCGTTACATAGTTCGTAATACTTGTTAAGATTAAATGTATGATCTTTAGGTATGTTTGTTTCCCAGGGTACAGTAAGCTCCACAAGTATAACGCGCCTTAGTTGTTTTGAGTATAGGAAAAAGTCCGGCCTAGATGACGTAACACAAACATAACCGGGGATTTTGTATTGCCTTTCATACGTGTCCATCATGAGAGTCCAATCAGGAGACGCATCCAAGTTGGAATAAGGTTTTAGTATTCGTTTTTTGGACGAACCTGCCTTTACAAACTCTACTGATATTTTGGTGGTTGTTATACCCTTCTGCGCTCTTGCTACAGAGAGACTAACCGCTTCTCGTACGATTTCTAATACTTTATCGTGGTGACGCGAGTATTTACCTCTATTTAGCCTACACCATACTAGCAAGTGTTTCGCGGTTCCTACTGCCTCCCCACAGATGTTGCAATATTTTTCGGTGGCTCTGCCCCATTTTACTAAGTTACTTTGATCTGGGAGAATCATTTGGAATGCGTTAAGATAAAATTTTAATAATACTGGGGACCAATCATGAAGCAGGGTGCGCCATCTCAAAGCTAGTGGAATACAAAAATCTCCTATGGTCACCCATTCATTTTGCAATTCTAAGCTCATCGCGTGCAACCGGTAATTATCGTTTTCATCTTGCCGAATAAAGGATTTTATAATTTCTAAGTCTTGTTCTTTCCTACTTGATCCTAGCCCTGCTTTATTTGTTTGAGCACCTATCATAAATTGTTTATGGAATTGAAGTCGTGACTCTTAGGTGTTTATAGAGTTCCGATGGTTTCTGTAATTTAAACCCAAAATGTTGTCGTCTCTAAATAAGGCAGAAGAGTCCGCTGAATGCGCTAACCCAAGCCATGACTTCAATGTCCTTGTGACGCTTGCATCTAACTTTAACAAAAGGGTCTTATTGATATCGTAAACGAGAAAAGGCCAATTTAGATGTTAAATAACTATCGTATATCTAAGCCTTTTTGATGTTACTTATTGGTTGATTGTCTACCTTTTTTAGATCATTCAAAAAGCTATCGACTATTGTATCTAACGATGGAGTGCGCCTTTGGTAATCGATTTTTTTACCTAAGAATTTGAACGGAGCAGTGTCGGTAATCGTGGTAACGCACTTACCGCCTATTATAAGACCCGGATCGTAAGAGGTATATCTGGTGTTCCACCTACCCAGACATAGACTGTAGCATTTATTTTGTTTTCTCCTCAATCCGTCCGTCCAAGCACAGAAATCTTCCACAACATTTAAAAAAAGCTGACATTGTTTTGGATTACGTGTTTGTGTCAGTATCGCAAGATCGTCTGCAAATGCTAGTATGGATTCTGTGTATTTATTGTTAAACTTAATCCGATAACCCCATTTCTTTTCGTTTTTAATTAATTTTCTATTAATATACTGATGACTGTGTTAAATATAATTGGAGAAATACAATAGCCTGGCAATTTAATGGTTTGGAATGTTTTTTATTTGTGATTGTGGAAAATTTTAATTTTTAATAATATGATGCAATCATGTTACTAACTAACGTTGGAAAGTTATACCACCTTAGCGCGACCATCTTCAGTTCATTTCGTACCGACCCGAAAGCGTTCTAGAGAACGCTAGAATAGACTTAGAAGTCTATACAACATACAGTTATTTGTCTTTCACTAGTTTTGGCATCTTTAAGGCTTTCCGATATTAATGTGTTACAATGTAAATGTAATAAGTTACAATATAAAATCCGTCATAGTTTTCAAAGGTGTATGTTTTTAATTGAGTAGGTGTGTTTGTAATTTGTTATTAATATGTGTATATTATATGTGCATAATTAATAACGATAAGTTTTATAATACATTTATATTACTTATTATTTTATTACCTATTTATTTTCAATTCTTACTAGCTACAAACAGATTTTTAATATTTTAAAAATATTTTAAACGTTTGAATATCGTTTTAGGATATCACAATAAAAAGTAATAATAATGTTAAAATACGTCAGTAAACAAATTATTAAAAGTAAAATGTTTCTTCAAAACTATAATTTATACATAAGTCGAAGACGGACATGAGTACGGAGGCTAAAGGAGACGCAACACATTGTCCAAGTGTTGGCAGCACCTTACCGATTACGTCACCACGTGGATATTTCATGCTACGATGGAATCTATATTGTGAAGTAGTGCTAAAGATCGACCACTTGCCTTCGAGCTACGCTGAAGACCAGTTGTGCTTCACTAGATACTATCATATAATTACATAACAATTGGTTTATTAAAGACTAGTGTTACTATCAAAACAGTTTATTATTTATTATCGTTTATTAAACACTACTAATTTAAATACTTAGTCACACATTCTAATTTTTATGATGTTTGGGATAAGATTGGTTAATTATCTGTTGACAGATTATTATTTAAATAATTGCACCATTTAAATATAAATATTATGCTTATTATGGTATGATTTGAATTGAAATTTTGAAAATTTGAATTAAAAGTTGTCTTTGAAACAAGTTAAATTCAGAGAACTTGTAACAAAAACTATTGTAATATTGCAAGCGAAATATTGGTCAGCAAATTAAATTAAAAGATTTTGTATCTTGAAAATTATAGGATAAAAAGTTGTTCAATCCACTCTTTACTGAACAACTTGGTCTTTACCTAACTTCTTCACTGCAAAAGTTTGTAAGAGTTAACCAAGACAGCAAAGGGAGTATTCTTATAGATTTTCTCCATTTAACAAAGCAAGTTATTATCAAAGTAAGTTATACTTTTATGAACAGTATAAAGATCTTTTATACGATGAATTATCTTTAAGAAGCTTTTTGTTTAAGAAATAAAACAAATACATATCATAGAGATATTAATATAATTTTGTTATCAAGCAATACTAATTTTTTGTTCAAATTACTTTGTTTTTTAAACTTCTGAATCTGACCTAAGAATTTACAGGCTTGTTTTTAGAAAAATATTGACGGACAACGAAATATTTTGATTGTAGTTATATAGAGATACAACCATAAGAGTCACAAATATTTGGTTTTACATTGAAAATATTGTTCCTTATGTACGATTCCGAAACAGTCATTTAAATAAGCTCACGTTCAATGATTTTACACAAAGGCGGGTGGGAAAGGAAATAGGATTGTTTTTAATTGACTTCAGACGTCTAGTCTTGTTCACAGCAAATAAATACGTTAGCGTGTTTATTTCTTCAAATGGTTTTATCTTATTCTTGAGAATATGAGTACCAGGAATAAATTCTTTATTTTTAAAGAAGAATTTATACATCATATAATATTGATATTAATATGCTACTAAAAAAATTCCACATTCATTTAATTAAATAATTAGCATACTGTAATGAATTTGTTAATTTTACGTCTGACCTATCAGATAGGTACAATTTTACGAAATGCTTAATTTCCAGATATCCCAACATCAGACATTGGATCCGACCCGGATGGATGAATATTCATATGGAATTACAGCCGGTTGTTGTAGATTACAAATTGTAGTTATTTGTACAGGGTTGATTCAGCGTGTGAAGGAATAATTTAATAAATACAATACATTTTAATATATTGTTGTATAATTTCATCTGTACGATCATCTAACTTGATAGATTATTAATTGCAATAAAATGAAATTTTACTTGCAATAAAATCTTATATTTTTGCAACTTGCATTGCTACTTTTGCGTAAACATACAAAATAAAATTATTTGAATGCAAGTCATATAAATTATAAGTTATTCAGACATAAAACGCATATTGTTCCAGAAACAAGCATTTTCCACATTTTTCAATTGCATCGTGTTATATAAAATATAATAAAAACTGTAAATGATATACTATAATTTAATAATTATAATAAAATTAATGCTAAATAATAAATATCAATTAAGTCATTTACAATAACAAGTTTAGATATAGGTTAAACAAGATAGCCTTTACTTAAAATATTTGTATGATAATCCAAACAATGACTTTAGCGGTTACGTGCGGAACTAAATTTGTTATTATGAGCTCGCAACAATTTGATAGGTATAAAACCGATTGGAAGTAATTCTCTTTGTCTAAACAAATAGGGTATCATCGGTATAGGATGTCGTATTGAAATTGAGAAAGACGTATTTACCATTATAGTAATAGCGGTAAGTAAATAAGTTAACTTAATAATACTTTAAAGAATAATTTATTATTTAAGATACATCATTATTTTCATTGAAATAAGGTTATTACGAAGACTTTAATTAAAGTATGTTGTAAATAAATAGTAAAAAAAGAACAATTTCGCATTATTGGGAAAATAATAATTAAAAGGTAATATGTGAAGTTATATTTCATTTTATATAATTGTGATTTCTGGACGAGGTTTTACAAATAAGTACGTCATACTCTCTTTTATCATGATCTCATCTTTAAGCTTATTTAGATATATAAATATGAGGCTACATTAATCGATATGTGTAGGGACAGAGTAGGTTAATTAGTATAGTGACGACATTGATTCTTTGAGGTTGTGGTTTGAGTCCTGTTTCCATCGGTAAATTTATAATATTTATTAAATTTAATTTAAATTATTTATAGATCATTTGTAAAGTGAAGCCTGTATTTTATTGTGCCTTTAACATATTAATAATCTAATGTGTAATTACAAATTCACATTCCATTGAAACATCATTCATTACCATTTGTATATGATATCGCATTTATTAATTGCAACAAATGATAAAAAAATCCGTGCCCGCAGGGGGACACGCGTGGGTAGACCTCGTGTGTAACTCATTTAAAATATAACTCACTACCTAAAAATAATACATGATGCCGTTGTTTACATCAAAAATTTTCAAGCAAAAAGCGGTTTTAATTTTTTTTCTCGGAAAAGGCATCTTTTTTGGAAATACTTTTGGTACTTAAATTTAGAGTAAAAAATAACCTTTCTATTAAAAATATTTGCGAGGAGGGAATGTTTACCAGAAAAAAGTCGTTTTACCTACCTAAAATTTACAAGCTAAAAGTGGTTTTAACGGTACCTTTTACGGAAAAACTTTTGGTACCTAAATTTAGAGTAAAAAATAACCTTTCTATTAAAAATACTTGTGATGCAAGATGCAAGAATGTTTACCAGAAAAAAGTTATGATTTTTTTTCCAAAAATTTTCGGTTTTTTTACCCCCACCCCTAAGTTATTGAAGTTAGGTTTTCGGTTTATCTACATTAGTTATAGGTATTTATCAAAGACATCATATAATATGAACGCGATTGATCTCCTTTGTATAGGGACAAAGTTATGGTCGAAAAACTGAAATCAGAAAAAGTGAGGCCCTAGCGCCCCCTGTGACCGGATTTCTCTGGTTAACGAACTTGCCCTTCATTTTTGAATGGTTGATTTTTGTGCAAAGTTTGTAAGCGATCCGAGCGAAACTGCGGCCGCTATCGTGCTGACAAAAGTCGAATCTGGACGCACGCACGCATATATATATATATATATATATATATATATATATATATAAACATTTTGACCAATGGTCATTTCGGACTCAGGGGGTCATAAGAAGACCTCCTGTGAAGAAATTTTTTCAAAATTCGAAAGTAGGGGAAAAATGAATGGGCAGACCGAATTCTTCGAGGTCTACCCAAAATATAGCGGCTTGATTTGATATATAAGTTAATAACTAAAATTTTATATTCAGTCATTATTAATATACTAAGTATAAAGGTGATCCTAAATTTTGAATAAATTTTTTATTCCTTATAAAATAATTTCAATGCAACGTTTTAAAGAAATCTAATTTTACATGACAAAGCTGCTATCGAGTTTTGGAGTATAATTACTGAATATTTGGTTGTTCCGATATCAGGTTCTCTCACTCACTGTTTAAAACATAACTATATTAACTCTTCCTTGCTGATCTCCCGTAGTGTTGCACTTCCCTGGTGAAGTCAGAACGTATTTGAGATGCCATCAGATAAGCTAAATCAGATAAGTATCTGTATATACAAGCTTTAAATTTAATTAAGCTAAAAGAACGTTCATTCATTTTAAAGAACACGTTTGACTCTTTGTCTTCAGTGTGAAATTTAAAAACTTATATGATTAAAAGTGTGCACTCCATTTCAAGATTTCAATAGCAAAAATCTTAATAAGAAAAACAATATCTTTAATATATTCTTAAATAACCGAAGCGTATGACAGTTCCTAGTTGCATAGTATAAGTCAAATAGCAACAGCAGCTGCAGCATCCACAGCAGTGGTAGTCACAGCAGTAGCAGCTTTAACAACAGAAGCAACAGAAGGCAAAGCAGCCACAACCTCGACAGCCCCAGCATCAGAAGCCCCTATAGCCGCAGCAGCGGTAGCACCAGCAGCAGCAGCAGTATTGACAGCTGCAACCGCAGCAGCAGTACGATCGACAGCTGTGGCATCTGTTGCAGCGGTAATGACATCTACGCAGCTAGAACGTTTAGCAAAACTTATCTGCTCACATAGTCTATGGAGACGATCTATACTAACTAAAATGAAACAAAAAGAGATACGCCGTTGTAGAGTTTCTGTAAAAACCACTCCCTAAAATAATTATTAATATATAATAATACAAATTAAAAAAAAATGTCTTAATATATTTTCTAGTAGGACTTATATAGATTTGTTCCAGTACTACCGAAAAGCGTTAACATATGCCGATCCCCACGATTTATTTAATCTAACGCTTTGCCTGGAATACCTTCAAAATAACGACGGGTGTATTTCCTTTAGTCAGTCTGGTGCTTATTTTTTAAATCTAGAATAACAAACTATTTAAAACTACCAAATCAAATCAAGGTAGGGAAATGTCACTTTATAATTGAACGCATCTGTAGATTTATTAAGAAAAACGCTCAGCCTAACCTAACTTAGTTCAAAAAAGGAATGCTCTTTTTTACTATTTCATAATCTATAAAAATATATTAGCGACATAATATTTCACTGCTACGCAGAATAATACGCTTTTAGTCAGCCGTTTAAATGCTGAACATTAAACATTAACGTCTTATAACGCAATAGAAAATCTAATCGCAATGAGATTTTTTGAGAATTGCAACGGTGAAATGATTTTTCTTAATTTAAGTATAATTGTCTACACCAGTAGAAATAATGGATAAATCTCACCGAATGAAAAGTATGTTGACGCCGTTCCTTTTCAAAACTTGCTGAGTGCGACGATTAGTAAATATATCTAACGAATTATCAGAAACGCAAATGCCGAATGTTGCACACCATGACTAAGATCATAATCTCGCTTTTGTTACTAAAATATATTCTTTATTTAATTACATCTTGAACAAGCTCGAGTTCATTGATTTCAGACAAAGGTGATCAGGATGTCAGAAAGTAAAATTTATTGAGTTGTTTTTAAATGACTTCAGACTTCTAGTGTCTAGTCGTGATAATGGCATAAAAGTAAGTTAGAATACTATCTATCTACTCGTTTCAGTGGGTTTTCTTTTAATCTTGATAATATAGGTATCAGAAAAAAATATTACTACATTTTTTACCTTTTAAGAAGTTAAAAATCACACAACAAATAATGTTGATGTTAATCTCCTTGTAAAATTTATTCCACATCGATGTATTTAACTTATTTTTTAATAAATTTTTTACATTTACATCTGTAAAGTCCGATTGTCCGAAACACTTAATTTCCTGATACCCCAATATCAAACATTGGATCCGAACCGGATGGATGAATATTCATTTGGAATAACAGCCGATTGTTGTGGATTACAAGTTGCAGTTATCTGTACAGGGTATATTTGGTGTGTGATGGAATAATTTCATATGTACAAAACACATTAAAGCATTGTTGCACAATTCCATCTGTATGAGAATCTAAATTGATAGATTATTAACTGTAATAAAAAGATACTTTAAGTGCAACAAAATGACAACTATATAAATACACAAAATTTAAATTATATTAAATACAAATCTTAGAAATAAAGTTATTCAGTATTAAAACGTATATATTCATTGTCGTACCAAATACAAAATATCCCTCACATTTTGGTATTCCAGAGTTATAAAATATAATTAAAAACAGTACCTAAACGAGACACTAACTAAGTTATTATTACAATGAAATTGCTTAGCACTCATAAAGTTAGTTCAAGCAAAACTAGCTGCACTAAGGAAAATATCACAGTTTAAAAATAATTAAAAATAAAAGCTTTGTATCCTTCAACCAAACAGTCTTATATGAAAGGAAGATAATACTAAAACTTTTTAAGATAAACTTCAGTCGCCGTCGTTTTCAATACCTATTTGAGTGTTCTTTATAAAATGAGCAAGATCTATGTCAACAGAAAAGTTATTTCTATAAAACAACATTATAACATTGATTTCTTAAATTTGATTTACCAAATTAATGATGCAATTATTTTTAGACAAATAATATTATATCTTGAATACATTCAGAATTCATAATTATTTAAAACCATGAAAAAGTTATTGATTTTTCTTTTACTTGTATTTATCCGTAACTTTTGTTAAGACAAATTGACCAGAACAGAATGGATTTAAAACAACTAAATGGAGTACCTTGTTAACCCACACATGGTATCCGCGTCGTAAAAATGATAAATAACTGCGCATTAGACCGCGTGCGTTGCACTGCTTACGTTTACTTAATGTACCTTCATAAATTGTCAAATAATTTTTTTGTTATCATATATAGAACTTTTTTTACGTAATATATTTAAGTTATATTTTATTACTGGTCACTATATAAACTATAACTATATTTTAGTTACTAATTACGAATTTTCTTTCATTCGTTGAATAATGCATTATATTATTTATCTATATATTTGCTTGTGTACATATATGATATAAAAACATCTTGGGTGGATTAATTAAATCTTATTATCAATTTAAAAGATATAAGATAATATAATACTTACTTACTTAGCTTCACGCCATATCTCTTGCGGGGTAGCCAGAGACGACGGAGCGCCAAACGCTACGGTCACTGCATACCTCTTTCGTCTCGGCCACAGACATTAACCTCTTCATACATGGCCTCCGGGGGGTCCTCATAATATAATGATTATCAATATATAACAACTTTTATTATATATATCTCTCTACTCTAGATATCTTTATATAAACATATATTACTGCTTTATATACATATAAGAAATATCCTTACTTTTGAATTACAATCCGACCGTAAGGGTCGAGATGAGAATAAAAACACAATTAACCTTTCAAATAAAACGTGACATAGATTTTTTTTTTATTTTGTTTTTTTTTTAGTTTTACTAAAATAAAAGTATAATTTATTTTATTACATTATCTTTATGTAAAATTAAAATATTATTATGACTATTATTACAATATCTTTGTAATATTTATTAGCTTCTTTGTCTTTTTTATTAAATGGCATCCAAATCTGCCTTTGTAATACAAGTTACAATTCTTTTGATTATTATTTTTGTCCTTCTCATAACTACCTGTGTTATTTTATCCTTCCGAATATCCTTTGTCAGTTGTAGTTATTTTTCTTTCTTTGTAGCATTTTTTGCGATATTATTGTTTTTAATCATCATAGCTTTATTATTCTAACCCTCACTGTGTTTAGTGATGCAGACAAATATGTTATTATGGATGTATTGAAAAACAGACTGCCATATTACGAGTAAGTATTAATTATTTTATTAAGAAATTTTATTTTCGTTACTTTTTCTTATTTTTGTATATACTTCTGGATACGGTAACTTTCTTTTAAATCGTAATAATTTTACAAAGTAATAAAATGGGCATTCACCGAGTAAAAAATATCTAAAAGTTCAAATAACCTCTAAAAAAACGTTCTCGTTACGACACCTACAAAAAGCAAGGAGCAATTTTTTAGAAAAACGAAACTATCATAGTTCACTTTCTTAGGCTAAATAACTTTTAGAAGTGTTAAAATTTTAAGTTCCGAGTTATTAATTTCAATTAATTTATTCCCTTTTAGATCATAGCCGTAGAGGGTAGCGTTTACTTTGAACATTTGTATGATAATCTAAACAATACCTTTAACGGTTACGTGCGGAGCTAAATTTGGTATTTTGAGCTCGCAACAAATAGATAGGTATAAAACCGATCGGAAATAACTCACTATGTTTGAATAACAAAGTATAGGGTATCAGGAGTCCTTGATTTCATATTTGCCATGGGACAAAATCCAGTTGTTGTTATTAGTGTATATCTTTAACATAGCATGTTGCAGGGTAATTTAATTTTATTGGAATAACTCTATTAGGAACAATATTAATTCTAGTAGGTTCTAAACAAAATAATATAGCGTGAAGAAAAAAATCATTTTGTTGCCTCCCTGGGAACAGGACAATTAGAAAAATCCAAATGCTAACTTATATGCGAGATTATGTTTAATTTTATATCAATGTAATTTATAAAATAGATACGATATACATATTTCAAGATGGAAAAAAGTACAAAACTTTCAACTGGATTTTTAGTTGAAATTTTTGTTTTAAAATATTTTTTTTTGTTTGGGAGACCGATTTAGATGAGATCAACTTAGATAAGAATCTACTCGTAAGTGGATTGGAAATGTATGTGAACATATTTAGTCCTAACGTAAATAAATTTTAAATATAAACTAAGCCACTTAAATTCTAATAAATATAGAATGGGGAGAGTAGTGACACGGTAGCTTAATTGGTGGAGCGACGGGACGGATTCCTAGAGTTCGATGTTCGAGTCCTGCTCGTGTCAATGAATTTTAATTATATCTTTTTAAAATCTCATCTAAACTTTTTGTAATGTAAACTGAAGCATGTATTTTAATCTATGTTAGAGTTACTAAGTAATAAATATCTATCATACTTTTTCACATATATATATTCCATTGAAACATCGTTCATTGCTGCCATGAAAGTGTCAATTAATCTGGAATGGAAATCGTTTTTATATGATACCGCATTCATTCGTTGCCGAGAATGATAAAAAATGTACCAACGTGTGCTATCGCGACCCACTCATACAGTTTCATTGATGACTGACCTGTAAATGGTACGCGTATTCTTTTTAGTTTTTTTTCTAATATTTGAATGTGCCATCCTTTATAACGACATTTTTATAATCAAAAGTGAACTTGATAATGTTTCTATTGAGATTTTGAGTTCAATTTAAAAATATATACGCAATAATTGCAAGGGTTCACTTCATTTCACTACTTAAATTGAAAAAAAGCTATAAGAATAACAATCGCACAATCCATACAAATACTTTTAATCATAAAATTCAACGATGAAAATCTCTACATTTTTTTGCAAATTTAATGCATTGTTCGAGATTAAAATGAACATCCCCACATGTGTAAAATAAAAGGCTCCTGTCATATCTCAGCGTCACTCATTTGTCTGTATGTTATATACAAGATATTTAAGATTTAAATTTATATACATATAAGTAAAAGATTAATTGGAAGTAATAAAATACACAATGTAAAAAATATTCTTTTTTCTTTTTTTATATAATCTCGGTACTAAATGTTAATCGATAAGTTGGCTAACCCTTAACAGTAACAGCAATTATTGTCCCTTACTACTATCGTTCATCATTTCATTATTATGGAATAGGTATAATCTTTTTGTATAGTTTCATATTCTCGACTACCCGTTACTTTTACTAAATGGTCATCATAATTTTTGATGGTTTTCTTGGCTTAAATATATTAATTAATTTATAATTAAAAATAAGTTGTTATAAATATATATCCAAAAGTCTATTGAATTCGTACTGTTTATATACACACATATATGTATATATGAAATTGAAATATCCAAAAAATGGGAACAAAGGACCACGTGAGAGTTAAGAAATATGTTATCGATATATTTATTAGAGCATGAAACTTATGCTTGCTTAACATAATGAGAATACTTAGTATAAAAGGAATTATTTTGTAACAAACAAAATAAATATGAATGATATAATAGTGTATTGTAATTTTGTAATCAGCTTATTTCTGTTGAGATTATATTCTAATGAGTTACTAACATATTTTATTACTAATATCATTTAGATACAGTTTAATGAAATTAAACTGATTTTTTATTAATAAGGGCCAATAATAAAAAATAAATAAATAAAATATAATATAAATAGTGCAACATACTGTGATACTTATATTTTTGTTTGTTTATTTTATCTATTTAAGGAAAACATTCATGGTTATAAAAGAATCCCAACATGATGTATTCATGGCACCAACCAGAGCGCAACGAAAGCGGAGTTATATTAGGGACTTGATGAACTCCGTAATGAATATAAGCAATGTATCCTATTAACAGAATAACAATCATTAATTTTTTGTATTAAGTATTTTTATATTATAAATAAATTGTGAAATATAACTGCATATATAACAGTCACATTCTGTTTGATTAGAATCTGAAAAAATTCTAATGCGCACTAAATATTGAAGCACTTATGACACGATGAAGTCTTCGTTACCATACCTTCCTGCTTAGAAAACTGCAGAGATACCACAGTATAGCTATTTTCAGTGTTTAAGTGTGTGTAACGAATGTATAATGTAATTTTATATGAGAGTTTAAGAAATGCTTATAAAGTAATAAACAAAATGAGTTTGATATAAAATATATGTTATTTTAATAAGGATTTGCCTGAATAAATACAGGGTTGTCCAATATGAGATCGGAGCACGGCGGAACCGCCATAAGCACTGCAGCTGATTTAGTGGCAAAAAAAAGATAAGAGAGTAATTAACATCATGTGATGGTGGGGAGTACGTAATTGACCAAAAATTATTATCTTTTAATACCTTATTAATATCATTAATTTTTATCTCTAGTATTTTCTGAAATAAATTTAGTAAACCTTTCTATTATAAAGTTTTAAAATAAATTACTCGCTTTAGCGATAAGACCGCCTTTGCCAACTTCTGATATTTTTAAAATTATGTTTGTAATATCCTCTTGAAGTGTGTGCAATAAAGAATAAATAAATAAATAAATAAATAAATAAATAAATTACTTGTACGTACGTAAGTACGTACGTACGTATGTACTTTATAAACTATAATGTTTTGTGTTTGTTACTAAAGAGGTAAAGATTTAGATCGTCTCTCTTAAAGTAAATATTTATCATCTCCAATAGTTATTTCCTTCATACGTGGTGATAGCAAAACTTGGCCATTAAATTATATCATAATGTTATGTAAAGTATTCAGCCAAATAAATTTATCTTATATTTTGTATTACATACTTGATTGAATATTTCTTTGGTTTCTGTCAGTAATTAAATTAAATTTAACTAAATAATTTGAGTATCAGATCAGGCTTAAAAATAATCCGTGAAAACAATTTATTGAAAGCAATCGTGTTCAGTTAGTTTTCGATATAATTATCGGTGGATGTTATCTTAATTGCGGATATTTAAATGGAATATTATTATTCTGGGCGGTATTTTCATAATATTATTTTAGATAACAGGGACTTATATAATTAATAGCTGATTATTGTGTATTCTAGTGCAAAACATGTAAAGAAACATTAATTTTATATCAACTGAATTAAATGAAGTTTATTTGATATTACGATTTTTAAATACACAGCTGCAATGATCTTTAAACTGACAAACATTCGGATAACAAGTAAAACCACATTAATAGAATCTTGTCTGCGAACTACATAGATTAAAGTTAGGTGATATATTGTCATATAACAATATTGTGTTACACTTGTAATTAGGTTCACTCCGACATATTGTCATTATAATGTTCAGACCAATCAGATTACCAATCTTATTATATTGCAGCGGGTATATTTCAAAGTAATATATTGAGCTAATAAAAATTAAATTAAACTACAAGTATTCGATTATGCATTTAATGTATATTCTCTACAATGTAAAAGATAAAACTTTTATCAGTCTGCTTAATCTCAATCTGTTATTTATTTATATTTCCAAATAAAATTTAATTTATTTATTTACTTATTGATCTATAAAAAATAAAGTTAATAATATTTATGTTAAGAATTATTCTATACCATTGAATATGCATACTCGTATGAGCCACTTACTCTATTACCCCTAACACTAATATACTATGCCCGATTTAAGCCCAGGTTACGATATGGCTTACTTAAAGCTTAACCACGATAAGATATACAGCGCGCATTGTACTTTGTATAAACATAGTACTAAATGTAGATAATGTGTTATCTACACATGGAATGGAAAAATAG
Source organism: Melinaea marsaeus rileyi (assembly GCA_918358865.1). Lineage (NCBI taxonomy): Eukaryota > Metazoa > Arthropoda > Insecta > Lepidoptera > Nymphalidae > Melinaea > Melinaea marsaeus. Next base: position 9,195,397 of record OU911086.1, on the reverse strand, counting down.
GATATATAATAAATAATTATTTGTTTTTAATAATTAATGTCGAATGTATTATTTAACCCTATAAATAAAGTTTTATAGCAAATATTTTAAAATATTTAACTATTTTCCAGTATTTATTTTCTTATCTTACATATCTTAAAATTGTTTTTTTTTTCTAAAGATAAAGAAAAGATATTGAGTAACAATTTATTCACTACCTGCAATGCCGTTTATAATATAAATAATATAACAGATGATAGAATTATAGGTCTTAATGATTTGGTATTGTGCGATCAGCTGGAACAGTGGATATTATATTGGTACTGTATTTGTACTGTTACATAGTTATAATAGGTACCTTAATAGTAAAATAAAGAGTATCAAGTAACTTTGAGATTCTATTGTACCTTATTCTTCTAGATAAACTATTTATTTATCCAAGAACACTAATTATATTTCTTACACGGAAATACTAATTATTAGTTGTAGCAGCTGTTAACATCTGTAACGCATTCGTTCATATTGTTATCTAATATTATCCCCACACCATTCCAATAATTCTATCCAAACTTCCTCTCTTACTCTAATCTCTGACTTTGTCTTTTGCAGGAAAGCCACATTCATCTTTTATTTTAATGCTGCTCCCTTTTTTCTTTATTTATCATCTTTAACAATTTCAGCTTCTTTCCTTATATGACTAGATATTATTATACCAATAATCCGATAGTTACTCTTTTGTAATAAAACTGACGATAAAAGTGATTTGGTCAAAATATGGTAGAATTATGTTAGGTAATTTGTAATTTCCAACCACATAAACAAGTTTTATTCAAATAATATTTAAATTAAAACTGTAAGCAGATTAATTATTCCAGTGCAGTGATCGCTTTAAAATGAATGTAACAGCTAAAGTTTGGGAATCCACTACCACACTCAGACATTTCGTTGAATGACTATATTAAAGACATTTATATGACATTTTATTGAGATAATTTAAGTAATTTTAGCATTTTTCTAAAGATAAAAAGTTTTAATTTAAATTGAGTCTTAAATCATAATTCCAACCTAAGGATTAAGATTTCAAAAATAGTTTTAGTTCATAATGCCAACATTTTATCTTTTTCTTACTCTTTTCTTTTCTTTCTAAATTATTTTATGCGCACAAATGGCTCAAGAACAATGGTTCTTGAGCCATTTGTGCGTCAAAACATGAAACTTGACGTCAAGTTACATTTCGTCCCTAAAATGTAGGGACGAAATTTAACTTGATTTCATGTTTTTACATATATCTAAGCGTAGCGAAATTCCCACCAACACGTATACGACTGGAGAATATCCCACAGGCGAAGCGTTGGGGCAGCATCTTGCTCCTGTGAGAAGCAAAGAAGCCTTAACTGACATAACAAATTCTGATAATATATGTAATGTTATTTCTAACAATCCAAATTACACAAAATTATAAACAATTATTTTACTAATATTTATTATTACAAATACTTTAATAAAAACCTATTATACGTACGTTAAATTTTTACAAATTAACAGAAACAAAGTAACTATATGTTCATATTAATAATTACAATATTATGTAATAATATCAATGTCAGAAATATAATCAATTTTATAATATGAATATTCTACATTAACTAATTAATATGTAAATCCCAATAAAATATTTACAAGCGTGAATTGAATAAGTTTTCCAATAACGCCAAAAATTATTTCTTATATTCAATCTTATTTAAACTGAATACATCGTCTCCTTTGCCGCTCTTATATTCTGCGTCCAATCTTTATAGCTTAAGGTAAGTCTTAATATGTAAAATAAAATAGGTCAAAACTCAAGATTTTATTTTGATCTTCTTTATATAAATGCTATAAAACTCCAGAACGGCGTCCCTTATATGGTCGAGCATGTTTTAAATAAGAAATTATAATATAATAATATTGAAGGTAGATTTTACACGTGGTACCTTTACAAAATTGTAACTTTTATATAATGATAAAATAATAAAAAAAAAATGGAACATTAATGCTTTATAAGTATGGCAATTAACATACATTGTTTTGCATTACGTGTGCGTGGGAGAGTACTAAGAATGTTGGCCTCATTTTTCCTTAAACGCAATTTCTTACATTTGTAGCTTATGATTTTATAAAAAACAACAGATATCATGTTTTAAGCTATAACTGTAAAATTTTGTTTAAATTAAACGATTAAAAATATTTGGAAACAAAAAATAAGTTTTAAAAATAAATGTACATAAATACTGTTAATAGATTTCTGTACTGAATTATTTAGGTTATCAAATGAACTATAAAAAGACGAACAAATAAGCAAAATGTCTAAAATTTTTTGACATCCTGGTTTTACATCTTTACTCGTATTAGTCCGTAATTGAATATGACACTTATATTTAGGTAATTTACATATTATAACTTGTATTTCTTGTTAAGATATATTTGGGTATAATCGATCTCAGGCCATCTTTTAATAGTTGAAAAGTGTTCCTACAAGAAGTAGTTACAAAATGTAATAATATTTTTAACAATAAATTAAAATTTAATTTGTTCCAAAAATATATATTATTGATAAAGGAATTTAAAATATTTTAATCTTTTAATTTGTATTTTATTTAACTTTATTTAACTTTAACATATATCCCACAGGTTCGTATTTTATTCATGTTAAAATATTATTCATTCTAAATATATTAAAAATCAATCATAAAAGTCTGAAATTAAAAACCTATTATAATTTACATACGTCGCTATAATGATGTATGGCGAAGCAACATTATTTATATAATTTTTAATTAATTGTTTGTTTATGGATTTGATATTAACTATGGAGTAGCCTTAATATTACTCTACTGAAGACATTGTATCCCAAACAATAGTTTTATTAATAAGACTGATAATAATTTAAAAAATATATTTGTATGAGAAAAACTAGTTCAATATTTATTTATAAAAGTCTCTAATATTCTCATATTTACAAAAAAGGTATTTATAATAAACATCGAGGCCTAATTTATTTCTAAGCACTATGTCAATAGTATTTAGTTATAGAATAGGTTTTAAAACTAAGAATACGTTTTGTATGACCTTATTTTTAAGATTTAGGATATGTCCTGAAATACTTATTAAAGAAAGAAGAAATAATGAGGAAATTTTATTATAGCTTTGTTGAAAACGTTATGAATAGAAAGTTTGCGAATGTAATTCAAAGTGCTATAAAACTAAACTGCATTAGAACTTACAAAATACAATCAAATCTAACAAAGATTCACTTTAGTGTATATTAATAAAAAAATTTAAAATGAAAAAAGGGAAAATAAAGTTAAATGTTTGTTGTTCAATTCTCACGCTACATCTAAAGTATTTGTAAATCACTACAACATGTAATTCAAAATACCCAGCTATAATTCCGAATGAATATTCATTCATCCGAGTCGGATGCGGTCCAGATGTCGGAATATCTGAAAATCTAGATTAGAGTTAAGCTCGCCGTGAAATTAGACCAATTTATCTGCGATTTTGTGATGAACGTTCAATGTTAATACTAATCGAATAACATATATTAAGCATCGTATTAAATTTAAAAATATAATTACTACTTAATTACAACTTTAAATAAATACAAATGTATAAAGTTCAAATTACTACACGGATTATAAGCTAGTTAGATTCTAGTATTACTGTTTGTTGGATTACCGCCTGTCCTTAGGGATTATAGGATTGTAAGTAGAACACGGGACTAAAACTTCCTCTATTTGTGTTATTAACTTGTTTTATTTGTGTTATTAACAAGATGAAACTAATTATGATTACAAATAGCAAAAGTAAATTAAAAATGAAAGACTATATCTATACTATATATTTTGATAATTATGAATAATTTGTATTGAAAATCCATTAAGATTTAATTATCTAAAGAGCATAGCCAAATAAAGTCAATTTCTTTTGGCGGATATTTTTTTATGTTGCATAAATTTTGGTTAAAAGTTACATAGTATAGAATTTCTTCGAATCAATGACCATTTCTTCACTGTTAAAACATTTAAATGTGATATAGCTTGTAGCTAATATTATAATAAATATTTAAGGAAGTTGTTGACAGCTACCTCGGCCACCCTTTCCTATATAAATTATAAGAGAAGAATCATTACTTAATATGTAATTTTTTTTTTGCTTCTCAGTAAATAAAAATGATCAGGGTGGAAGTCGTCCCATATCTTTGTATATATATATATATATATAAAATTACATTTCATGAAACATTGTAATTTCATAAATAGCTCAAATCAGCTTTCTTGATTTTCATTAGTTTTCAATATTATTTTCCACAACAACCTACAACCGTAATAACAAATAATTGTTTAATATTGCGTGACCTAAAAAAACAGATAAATCAATAAAGGGACAAACCGACCAAGACTTAAAAATATAATTTTGACTTCTTCGTCTTCTGTTAATTTTATTGTTACTTTGTTATTATTGTTTTTTCAATATGGAATGATTTTGCCTCCTAACTATTTTATTACATACATAGAAAACAAAGTATATATTTTAATAATCTCATATTTTAAAGTGTTTTTGTGAAGTGTATTTCTAATATTTTCCTCTTCTTTATAATGTTTCACTGAATATAACTCGTCAAGTGCAATATAACAATTTATTGCAGTACAAATCAACAAATACTTATTCTTCAATATAAAATAATCTTATTAATATGAATCAAAACAAAACCACAGCGATCAAACAAAATTTAGCGATAACTGGTATATTTTTTTTATGAATATAACTAATAAATGTCATACTAATATTATTCGGTGCAAATTATTATATTCGATTCATTTAAAATCGCTACGACATAAATCTACTGATAGTATGTCTTGTTTAAAAAAATATGACTTCAAATAATTACCTACTTTAAAGAGAGGACGGAAGCTTCATCGCTTAAAGTAATTTACATGTATGACCTTTGACTCTATTTACCTTTTAATATTTTTTTTTATTACTTGTTAAATTTACTATAAACTAAATAATTAGATTTCAAGTTTTTAATAATTATTATTAATGAATTGATTTCTTATTTTTTGTTTTTTTTATATTCGTCTAATATTCATAATTTAATTAATTGTGAGAACTGAATATAGATTTATTAAAATATATTCAGGTTAAAAATAAGGATCGAGCAGACCGCATTGCAGTGTGGAAATAAAAACCTTACGTCCATGCGGTGATTGTTAACACTTTTAGTAGTTTATTATTACTTTTGATGTTCTACCATGTGCTGAAAAGCTATTTCACACTTGTTTTATTCGATTATCATAACTTTCAAAAATTCTTATAAGAAATCCAATCTCAAAAATCTGAAAAATTCTTTTATAACTCGAACCCTGGACCTCTAAACAAAAATATAATGAAAGTAATAAATTTACTATGAATAAAAAATATTAAGCATCATATTTTTATACAGATTAAAATAATGTAAACTAAAAGTACCATATAGTTATTTATACAAGTCCATCTGTTAAATTAAAGTTTCAATGATTGAACATTTATAACATATCATATAGTAACTGATATGTGAATCATAATTGAAAATTAATACTTTTTAAATCATATTATTTAATATCTTTGTTTAAATGCAAGTACATATAATTTTGATAACATAATTCATAAGTAGAGACTACTTAAATTATGAAATACATAACGCATTACCGTCTTATCATTGCAATCTGAAAGAGAAACGCATGAAATTTCGGCCGGCTGTCTTGTGATGTATGAGAGTTTTCTAAATCTCCTTTCAATTCTTGTGTCCTCGTTTTATCCGTTGACACTAGAATACAGCACCACTTACCGACATGTTTACCGTTTACTCGATTGCTCTTGTTTACATAATATATAGGATATCCATGAGGATGATTAAAAGCATTATGAAATGCTTTTAATCACTGAGCGGATCGGGAAAAAAAAATAATAAAGATTTGTATAGTATATAATGTATAGTCCGTTGATAAAGTAAAGTCTAAATCAGTTTTTTTCCTTAATGAAATGTGAGACTTTGCAAAAGTAAAAAGCATACTACATATACTGTTGAAAATATGTATACAAATTTTAGAAACTTTTATTTTCAAGGTCTGTGACATATACTGAATACATTTATTAAATTTATGAATTGAATTATGTGTTAACATTCTATTCTACGAGTATGTATCATATTTTATACTATTTTAAGTTTTTTCTAAAAATCCACACATTAAATATCTTATCTATTTTTATATTGTTATTCACAATTGAAATCTTTTATTCCCGTAAAAGTAAACAAAAAGTAATTTGACTTTAAATTCAAATTGATGGTATTTGACCTAAACATTTAAAGTACAATCGTAAACAAAATAAACGAGCCCGTATGGACAACAAGGAAAATAGAATCGTGACCGTTCTAAAAAACACTTTCTTAGTTCTTCCATTACTACGAACTTAAGCAATCCACAGCAGATGTTTTTACTATTAGCTTATTTTGATTTACAATTTTCTTAATAATCTTTTTTATATTACCATCCATTTTGGTAACTCCTATTAAAGTTTATGATGTGTTGAAAAAAAAGTATTTTCTTTGTTAACTTCACATTCCTAACAAAATTTATAAAACATGATATGGAACGAAGTTTTTATATCTGCATTTCATGTATAGAGTTCAACGTCACGAACTTTCTATCGGAAGCACTCCCGATATTTCTTTTTTAATAAGCATTAATCATTTTAATTATACTTGTGTGTTATTTGGAGGGCTGGTTAAATATTATGGATTAACCATAACTCGTGTTGACGGCATTTCCCGGTCAGTTTAAAAGTTCATTTGAGTCTATGGTAAGTAATTTAAATTTTCACTATAAATTAAGTGTTCTTTAGTTTCATAACTCTTTTTAATTTGTTATATTGCATAATTTCAGTATTTATCCTGTTTCGACAGTTAGAGTCGACATGGTATTATAATTTGCTATTATTTGAATAGATTACGGTGATTAGTGATATTTCATTGTTAATGTGTATATTGTTCATTATAGGAGGTTTTTATTTCATAATAAATCTTTACCACGTGTGACTTCGGGACGTCAAGCTGCATGTTCTGCTTCCTGATTTGTTGCTGTAACTGTAGCTGCATGTGAGTCCTGCCTTTAAATACCCGATCCTCGTTAAATACTAAGAGGGTGATGTATTACTTTATATATAATTGTTCTAAACTATAAATTAATATTTGAAGAATAAGTGTTTGACTGCAGTCCTCTTGTACTGACAAACAAGGCTGTGTATATGTCTTCACTTGTCCATTGTCAGTAGTGCTTAGGAATTTAATTTAAATGATTCATATTAAAGGTATATTAATATAAGTAATTGAGTTTTTTTTTTGTTTATTTCAAGTGAACCACCGCCGCGTCTAGCTGGCAAATTATGTATTGTATTAATTTAAAGTTAAGTAAAATTAAGTCTTAAATATGACATTGTATATTTGATTTAAAGCACTTACTGATTATACACAATGAACTGGAAGTTAACAGTCTAGAAAGCGAAGTCATCACGCTTTAAATATAATTTCATTTGCTCAATTACACAACGATTCATCCACGTAATGTCTGACGAAAGACCTATTTACAATAATGATCCGATAAATATTCATTTATTTCACAGTCATATATATACATATTTAGTAATTTTTTGGGTAACATAACATAACACTAACATTTGAAGATAGATTTTACACATGGTACAGTTATAAAATTGTAACTTATAGATAATGATTAAATATTAAAAAAATAGAAAATTATTGCTTTATAGTTTGTGTTGCATTACGTTTGTGTGGGAGAGTACTAAGAATGTTGGCCTCATTTTTCTTAAACGCAAACGT